>CM060339.1:44170815-44188673 GCA_030674155.1 Stramonita haemastoma | reverse complement strand
AGAAAATAAACCTTTTACTTTGGAACCAAAAAAATTAAATAGAAAGAAAAATTTTAAATATACATGTAGTAGAAAAATATTCAAGAAAAAAAAAATACTTGGGGAACAAATTTTCAACATGGAGGAAGATTTTTTTATTTTGACCCCTTTTGGGGTACCAACAAAAAAGGGAAAAGAAAAAATTTTTTATACTTTGATAGAAATTTAACTCAATAAAAAAGGGGTTTTTTTCCCCCTAATTTTGACACAAAACTAATTCAATATACAAAAAAGAATGTTTATAAATTGATACCAGCTAACTTTTTATGAACGAAAAAAAATTTTTATGCTTGGACCCCCAAAAAAACTCCTCCAAAAAATTTTATTTTAAATGATTTGATGCTAAAAATCACTATAAAGGGGGGAGACTATCATCCCTTTACAAAAACTAAATGGGAAAGGGGAAAAAAAAAAATTTTTAAAACTACCCCCAATTAAAAGAAAAGGGTTTGGGGACTTTGATCCCAAAATTAATAAAACAAATGAAGGAATTTTATACCCCCATACCAAATAACTCTGAAGCCGAGTGTACATTTCCAGGAGTTTTCATTTCGTCTCTGTTTTGTACAAGTACTTCTGATCCGAAATCATATTTAGAATTTTGAGCATTTTTGGCGCCAAAACAAAACGACGTTGTGAGCCAGTAAAAGCTTTACAATGTTCCTTCAAAAGCAATCAAAATAGAAAATTGAGCGCCCGCCTGTGTGTGTGTGTGTGTGTGTGTGTGTGTGTGTGTGTGTGTGGTGTGTGTGGTGTGGTGTGGTGTGTGTGGTGTGGTGTGGTGTGGTGTGGTGTGGTGTGGTGTGGTGTGGTGTGGTGTGGTGTGGTGTGGTGTGGTGTGTGTGTGTGTGTGTGTGTGTTGTGTGTGTGTGTGTGTGTGTGTGTGTGTGTGTGTGTGTGTGTGTGTGAGTGCCTATTGTGTTTGGGATCTAATCCTCGCCCTATCTCAGTATAAGAAAAACGTCCTCATATTACCACAAGCTGGGATATGAAGAAAATGACCTTTTACTTTGGAACCGAAAAATTAAATAGAAAGAAAAATATTATAATACATGTAGTAGCAAAATATTCAAGAAAGAAAATACTTAGGAACTATTTCAACATGGAGGAAGATCTTATACTTTGACACCTTTGGTACCAACTAAAAAGGTAAAGAAAAAACTTTATACTTTGATAGCAATAACTCAATACAAAAGGGTTTTTTCCCTAATTTTGACACGAACTAATTCAATATACAAGAAAGAATGTTATAAATTGATACCAGCTAACTTATTATGAACGAATGAAACTTTATGCTTGGACACCAAATAACTCCTCCAAAAAACTTACTTTATGATTTGATGCTAACAATCACTATGAAGGGGAGACTATCATACCTTTACACAAACTGAATAGGAAGGGGAAAACACAACATTTAAAACTACCTCAATATAAAAGAAAAGGCTTTGGACTTTGATGCCAACTTAATAATACAAATGAAGGAATTTTATACTCCCATACCAAATAACTCAACATGTAGAAAAATATTCAATGAAAAGAAAACTTGGATACAAAATAAATGTGAAAGACAGATGTTTATACTTTGATACCAACTACTCAAATGTAAGCTAAATAAAAGTGTTATGAAAAATGATGGAACAAAAATAAAAGACCTTCATGCATATGGTAAGCAGCTAACTGGATATTGGGGAAAGAGCTTTACACCTTGATATCACCTAACTAGACAAGGAGTAAGGAACTCTACACTCTGACAGAAATAAAACAATGTGAAATAACTGTATACTTCGTAATGTGCTTATTTGACATTAAAAAAACAGCTTTTGCTTAAATTCTAACAAACCTGATAAAAAATTAACTTTAATATTAAGGGAAAAAAAACTTGTACTTTGATACCAGTTAACTGAAGAAATGGCCTCTTCCTTGAATAAAAACTCACTCACCATATAGGAAAGAAGTTTATACTTACATACAATCTAGCCCGATGGGATGAAGAAAACTTTACACTGATGCCAACTCACTCGATATGAAGGAAAGATTTTTTATGCCTTGACCATCTAACCAAAAATGAAGGAAAGATTTCTATACTTTCATACCCCCTGGTTCAATATGAAGGGAAGAGGGTATAGTTTTAATACAAACTCAGTATGAAGGAAATAACATTGATACTAGATTATGTATTAGGGACAATTTTTTTACCTTGATTCCAGCGAGCTAAATACCATAAAAACACTTTATACTTTGATTCCAACTGACCCAACACGAAGGAAAGGAACGAGACTTCATCCTTTGTTTACTACTAGCTCAATATGAAGAAAAAAAACTTAATATGCGGACACCAGCTATGAGGTCTGACATTAAGTAATTACAGCAGAAACAGAAAGACTACAAAATATCGGCAAATTTTGATATGGAAGGGAAAATACATTTTGATTAATAGTATGTTTCACAAACTAACACATTTCTAAAATGTCACGAACTTGAATTGTTTTTTTTTTCTTTTACTTGTCCTTGCAACTAACTAGCGTGTGATAAAATGTAGGGAAGAAAATTGACAGAGCTGAGTGATTTGAGGGCTATGTTTCTCCTCACAGCTTAAAACCAACCAAAACCATTTCAGTGTAGGTAGGGAGGGGGACGGGACAGCCTGATTGGTTAGAGCGTTGTGCATTGCGCTCATGATATGCTGACCCGGGTTCGAATGCCGTTCAAGGGGATGTTTTCCTCTGGAGTTAACATCAGAGCCGACTCCACAACCCTCTCCATCCCCCCCCCCCCCCCCCCCCCCAGTTCTTCGGATGAGACTATAAACCCAATTACAGGGAATGGATGGCAAAATTGACAAAACTGCACACACACACAGGGACTGGATGTACAAAAGCACACGAGTGTCATTCCAATATCCTCAAAATAAAAGAACAAAATTGCGCGTGGGTGCGAGCATACTCCCCCCCCTCCCAACACACATACACCCTTTTACACACACCAAGCACACTTTTACACACACACACACACACACACACACACACACACACACACACACACACACACACACACACACACACACACCCTCCACACACATACCACACACACACCCCCTCCACACACATACTACACACACACACACACACACACACACACACACACACACACACACACACACACACACACACACACACACACACACACACACGTACACACGGATCAGTGGTCTAAAGGTAACACATCTTCCCAGAAAACGAGAAGTTTGTTCACTGTTCTGCAGTGGTGTTTTCCGTGGTGTAATAGTCTGTGGTGTTTTCGGTGGTGTAGTGTAGTCTTCCTTGGTGTAGAGTAGTCATCCTTGGTGTAGCGTAGTCTTCCGTGGTGTAGCGTAGTCTTCCGTGGTGTAGCGTAGTCTTCCGTGGTGTAGCGTAGTCGTTGTCTCAGAAGTTTGCGCACCGTGCAGTCAGTGATATTTAAGTATGATGTGCGAGACATTGTGCATATTCTTGAGTACTCTCAGAATGTTCAGCTGTGGAACAGATGACACACTGGTATTACTTTATAGGGTGCTTCCATTTGCTAGTGCCGCGTCCTCAGGCATTGAAGTACCTAGGACGGGAACAGTCTTGATGACGGAAGGATTCTGCACAGAAAAATGAAAAGTTTTCAAATTAAACGCCTGAGCACGCGTGCCTACACAGCCACCCACCCACGTTGGAGAGAGAGAGAGAGAGAGAGAGAGAGAGAGAGAGAGAGAGAGAGAGAGAGAGAGAGAGAGAGAGAGAGAGAGAGAGAGAAGAGAATATGTGTGTTTGTGTATAATTTTTTTTTATCTCAAAGAAAACAGGAACCTGGGTAAATGTTACTTAGAATACCCTTTGTCTGAAAAAAAAATCCCTTGATACACTATGGCAAGACATTAAGCACCATTCCTGCATTGTTATCATGACCCAAAGGTGTGTAACTCCGTCCATGTAGGCCACATTGGATCGTCACCCCTTCACTTAAAAAAAAACGAAAAAAAAAAACTCTTGAGCTCAACACCCACTTCTAGTTTCAACTCAACACAGATTGATCCTATGAAAGTATAAAACATCGTCATTTTTGTCAAAGAAACATTCTAGCAATAACAGTCATGGCCCAGGCCAATAGTTGTGGGGATTATTGATGTCAGCAAAGTGCAAAATTTAATACCGATATTGTAATGTTCTGCTTTCAACTATGTTGAGATTGAAATGTTATATGCTTTAAACTATGTTGATGTTGAAATTTTATGCTTTAAACTATGTTGGTATTGAAATGTTATGCTTTATGTTGATATTGAAATGTTCTGTTTTTACACTATGTTGAGATTGAAATGTTCTGCTTTACACTATGTTGAGATTGAAAGGTTCTGCTTTACACTATGTTGAGATTGAAAGGTTCTGCTTTACACTATGTTGAGATTGAAAGGTTCTGCTTTACACTATGTTGAGATTGCAATGTTCTGCTTTACACTATGTTGAGATTGAAAGGTTCTGCTTTACAATATGTTGAGATTGAAAGGTTCTGCTTTACACTATGTTGAGATTGTTTCCATCCATGACAACCTCTAAGGATGAGCTGTGCTCTCCATGAAAGTAAAAAAAAAATCTTTGGAATCCAGACTACAGCTGCCTATATAGGAAGGGAGATGAAAAACAAAACGGCCATAATTTCCTTTTTTTTCAGTGATGTTCGTAAGTATGATGTGCGAGACAGAGTGCATTTTACACAGCACTCTCAGAATGTTCACCTGTGGAATGCCCAACAACAGATGACACACTGGCATTACCTTATTGGGTGTTTCCACTTGCCCGTGCTGCGTCCTCAGGCGTTGAAGTACCTAGGACGGGAATAGCCTTGATGACGGAAGGTTTCTGCACAGAAAAAAACTGACATTCAAGATTAAATGCGTGCACATATAATATATATATATATAAGAGAGAGAGAGAGAGAGAGAGGAGAGAGAGAGGAGAGAGAGAGGAAGAGAGAGAGAGAGAAGAGAGAGAGAGAGAGAGAGAGAGAGAGAGAGAGAGAGAGAGAGAGAGAGAGAGAGAGAGGAGAGAGAGAGAGAGAGAGAGAGAGAGAAACTCGAAAAACTCGGAAACTCGATTTTAATTGTAAGGCCACCGGCCTGTATACAAGAGGGTACACATTTTAACAGAAGAAACTAAAAGCAAGGCAATAAACAAACAAAAGAATTTGGCATTGTCATGAGTTAATTCCAAAGAGACATAAACTACATCAACTTTTTGTACACCAATTGTGCTTAACTGAGTTCTCTGGCTTTCAGAGCATAAAATATATACATACCCAAATGTCTCAACTGGTAAACATCTTCGCTATTCAGAATAGTTTGGAGGCAATGTTCATTATCACTACACGACGTGACGCAACGTGGCAGGGAAATCCTCACACATCAGAGGGGGGCTCTCGGCCCTCGTCAGCTGTCTTCGCTCACCCAGCAAGGAGAGAGGGGGTTTCCCATGACGTCACAGCAGGGGAAGACACCTCTTCCCACGTGACTGACGAGAGAGAGAGGAGAGAGAGGAGAGAGAGAGAGAGGAGAGAGAGAGAGAGAGAGAGAAGAGAGAGAGAGAGAGAGAGAGAGAGAGTCACATTTATAGGGAAACAAATGCACATGCAGAAAGCAATTATCTATTAAGTAATGGGAGGTAATGCTCTGGTGGCGATGTGCTCTCCCTTTGGAGGTCAGCTTGAATTTCGCACAGAGAAATTTAACATAACAAACTACACTATGCAATGTGATGTGATGCCATGCGGAATGGCACGGCACGCATGCACCCGACACGGACTGTCTCGACCCGACCCGACCCGACCCGACCCGACCCGACCCGACGCGACGCGACGCGACGCGACGCGACGCGACGCGACCAGACACGGCAAGCGACCTGACCCCGACCCGACACGACGCGACGCTACACGACGCGACCCAACCCGACACGGCGCAGCAAGACACGGCACAACACGACACACAACAACGGTAAGACCGAAAAAATAATAGGCCTACTTACTGGAGTTGTGTAGTTCCATTCCTGACATGCAAGAATGTGGTCGAAATCCCACAGCGAGTCACTGGGCAGTGCAGTGTTCCACGGTGAAGTGTTCCGCGGTGAAGTGTTCCATGGTGAAGTGTTCCGTGGTGAAGTGTTCCGTGGTGCAGTGTTCCTCGGTGAAGTGTTCCGTGGTGAAGTGTTCCGTGGTGCAGCGTTGTATGGTGTAGTCTACTGCGGTGTAGTTTTCCATGTAGATTAGCAGGCCTGAAAAGGAAGAGCAGTGTGTAAGAACACAAATAAAACAATTGGTTTTAATTTAACAAGATCATCATGCTGTGGACAACATTTCAACCATTCTCTTGGCACCACTGAAATGTCTATTTGTGGGGCTCCCCTGCTAAAGTGAACATCTTGCCCTCGCATTTCCAACTATCCCTTTGTGCTAGAATGCAGGCCTGCTACAGCCAACCAGGTCAGCAGTATACCCGATCAAACCTAACCAGCCTGCACCCTGCTACCTAGAAAACAGACATGCTCTGCCAGGTACACATGATCCACCGGAAACACTGTCTGAAAAACAAACTCCAGTGCCCCACCGACTCCTGGAGGAGTTAAGAGAGAAGTCCCCTCCACAGCACTGGAGAGCTGATCACAGTGGACAATGCAGAACTTTGAGAGGTACACTGGGAACTGGAGCCTGTCTCAGCGAAATTAAATACTACAGAAATCGGAAATGATGTTTTCCCTGGAGAGCGCATCCTTGATCATTTTTTAGTTCACTAGCCCGAAAACAAACACCCTGTTGTTGCACACAATATTGTGCATTGTTTATACACTTGAGATTTTTGGGGCCTAAAAAATAGTCTTTGACTCCGGGCTATTTCACGATAGATTACACTTACTCCGAATTTTGTACAAAGAATATTATCACTGTTTTTATCATCTTTAGAAGTATTTTCGTTATCATCATCATCATCATCATCATCATCATCATCATCATCATTATTATCATCATCATCATTATTCTTATCATTATTATCATTAGTCTCTAAAGACTAGAGTGCAACTCCATAGTCTTTCGGGACTGATGCGTGCCTATTATTATTATTATTATTATTATTATTATTATTATTATTATTATTATTATTATTATTATTATCATTACTATCATTATTATCATTATTATCATTATTATTATTATTATTTTGTGGGTCATTGATGCAAAAAAAGTTCAAATGCCAATATTAAAATGTTATGCTTTAAACTATGTAAAGATTGCCTTCCTCCATTACATACTCTTAGTATGAGCTTTACACTCCATGAAAGGATAAAAAAAAAATCTTCTGAAGACAGAGTACAGCTGCCTATTTAGTAAAGCACTTGAAAAAAAAAACCGGCCATATACGCAAACTTCTTATAATTTTTTTTTTCTAATCTCAGTGATATTCCTAAGTATGATGTGCGAAACAGAGTACATGTTCTTGAGTACTCTCAGAAGGTTAAGCTATGGAGCGGCCAACAACAACAGATCACATGCTGGTATTACCTTTATGGGTGCTTCCACTAGCTCGTGCCGCATCCTCAGGCATTGAAGTACCTAGGACGGGAACAGTCTTGATGACAAAAGGATTCTTCTTCTTCGTCGAACGCTCTGACAGCATCCTGTGTCTGTCCCATGGGCAAAATTGCGTTGCGATCGCCATTAAGCGTCCGACAAGTCAGGTCCAGCGCTTCCGACTTCGGCATGGCGATGACAGAACGATTCTAGGAAAAGAAATCAAGATATTTTGAACTCGAATGCTTACACGCATGCACGCACGCACACACGCACACATACACGCACGCACGCACGCGCACGCACGCACGCGCACACACAAAGCGCGTGGCCATACACATACACAACGAGAGAGAGAGAGAGAGAGAGAGAGAGAGAGAGAGAGAGAGAGAGAGAGAGAGAGAGAGAGAGAAGACAGACAGACAGACAGACAGACAGACAGACAGACAGACAGAGTGAGAGACAGAGACAAAGAGACAGGGAGAGAAAGAATAACACTGATGCCAGAACAACAAAGTTAGCACTGAAGAAGGCTATAAAAGTTTTCCTAGATTCGAACCCAGTTTGTCTGGAGATAGCGAATTGGAAAAAATTCACATATCAGCACCACACCACACGATATGACAGAGTTAAATGCAATACGATACGATACAACACAATAGTAGTAAACAATACAGTACAATACGATACAATATTATACAACACAAGATACGATGCAACGGAAACGCCCAACAAAAACAACAATTACAGCAACTACAACAAGATGACACACGGGTAGGGGCCTATACCTTATTGGGTGTTTCCACTTGCTCGTGCCGCGTCCTCAGGCATTGAAGTACCTAGGACGGGAACAGCCTTGATGACGGAAGGATTTCTACACAAAAAATTGAGACATTTCAAAACGTAATGCCTGCACACGGGGCACACACACACACACACACACACACACACACACACACACACTCTCTCTCTTCTCTCTCCTCTCTCTCTCTCTCTCTCTCTCTCTCTCTCTCTCTCTCTCTCTCTCTCTCTCTCTCTCTCTCTCTTCTCTCTCTCTCTCTCTATATATATATATATGGAGAGAGAGAGGGAGGAGGAAGGGAGGGAGGGACAGAGAGGAAGAGAGAGAGAGGGGGGGAGGGAGGGCAAAGGGGGAGAGAGAGAGAGAGAGAGAGAGAGAGAGGAGAGAGAGAGAGAGAGAGAGAGAGAGGAGAGAGGAGAGAGGAGGAGAGAGAGAGAGATTATGTATATATGATGTGTATTCTCTATATTTCAGAAAATGCACAGTTTCTAGGGATATTTTAGCAATTAACAGGTGTCTAAGCTTTTCTCACGTCAACTGCTGGCGATTTATTTGGTCTGTGTCGAATTTGTAATTGTTACAATTATGAAATCTTCGATACCCAGATTTAATCTTGACAGTGCTTAACACATCAGGGGGACATTTTGTCATCATCTTTCATAACTTCTATTCATGCTTGCTGGTGCTTTACTTTCATTCGTGTATACAGGCATGTGGAATATCAAAAAGGCCCCATAAAGGTCTGGAAGTTTTGTCTCTTTCCGTAAGTTATGGAAACACGGGAATATTCAACATAAATCTTAAAACTTCGCAGTGGTACCTCGAAAAACAAAAGCACAAAAAAGAAGAAAACATTGCACGTGTACTTACCTCTGTGAGGTCTTGATACGTGTGACAGTCACGACGTCAGAGACAGGGCCAGAGAACTAAGATGACCCACATGACTTTTTGACATCTATGCTAAGACTTTTAAGGAATCAGGGCGAGATGGAAGAGACCTAACAGGTCGAGCAAATGCTTGAACAAAGTCTGGGGGCTGGATGTGTCCTTTCCCCTCGAGCACTGTGTGCAAGGGTTCTGCTGGCTGTACCAGTTTAGGACACCAAACCCAATGTCGACGCCTAGTCTTTGTGATCTCAGAGTAAGGTTCAAAGGCTCCTGATGAAGTTCTGAAATCCGCGATCATTGAGCCTTACCAAAAACTCCAGGGACAAATTTTGATTTGGGAAATGTGAAAGGCTGAGGTACACGTGTGAACATGATGCACGCAGGCATAGACAGGTTGTACTCGGCACAAAGATACCTGTGAAGAATGCAAGGTAGCCCTTTCATGGAATGAGGCTTTGCAGTTCTTACCTTTCACATGCTGCTGCATGTCGAATGTCCGATGTCCACAGAGACCCCAGTCCTCACTGCTCTCATCGCATTTGATCCCTGAATTGTTTCAGAGATACGAGGTCATGCAGACATGATGCGAAAGCCCCCAAACTTCTATCAACTTTGCTCTTCAGCCTAGTGGGATCTGATCCTAGTTCCCTGGGCAACAATGCTAGGCCTGCACTGGATTCGCCCTTCAGGGGCTGGTCTCTCAGGAGTTTGCCCTTCAGGGGCTGGTCTTTCAGGAGTTTGCCCTTCAGGGGCTGGTCTTTCAGGAGTTTGCCCTTCAGGGGCTGGTCTTTCAGGAGTTTGCCCTTCAGGGGCTGGTCTTTCAGGAGTTTGCCCTTCAGGGGCTGGTCTTTCAGGGGATTGCCCTTGAAGGGCTGGTCTTTCAGGAGTTTGCCCTTCAGGGGCTGGTCTTTCAGGAGTTTGCCCTTCAGGGGCTGGTCTTTCTGGAGTTTGCCCTTCAGGGGCTGGTCTTTCAGGAGTTTGCCCTTCAGGGGTTGGTCTTTAGGAGTTTGCCCTTCAGGGGCAGGTATTTCAGGATTTTGCTCTTCAGGGGTCTGTTTTGCATGCAGGATTTTGCCCTTCAGGGGCTTGTTTTGCATGTAGGATTTTGCCCTTCAGGGGCCTGTTTTGCATGCAGGATTTTGCCCTTCAGGGGCCTGTTTTGCATACGGGATTTGTCCTTCAGGGGCTTGTCTTGCATGATGCAGCCCTTTAGTTAAAGTCTGTCACGAGCCTAAGGCTTATCGGGCCGGTGCTTATCTCGGTTTCTGTGGCGTTAAGCGACTGAGAGTCATAGACTCCCCCCTGGATAGGACGCCAGTCTATCGCAGGGTTAACCCCCAACACAAGGTTGGTACCCCTTTTACACCTGGGTGGGGTGAGAAAATAGCCGTAAAGTGCCTTTTCCAAGGGCACAACGCCATAGCCGAAAGTTGGGATCGAACCGGCAACCTTTAGATTACGAGTCCAACGCCCTAACCACTAGACTACAGCGGCGGCAATGCAGCCCTTTAGGGGCTCGTTTTTCCAGACTTTGCCCTTCAGAAGCTCAACCCTTCAGGGCTGTGTCCAAGCATTGCTCCTTGTCTCCGGTTGTTACCCGTCCTCCCTATCGGTCTTACATAGGTCAAGTCAAGTCATGTGGGTGAGGACAAGTCCACTGGGCCCTGTGCTCCAGCATCGTGCTGCTGGTGTCTTCACAACCTGCAGTGGACAGACAGATCCAGGAGAGTGGAGATGACCTGGGGCAAGAAACCATGAGCAGCTGGCTACTACAGATCCATATCACAATATCCATGGCAAAACTTTTGAGAGGTCGCTGAATTTTTTTTTTTAAATGACTGGGTTTTTTTTTTAATTATCTACACTTAGTTCCATGATCCTGTCTTTTTATTGTCTATTTTGGCAGATCCTTTGGAAATATGAAAAAAAGTCTTCTGACGTGAGTGCAAGATGTCCTACCAAAAGGTCTTTTGACATGTGTGTTCGTAAGATAATCCAGTTTTTTTTTATCATCTGAGCATGTGTAAGATGTTCTATGAAAAGTTCTTCTAATGTGTGTGCAAGATAAATAAAATAAAAATAGAATAAAATTAAATAGAAAACCAATATGGTACAGATCATAGACTACAGGCATGAGCACCTCATTGCCTTCTATCTAGGATTGTGGTTTTAGCGTTAAAAATTAAATTATACGAAGAGAAATATTACGCTCGCAACCCGGGTTCGATTCCTGGTCGAGGGGATTTTTCCTCTGGAGTTAACATCAGTGCTGACTCCACCCTCCCCAAAAGTCCTTCCGGTGAGACTATAAACCGAGGCCCCGTGTGGGAACGCACGCAGATATCTTGCACACACGTTAAATCCTGTTCCGCTTTTCGCAAGAGTAGGCCATCGTGTGCCGGTGGTAACAGATGACAAGATTTACAAAACTGCATACACACAGGGACTGGATGTAAAAAAGCACACGAGTGCTTAATCCATTATCCTCGATATAAAAGAATAAATAATAATAAAAAATATATATAAAAACTTTAGCATGCATTATAGATATCCCTCCCTCAGTTGAAAATTTTTCTTCAAAAAATGTTTTTGATCTCTACATTTCCCAGTATTCATTTTCGACAGAAAGATTCTTACGTTAGCTTTCAGACATTTTTTTTTGTAACGAATAAGTACGGTACTGGTTTCAGGCATTCATTGTTAGGACATAGTGTCTTAACACGATTTTCAAAGACAACTTTACAACTGTGGGAAATCTGACCAATAATTATACTTGTGGTAGTAAATAAACAACAGCACTCCTCTGATGTAAAAGTTAGGTCATGCAGTACTGTATTACAACCAAAACAAAATGAAAAATGGGTTTTCATTTATGAGATTGCCCAGATTGTTTCTTTACCATTTTAAAATAATTCTCAGCTACTCTTTACTTATTTTTTCTTTTATGTCAAGGATAATGAAATAAGCACTGGTCCTTTTTTTTACATCCAGTCGCCGTGTGTATGCAGTTTTTGTAAATTTTCTTCGGCACTGTCTGCTGAAGAAATACGTGTACCTTTATAAATGCCGTTTCAGAAACACATCCAGTAACTGAAATAAAACTACAAGTAACCATATGTAAAAATATGGTGGATATTTTTCCTTCTTTTTTTTTATTACAGAATTGGGAAGACATTTTTTCCCGTAAGCTTCACCACGTTGTTTTACATACCTTTTCTCTGGAATCTGTGGCCATAATGATGGTAGGGATGGGAGACTGAAGAGCAGAGTGCTGATCTTCCTCCCTCAGGGGATGCTGCTGCAGGCATTTCATGTTGAGGTTTGTCTGGTCCTTGATGTTGAGGTTTGTGTGGTCCTTGATGTTGAGGTTTGTGTGGTTCTTGATGTTGAAGTTTGTGTGGTCCTTGATGTTGAGGTTTGTGTGGTCTATGTTGAGGTTTGTGTGGTCTATGTTGAGGTTTATGTGGTCCTTGATGTTGAGGTTTATGTGGTCCTTGATGTTGAGGTTTATGTGGTCCTTGATGTTGAGGTTTGTGTGGTCTATGTTGAAGTTTGTGTGGTCCTTGATATTGAGGTTTGTCTGGTCCTTGTTGCAAACCCAACTCTTCCTCTGGTGTCTCTGATGTCAGCCTGGTCGCCTGGCCACCCAGTTTTACCTGAACAAAAAAACCACGTAAATTCATAAGGTAGGTGAACAATTATACGGTAATATATTTTTTGTTAATCTCAAAGTATGAAAATTTACACCCATGTTATGACAATGACCGTTTTACTTGTTTCTATTCTTAAGCAGTGTAAAATAACATCACAACTGAACTGAATTAAAATAAATTGAAAATTGAACTGAATACCACTTCCAGTCACAGCATATTTTCTGCCGGCAATTTGGGCTTCTCTCTCAGGGGTGAGTGCGTTGCCACAAGAGCAGTACCACTCCAAAAAATGTCCTTTTTTAAAGTGTATTAGTTTCCTATGAGAAGGGCTTTATTCTACAGAATTTTGCTGGAGATCTCTTTCTTGGTGTCGTGGGTTCTTTTACGTGCGCTGAATGTGTGCTGCATGCGGGACCTTGTCCACCATCCCTTCCGAAAGACTTGTATGCAGGCCACCACTCACAGTCTAGTGGACGGGATAAAGTTTCGGGCAATAAACGGGGATCAATCTCTAGACCATCGATCCTCCCAATTACCAGTAATGGACAACATTAATGACAGCATTGATAGGAGCTGTAGTAAAAGATTCATATCCTCCAGTCTCTTTAACACACGAATAATGATATGCAACGTTTTTATTTTCAGATATCAAATTATTTACGTATTTACTTATTGTCCACATTTTTCTGTCAAGATAAAGCCAAACCCAACTTATAAATGTAGAGTCAAGCAAACTTAACTGCGCTGACAAAAATGTTTAATATCAGCAAGTGCAAAAATTAACTACAATAACAACAACACGTTAAAACTTGTTCCGTCTTCCGGAAGAGTAGGCCGTTCTGTGGCGGTAGGAACGGATGATATTTTTAAAAAAACACAAAAAACCCCACATGCACACAGGTGTGTTTAGACATCATTCTTGAAGTCGGAAAGCGACAACCTTAGCGGAGAGCAAAAATGGTCGCATATGCAAAAGTACATCTTTAGTCAACCGCGGAGCCTCGGAAGGAAAATAATTGTAAAGATGATAAAATTCACAATTACCACAGGCGAAAACCACATCGTTCCATTTAACATTATTGTCAGTTCTCTTGTGATCACATCAAAACTGCTCTGCTAAAACTTTCAGCAAGAAAATGCATAAACATGTCTGAAAACACAAGATGTCCATTTGCACCTGTTGATGTAAAGATGCTTGCCTACCTACCATTTAATATTAGGATCGTTTATCCAAAATATCTTTGTTTGTCTATTTCTCAGTTCTACAGCACTAGTAGTAGTAGTAGTAGTAGGCACTCATCAGTCTCAGAAGACAATGGAGTTGCGCTCTAGTCTTTAGAGCCAAAGCCTGGGCAAGTATGTATGGAGGGCAAGCTGTTACCCATGCAGCAGACCTCCCCTCTCCACGGCACTGGAATGATCCATTGGAAGGGCATTGACCGATACGAATGGTTCCAGTACCGTCGCAGGAGCCACCAGAACGTTGCCATATACCTACAGCCCCGAGCCGCTCTGGGACTCCAACTCCGATTTTTCCTCAGGGATGGTGTCTAAACACGACACCTGTGTGCATGCTGGTTTGTTATAATTTTGTCATCCGCTCCTACCGGCACACGATGGCCTACTCTTCTGAAAGGTGGAACGGGGTTTTAACGTGTGCGCAAGATGTTCTGCGTGCATTTGCACGCGGGGCCTCGGTTTCGAGTCTCATCCGAATGACTTTGACATTCAGTTCGAGTTTTTCGTCAAACTGGGAAGAAAGGGCGAGGCTGGGTACGAACCCAGAAACTCACGATTTACATATTGGCAGGCGAACGTCTTAACCATCCTGCCATAACCATCCTGCCACCGTCCTTCCTTACCAACACTATTTGACAATATTGAAAAAGAAAAAAAAAGCAGCTGTAGGAAGAAGGGGAGCATCTCGACACCTTTCCCATTTCAAGCATTAACATAATCATAAGGGTTTACGCTTTTTTTTTTTAGGGGGGGAGGGGTTAAGATCTTAAGCTCACACTAAAAACCTTCCCTTAACATCTTGCTTTAACGACCTAATCAAAAACAATCTTGCCTTGAAAGTCTGGATGTCTTGTGTGTGTGTGTGTGTGTGTGTGTGTGTGTGTGTGTGTGTGTGTGTGTGTGTGTGTGTGTGTGTGTGTGTTAGTGTGTGTGTGTGTGTGTGTGTGTGTGTGTGTGTGTGTGTGTGTGTTTGAAGGATGCCTATTCCTGACATTACCAAACCATTTTGGTTCACGACACAGCTGTTTCAATCAAGTTTTCAAAACCACGGAATAGGCCTGGTTGGTTGATGACACAACTACACTAGATCAGACTCTCAGCCCTGGTCCTTGTGAATGTGCCAAATCACTTGCTGCACTCAAGGTTAACATTTCTTGGCAGCAATTGTCATGAAATTCACAAAGCATGGATTTCCCCCTAAGTTTTAAAATAAATAAGGAAGATTAAAGGCCCGAAACACTTGTTTGAAGGGGGCTTCTCCTCTGAGGACTCTCTGCTGCCATGCTCTACGGGAGTTTCTTACCACTATCGATACATAATGGCCTACTTACTAAGTAGCTACTTCTAAATAAAAATTACTCACCAGTGCTGCTCTTCATAATAGTCTTTCTATAAAAAAAGACACAGGCAAAAACGATGATGTTCGAAATCCCACATTTTGCTTTCCCAGCTGTTCAAGTGGTCCACACTGCATGCAGTTGTCAGGCCGTTTGAAATGGCAAGAGAAAAAAAAGAAAAGAAAGAAACAAATCAACTCACTGGAACTCGCAACAGAGACACGATTTGCACGTGTGTGTTGTGTCACTAAATGTGTTTTCTGTCCCTAACTGCAGTAAGACCTTCAATTGCAAAAACCTGGTCTTAACAATGTAACTGGAAATTATTTCTAAACTGCCGGGCACTTCGTTTTCTATCAATACACTTGAAAAACCCACCCAAAATGATGCCCATAAAAAGATACTTTATATAAGATAAAAGCTATGTCGAGACTGCAAACTCAAAAGTGTACAAGACTCCTTGACTTACCGAGGACAATCTGTTGTTCTGTTGATATGCATGTTCACAAGAAGAATTTCAGATTTCGATTCCTTTGTTTTGTAATTTGCTGTCTGTGCATTGACAGCACATCTGGTAAAGGAAAGGGGAGGTTGTTTCAAAACCCAGGGAGTTCTTACCTCTCTGTCAGTATTGTAATTGCCCTTCAGGGATGATTAAAGTGTTTTTGACTTGACTTGACTTGACTCTTGAGCATATTCATTTTAGGATATAGACCAGTTTACGACACAACACATGCACAACAATGTTCAGTTCAAGGTATTGTACATCATGACAATTTATGTGATGAAGAGGAAAAATGAATTAAAAAAAATTAATGATGCTGAAGCAGATCTCTTAGAAAACAAAACCACTCAAACAAAGAAACCAGATCTTAGGTGTATTAAAGAAATGACTGCATCTTAGGCCCAGTGCATTCGTCTGTATCGACACCTCGTATCATGTTTAAGAGCACATTGCCCAGAATACCTACAGGCGTACTGGTAATACGTCTGAAAGTGCGCCCATAAATGATCCTCATCATTATCATGTTGCTTTGAACTTTTGGACCACAGTGCTATTCTATTTTTTGTGTGTTCGTGTGGCAACTGCCCTGCACTGATCTGTGCTGTGATGTATCAATTGTATATTTTCATTAATATTATGTGTAATACTATGTATTGTTGCCTACACTTTACCAGCTTTCGTTTGGACAGACTTGCTAGATTCAAGCCAGGCTGTTCTCTTTGTGGCTGTGGTATCACCACAAGAGCAGCACCACCCATATTAAAGATGTTAGTAAAGTGTGTATGCCTACAGTAGAAAACTCTCTCTTGGTGCCCTGGGCTCTGTTACTGCACAAAAGTCGGGGTAGGATGGGACTCCAACCGGCCTTTTGTCACATTTTATTTATCTGCCCCTTGTTTTTGAGGGTGTGTATGGGCACGCACCCTGTATTTGTGACACTGCACCACATAAGGAGTCGCATTGCACCAGAGGTCAGTTTTTAGTTATTGGCATGTTATTAATTTGCAATAAAATGGCTATACAATACCGAAAACAAATTAAAAATCGGACAGTTCTATCAAGTTATTACAAATGCAGGAAATGGCAAAATGAGAAATTGACAAGTTAGTAGGTGGCCAGAATGAGGACTTGGCTATTTTCAAAACACCTTTAAAGACAAAAGGAAAAATTATGACGATATTTCACTTCAATGTAAAATAAGTGCTAGAGTTTTATAATCAATGAAAATCTCAAAATCCACAACCTCACCCCCACCTGCCCAAAATGTCCCCTAGCAGAAAAGTGGGTTATGTGCTAAGCAACTCGTGGTGGAGCGTCACATTTGTGGCGCTCCACCACGAATGAGTCGCTTAGCACATTACCTAATTTTGAGCTAGGAGCCATTAAAGGCAGGTGGGGGTCAAGCTGTCAATTTTGAGATTTTGATCGATTAAACTATAGCCATTTCTCTACCTTATAATGAAATATCAAGGCATATTTTTTTTTATTCCTTTTGCTTTTAAATGTGTTTTGAAAATACCCAATCCTTCATTCTGACAACCTGTTACGAAAATAGACTTGCTATCATTTCAATTTGTAAGAGTGTTGCACAGAATTGTCCGATTTTCAATCTGTTTTTTGTATTTGATAGCCACTTTATTGCACATGTATAATTTGTCAATAACAAAATATTTACCTCTGGTGCACTCCCCCACGGCCCTGCACTGTGTTGTGATGCATCATATTGTAGATTATGATTACTATTATGTGTTATATTATGTGTTGCACAAACTGGACCAGCATTTGTTCCAACGCACATGCTGTATTCGCCAGGCAGTTCT
>CM060339.1:44163315-44165815 GCA_030674155.1 Stramonita haemastoma | reverse complement strand
ACCAATACTGATAATGTTTGTGTATGGGACAGTTCATCCCCCCCCCCCCCCCCCAATCTCTCTCTCCTCCTCCAACCATCATTTAGGTAACCGCAGTCTGACTACGACGATGGTGTCTAAACACGACACCTGTGTGCATGCTGGGTTTTGTTGTTGCTGCTGTTGTTGCTGTTGTTGTTGTTGCTGCTGCTGTTGTTGTTGCTGTTGTTTGTTGTTGTTGTTGCTGCTGCTGCTGCTGTTGTTGTTGTTGTTGTTGTTGTTGTTGTTGCTGCTGCTGCTGTTGTTGCTGCTGTTGTTTGTTGTTGTTGCTGCTGCTGCTGCTGATGTTGTTGTTGTTGCTGCTGCTGCTGTTGCTGTTGTTTGTTGTTGTTGCTGCTGTTGTTGTTGTTGTTGTTGTTGTTGTTGTTGTTGTTGCTGTTGTTGTTGTTGCTGTTGTTGTTGTTGCTGTTGTTGTTGCTGCTGCTGTTGTTGCTGTTGTTTGTTGTTGTTGCTGCTGCTGTTGTTGTTGTTGCTGCTGCTGCTGCTGTTGCTTGTTGTTGTTGTTGTTGTTACCTGTTCCTACTGGCACATAACGACATACTCTTCCGAAATGTGGAACGGGTTTTTAATGTATGCGCTAAAAGATATTCTGCGTGTGATGTTCGCACACAGGGTCTCGGTGTGTAGTCTCATCCGAAGGACTTAAACATTCAGTTCGGGTTTTTGTTGTTTTCAAACTGGGAAGATTCAAGATTCACCTTTGACCCCTCTTAGGGCATGGAGGATTTCAGTAAACAAAATCAACTGAACATATATGTAACTTGCATTAACAAAATATGTTTACAAGACACAATTTCACAGAAATAGAAATTTAGTCAACCTTTTCATCAATGTCATGCAACCTTACTCTTTACTTAACTAGAAAGTTGCTAAGTTTTAATAAAGCATGTTTGTCAGAAGAGAACAAATTACAAAATGTGAACATGGATCTTGGATAGAGATATTCCTGAGGTATGACATTCTTTCGAAGCTCCGACGAGGGAAAGGCGAGGCTGGGAATCGAACCCAGAACCTCACGATTTATTTGTTCGTCATGCGAACGTCTGAACCATCCTGCAATCATTTTCTTAGAATAGACAAATAGCATTGTGTATGTTGGCGCTCTTGTGGTGACAGGCAGTAGTCACATTGTATCTCAGAAGGTAGTGTGACGTCAATGGAAAAAACCAACAACTTTAACATTTCTTGACGCAAAAACTCAATTAGAAAATCAACCATTCACAAAGAGACAAAGAACCATTTGTATTGTCGCTTGTGCTTTACAGTCACTGTTCCAATCAAGAGTAACCTACCCTCCTTTCCCATGATTCATCAGGCATTATGGTCTCTGTGTGCACTTTTTTATGCTGATTAAACTCTAGACATTGTGGTGCAGTAAGGCTGTTATAAGCTTTGTCTAATTATTAAGCACAGTAAAAAAGCTGTTTAGTTCAATAAAAAAAAACCCTCAACATTTGTTTGGAAGATTTACATTGATAGATCCATACCATTAAATAAATTTCAAGGGTATGTTCTGCTTCGTTAGCTTGTGAAGGTCATTCTTTCAGCACTCACTCACTCACTCAGTCCCATGTCCCAAAGGACGTAGGGGGGACATGAGAGAAGACGCAACAGCGATCTTTTTCCATACTTCACGATCCTGTGTGGCTAGTAGGAGGTGTTGCAGGGGTTGGGCGGTCCAGTCTTTGATGTTGTCAACCCATGATTTCTTTTGGCGGCCTCTTCATCTCTTGCCCTCGACTGTTCCTTGCAGGATGGTTTTTGCTAGGGTGTTGTGTCTTGTGGTGTGACCAAACCACATCAGCTTTCTCCTCTTTATGGTGGAGAGCAAAGGCTCTTGGGGGCCCACACGCTTTTTGATTTCTTCTTTCACATAGTTATTGGCCTTGTGTTCTTTGTATGATATTCTGAGGAGTCTTCTGTGGCACTTGTTCTCGAATGCTTGGATTCTTCTCTCTAACTCTGCTGTCAGAGCCCATGATTCACAGCCATATAGGAGGATAGATATCACGAGGGATTTGTAAAGGTGGTATTTGGTGCAGAAGCTGATGTTGTTGCTTCTGATGATCCTCTCGAGTCTGACTAGAGCAGATGTTGCTGTTGCAATGCGAGCTTTCACTTCATTGTTTGATGTGCCATCTTTTGTTAGGATGGAACCTAAGTATTTGAATTGGCTCACCTCTTCTAGTATTTCTCCATTCATCTTTATTTCCGTGATGTCATTACTCGCGCTGTTGACCATGATCTTTGATTTCTCTGTACTGACCTCCATGCCGTATGCGCTCGCTCGATCTGTTAAATTGTCTGTGAGGATTTGCAGTTCTTGTTTGCTGCTGCCCATGAGATCAATGTCATCTGCAAATCTGAGGTTGCAAAGGGGTCTTCCACCAATGGAGATTGAAGTGTGGTGGTTTTGCAGTGTCTCTGTCATGATGTTTTCGAGGAAGAGGTTGAAGAGTAC
>CM060339.1:44153315-44155815 GCA_030674155.1 Stramonita haemastoma | reverse complement strand
CTTTCAGCGGTTACCGATCTTTTTTTTTCTTTTTTTTTAATATAAAAAAATATATTATATTATATTTTGCTGCCTCATCTTTTGTGAGCAACACAGTTAGAGACAATTTTCTTTTTATTGCATGTTGATCCATGACGACAGGATGATGCAACAATGCTAGCTGCAATGTAAGTGCATCTGCTATGAGACTACGTGACAGGGCTGTACCCTACGCTTCCTATTAATATTATATATATATATATATATATATATATTATATATATATATATATATATATATATATATATATATATATATATATCCCGGCGTCAACGAGAGATACAGACACCTGCAGTGTTGGTCAGGTAATTAGAGCAACACTCTCGAACTCGCATCCGTAATGTGGATGAAGCTCGACTGTGTGGTCCCAGTCTCCCCACTGAGCCCACAGCACACTCACTCTGGGTAGGAGCCGGCCGGCATTAATATATATATATATATATATATATATATATTAATATATATATATATGACTCCTATGGGAATCGAACCTGCAACCTTCCGATCTGTAACCCAAGGCGCCTAACCACTGCGCCAAGGTGGCTGGTTTCGGTCAGTGACCTTATCAGGGCGGGCTAACGGTTTTTTCCCATGATACATCAGGCATAATGGCTGCGTGGTGGTGCAGTGTTTATGGTGATTAAAGTTTAGCCGTTATAGTGAGGCGAGATCTAACAACAGCTATACAGGCAGCGTTCAGTTAAGCAAGAAACAGGGAAACAGTTTTATCCATCGGGATAGGGGAGTTTGAATTGCAGAATCTATTGATTGAATTATTTAGAACAATTCTCAATCCGCTTTTTTTGGTTCACATCCTCCTAGATATCGATTGATTTCATTGATGGCTTGATTGATTTTTTTTTTTAAACGATGATGGAATAAGCACTCATGTACACTTATTGTTTACATTTAATCCCTGAGTATATGCAGTTTTGTACAAATTTGTCATCTGTTCCCACTGGCACATAATGGCCTACGCTTTTAAAAAGCGGAGCAGGATTTAACGTGGGCGCAAGATGTTCTGCGTGCGTTCGCAAACACAGGGCATCGGGTTTATAGTCTCATCCTAAAAATCACTACCACAAATCAGCATCATTTCTACGTCATTACACATTTTTTCGTCATTAGTGTACCACTATGTCACTTTGACGCACGAAAACTACAGAGCCGTAATTCTGTGCACACTTTCTGTTGTTTTTCTTCTGGTGTAGGGCTTCTTGTTTGCATGACCCAACCTAAACAGTACAATGTGCACACGTGGAAATGAAAGACTGAAAATTTGTCTCTCGTGTTATAGGTAAGGTAAAGGTAAAGGTGTCCCATAACCTTTATGGTCGTAGGGGAGCGATGTGTCAGAGACCTGTCCCATAACCTTTATGGTCGTAGGGGAGCGATGTGTCAGAGACCTCAGCTTCTCTAGGGGCCAGCATGTAGAGGACGGCGCCCATCTCCTCTCCCTCGCTGCTTTACCTTCCCTGATTCTAAAAAGGGCAGGTATCCATTGACAGCTGGGTAAACTGGGGAAACTGTACTAAAGCCAAGGCGCGCAAATGGTCACCCATACAATCGGTAACCACGCTCGATGCTGCTTAACCTTAGCTGGGGAAAAGGGAGTGCTCTGACCACTGAGCTATCCCGGCCCCTTATGTGTATTGGTGGATTGGTGGTCAAGAGGTAACACGCCTGTCTAGTAAGCGAAAAGTCCTGTTCAGAGTATGCAGTGGTTCGAATCCCGTTTGGGCCCAAAACGTTTCCCCCATCCGTTAGACCACGAGTGGTGCTCTGGGCGCTAGCCTTCCGGATGAGACGATAGACCGAGGCCCCGTGTGTTACGTATCATTATTTAGCGCACGTTAAAGAACTCACGGCAACAAGGGAGTTGTCCATGACAAAATTCTGTAGAAAAAAGCCACTCTGATAGGGAAACTAAACATAGTTGCAGACAGGAAAAAGAAAACAAATAATGGGTGGCGCTGCACTTGTGGCGACGCGCCCTCCCCGGGAGAGCAGCCCGAATTTGACGCAGAGAAATCTGCTGTGACATAAAGTGGTAATTATAATAAATAAATAAATAAATAAATAAAAATTGGTTACAAATCTACTGACTGGTGATCAGAGTTGTCAGTGGTGTACACAAGTTTTCCCAAATCAGTACATATCTTCAAAAAGTACCCCGAATCGGTTTTATTCTCTTTTTTCTTAAACAAAAGCGTACAACATATGCTCATGTTATCGTTGACTTTTTTCTTTCTTTTTAAAGTATGTAGCGTTCTAGTTGGTTCCAACATAAAATGTCCAACAAAAAAGAAACAGTAGCTTAGTTTACTCAAGTTAGATGTGTGACTTTCTAATTGCTGAGAGTAAATTAATAATCATAACAGCCTCTGCTTTGTCTTTGTAGGATTTTTTTTTATTTGGGGGGGGAGGGGGGGGGGGGGGATTCTTTGGGAGCGAAGGGGTT
>CM060339.1:44145815-44148315 GCA_030674155.1 Stramonita haemastoma | reverse complement strand
GGGCAGGTCTGATGATTGATAAACTCGTTTTATTTGTGGGGCAAACTCCATTTGTGACTGCACCTTTGCCAGCTGTGTGTAACGAAGTGCAGGGAAGAAGTGGTTTTACCTCGAAATAAAACCAGTCATAAAGTACTCTTTCCTACATGCACATGTCAGTCTGACTGATGACTTTTTTATTCACCTGTGTCTGTTTCTCCATCTTCTGATAAAACTGATTGTGGTGATATATCAACATCTTTTCAGGGTCATTAAATATCAGCCCTTTGGCTTTACAATCATCATCTATCATGTAGATAGATGTGAAAACGATGTGACGGAATTGTAAAGTGATTCATTTTTCTGGATTTTATTTGTTTTGTCTACAACACTGCTTACCTTTTAAGCCATAACATTCATAATTGCATCTGACAGAAAAACAAACAAATAAACAACAACAACAAAAAAACAACCGACCAACTAGCCAACTAGAGACGCGATAGCCGAGTTGCTAAGATCGTCTGACTTCAATCCCATGGATCACGAGAGTCGTGAGTTCGAATCTCGGGGGCGTCTGGTGAATGATGGGTGTATGTTTTTACGATCTTCCAGGTCAACTTCAAGTGCATACCTGCCAGTACCTTAATTCCGTTTGTGTATATACACATGCAGAAGATCAAATATGCACGTTAAAGACCCCGTCACTCATGTCAGCATTCGATAGGTTAGGGAAACACGAACATACCCAGCATACACCCTGAAGTCTACAGAATCTTCACAATGGTGAAGGTGGTAGAGAATAGAAAGAAGAGGGAGAACCAGCCAGCCATGCAAACAAACAAGGAACAAACAATGCATAAGACACAGAAACGGTAAACAAGAATAAATGCTTAGAAAAAGACGCTTTATTAGCATATCTTCAATGCAGGCTGCATTATAAACGTTGCTGTCATCTTTATGCAAACATGAATTCTGACCATGTTATCAACTGATGTTCATTTAAAAGTAATTGTCATAACAGTAGTAATAGTAGTAGTGGTGTAGTAGTATAGTAGTAGTAGTAGCAGCAGCAGCAGCAGTAGCAGCAGCAGCAGCAGCAGCAGCAGCAGTAGTAGCAGTAGCAGCAGCAGCAGCAGCAGCAGTAGTAGCAGCAGCAACAGCAGTAGCAGCAGCAGCAGCAGCAGCAGTAGTAGTAGTAGTAGTAGTAGTAGTAGTAGTAGTAGTAGTAGTAGTAGTACTAGACATCGCAGTACTCAGTCTGTACAAAAGAGACAGAGACAGAGGTAAAAACGGAAATGGACAGAGGTCAAAGTTCATGTCCTTGACAAACATTCCCACAATGCATCAAGCATCATGGTGCGGTAAGACGTGTTTGATGGCGGATATATTCTTGTTGTTTGTGAGCTACATTAGATTTTTACTGCGCTTTTTGCAACGCAGTTTAATGAAGGGAAAGAAAGAATCGGGTTTTACCTTGAAAAGAATCGTTAAGCATTTCACGCTGCGTGCACAAATCAATCTGATTGGTTAGTCTTCTTCTGCTGTATCTCTCCTTTCATCTTGTGTTGAGAATGAGTGTCCTGATAAATCCACATCTTTTCCTGGTCATTAAACATCATTACTTGGCGTTGCAGTATTCATACATCAAGTTGATAGGTGTGAAAATAATGTGGTGGAATTGCCAATTGATTCATTCACCTGAATTTCATTCCAGTTTGGTTTTTTAATCTACGCTAATCTCAGAGGCCATATCAAGGCTGAAGCTACAGATAAAGAAAAGAAAAGGGAATAGCTGACATAAACGAGAACATTCTGAAATCCACAGAAATAGCATTTAATGATAAACTAATTTTGTCAAATTGAATCCTTTGAACAAGTTGAGGTTTTTTTCTGCAAAAGGTGACTATATTCATTCCTAGCATTGGAAAACTTTTCTCTTTTTTTTTAAGAGCAACTTTTAGAATTTCAGAATTACGTTATAAAGAAAAGTAATAGCCAAGATTAACAGAAATATTCTGAAATCTGCAGAAATAAAACTCCGTGATAAACCATTTTTCTAAAATTGAATCCATCAGAAAAAGTTGAGATTTTCTGCAAAAGGTGACTATGTTCATTCCTAGCATGGAACTTTTTTTTTTTTTTTTTTAAGAATTGTCTGTTTTTGAGTGAAGCTACTTACATCAAAAGGCTTGGCCAGTTTCTTTAATAATTATTTTGCATCTGAAAAATGTTATTTGCTGCATGGTACATTACCATGGTTAAGGGGACGGGATAGCTCAGTGGTCAGATCACTCACTTTCCCCAAGCTAAGGTTAAGCCAGCTTCGAGCGTGGTTATCAAGTGGATGGGTGACTGTTTGCGCGCCTTGGCTTCAGTAAGGTCTCCTAGTTCACCCAGCTATCAATGAGTACCTGCCCTCTTTAGGGTCAGGGAAGGTGAAGCAGCGAGGGAGAGGAGATGGGCGCCGCCCTCAATATGCTGGCCCCTAGAGAAGCTAAGATCTCTGACATCTGGCTACCCA
>CM060339.1:44138315-44140815 GCA_030674155.1 Stramonita haemastoma | reverse complement strand
TAACGTTTCTGTTAAGCAATGTCTAACGCATTTAACGTTTCTGTTAAGCAATGTGTATACCGCACTTAACGTTTCTGTTAAGCAATGTCTAACGCACTTCACATTTCTTTGAAGCAATGTGTGTAACGCACTTCACGTTTCTTTGAAGCAGAAACCAACATCCTTCCTCTCATGGCACAGCTTAGCACAGCACAGGTGCAAGGCGAGGTTTAATCCCGGTTCACAAATTAATAGCATCAACGCCTTCAGCATCAAGCCGGCCTCTCCTGCCATGATGTGTGACGCATCATGGGAATGTTTATCAAGGCTCTCTGACCTCTGACCTTTGCTCGTATCTCATTCCCCAAAATGGCTGTCAGCTGAAAAATGCAGTCCGTGATTTGACCCTTCACCTGACCCCTCGCCCCCTCCCCCTCCTCTCCCCATCTCCCTTACAGATTGATTCCAAGCCAAATAATCTCCCCCCCCCCCTCACACACACAATTTGAGGCGTCATTTGCATTCATCAGTGTTGATGTGTAAGCTCATGAGCAAAAAAATGCGTTTGGGGAATTTCCATCAAAGTAATGATTGAGAAGCCGTTTTAGCAGCTGTTGTTTTTTATTTGTTTAATTTCCAGTGACTGAAAAAGTTTTGATTCGGTGCTTTTTAATTCATTTGGTCTGAAAAGTGATAGATTTCTTTTTAAGGGGACAAAATTTAGAAGAAAATTTTGAAATAAAAAAGGAACACAGATTTTAAGAAAGGTTGTTAGGAGTTTTGAAAAAGAAAGAGAGCCAATTTTGGTGAGAATGTCTGTGACGTTTTACTCTCTCTCTCTCTCTCTCTCTCTCTCTCTCTCTCTCTCTCTCTCTCTCTCTCTCTCTCTCTCTCTCTCTCCTCTCTCTCATCTCTCTCTCTCTCTCTCTCTCTCTCTCTCTCTCTCTCTCCTCTCTCCTGCTAGTGCCTGGTCTTTTCCTTTGCTGAGGTCTTTCCACTGACCACAGCCTCCCACGCTTTCTGACTTCAGTGCAGCTCATTTCATTGTACAGGTCACATCTTGGGTGTTTTCATGTGTCCCTAACACACCCTACGTTGAAATAATTCATGGGATGTTTAACGTGAATATTGTGCTATTCTGCATGTATATGCACCAAGGGAATTTAGGCATTGGCATTTAATGTTTACGTTGGAGATCCTAACCATTCCTCACTGGTTATTCATTAGACGCTACCAAGATTTGAATCACGACTTTTTTTCAACCCATATGATTGAAGTCTCGTGGTCTTAAACACTCAGGAGATGGGATAGCCTAGTGGTCAGAACATTGTGCCCGCAATTTGACGACCCGGGTTCGATTCCCGTTCAAGGGGATTTTTCCTCTGTAGTTAACATCTGTGCAGACTTCACTCTCCCCAAAAGTCCTTCGGATGAGATTATAAACCGAGGCCCCGTGTGTAAACGCACGCAGAACATCTTGCGCACACGTTAAATCCTGCTCCGCTTTTCGTAAGTTTAGGCCATTGTGCGCCGGTGGGAACAGACGACAAGATTTACAAAACTGCATACTCTTGGGACTGGATGTAAAAATGTACACGAGTGCTTATTCCATTATCCTCGATATAAAAAATGATTTTAAAAAATGAATAAATAAATGAATAATTAAAAAAAATAAAAAATAAAGTTGTAGTGTCCCTCAAAGCTTGAAGCAGTATGGATGGGGCAGGTAGACTGACCTGTCCTTGCTAGGTGTGGACAGTACTTTAGCAAAGCTGTGTAGGGCTTCTGGACAGTCAGATTCTGTTCTGATGCAACACACTGTAATCAACAATAAAGCACCACAAAGAAATTGCAAGCAATTTTATCATGCACCATTCCACTCATCCTTAGAATGTATGTGATATATTGTAATGATCGATGCAGATCCTTCAGTGAAGAAAGAGATTACATGTGTGTTTGTTTTTTAGTAAAAGAAATGTCAATGAGCAAATGATTAAGTAAAGAGGTAGATTTAATGAATTAAAAGGCAACTATCATAAGCAAATGCAATGAAAAAGGCAATATATCGAATGAGTAATATAAAAACATAGATAAATTAATGATAAGTAAATTCATACATATATATATATATATATATATATATATATATATATATATATATATATATATATATAAAAGTAAAACAAATAACTAGATAAACACAGAGAAAAATAAACAAGAAAGTAAGCAAGCAAACGACCAAGGAGGTCAATTGCATTTCCATCACACTGTTTCTCCATCCATCACCAGGCTATCTAACCGTATCAACGACATAGAAACGATAGCTAATTGAGTGAACAGACACCTTCAATGGACCAAGAGACCCCGTGTTAGAAAAACGAAGCCAGTGCAGCACAAGACATGGCGTTACTGATGACACTGATCCACGTCCTATCCCCAACTTCTTCCTCTGTGTGTGTGTGTGTGTGTGTGTGTGTGTGTGTGTGTGTGTGTGTGTGTGTGTGTGTGTGTGTGTGTGTGT
>CM060339.1:44115815-44133315 GCA_030674155.1 Stramonita haemastoma | reverse complement strand
TATACATCATTAGAGCTGATGGTAAATCATGTATACATCATTAGAGCTGATGGTAAATCATGTATACATCATTAGAGCTGATGGTAAACCAAGTATATTCATTTATTTATTTATCTATTCATTTATTTATTTATTTATTTATTTATATAAAAAATAATGAAATAAACACTTATGTGTTATTTTACATCCAGTCCCCGTGTGTATGCAGTTTTTGTAAATCATGTCATCTCTTCCCACCGGCACACAATGGCCTACTCTTTCGCGAAAAGGAACAGGATTTAACGTGTGCGCAAGATGTTCTGTGTGCGTCCGCCCACGGGGCCTTGGTTTATAGTCTCATCCGAAGGTTCTTTAGGGAGAGTGGAATCAGCACTGATGGTAACTCGAGGGGGAAAAATCCCCTCAAAGGGGAGTCGAACCCGGGGTCGTCAAATTGCGAGGGCAATGTTCTGACCACTAGGCTATCCGTCCCCTGATTCCCCAGAGTATAGATCATTACAACCCGCTCCAAAAGGTGCAGGAAATAGTGTACAGAAAATTGCACCACGTATCTAGGACTTACTCCATTTTGGGTCCTAACATTCCGCCCCCCCCCCCCCCCTACACACACAAACACATTCTCTCTCTCTCTCTCTCTCTCTCTCTCTCTCTCTCTCTCTCTCTCTCTCTCTCTCTCTCTCTCTCCTCTCTCTCTCTCTCTCTCTCTCTCTCTCCTCTCTCTTCCCCCCCCTCTCTCTCTCCGCTTAATTAAACATGGCGTACAAGAGCAGGGATAAAACTCCTTTGGCATGTAAATGACAGAACGGAATCACCATAAAACATGCACCACAGCGCCATAATGCATGGTGCATCATGGGAATGCTTCCCATGCGCCCTCTAGCGGCTGGCTGAGAAGAGGAGAGCAACATTTGCAAAATCATTTTTGTTTTTACTTCTCCTTTTTTTTCCCAAACAGCCAGATTCCCATGAAAATAATTTGGCCAGAAATTGTAGCACTTACGAATTGACTTTATGTCCTCTTCTGGCTATTTCGTTGGCTGATTTTCGCGGAATGAGCATGGAAACAAACAGTTATCCCCCTTCCATTTACGTTGTTTTGCAGGCCGTGTGTTTACCATGTATAAACATAAATCCATTTTGCTGGAGCTGTTTAGCTTGATGTACATAGGACAGGTTACCCTATTTTTTGGATGGAAAGTGGGTAAACCCGTTTGGGCCCAAACCTTTTCCCCCATCCATATTTTCGCCATGAGTGTTGGTCTGGGTGCTAGTCTTTCGGATGAGACAATTAAACCGAGGTCCCGTGTGTTACGCATCATAATTTAGCGCACGTAAAAGAACCCACGGCTACAAGGGGGTTGTCCCTGGCAAAATTCTGTAGAAAAAAGCAACTCTGATAGGGAAACAAAAACAGTATCAGACAGGATAAAGAAAAAAAAAATAGTGGGTAGGCGCTGCACTTGTGGCGAGGCGCTCTTCCTGGGGAGAGCAGCCCAAATTTCATGCAGAGAAATCTGCTGTGACATAAAGTGGTAATAGATAAACAAATAAATAAATAAATAAATAAATAAATAAATAAATAAATAAATAATATAAAAAATATGTGGTAGTTCTGCCGTATCTCTCTGTTCTTCTATATCAATATGTGTTCTAAGGTTCATTACAGAACAATTGAGAAATTTGAACAGACATTAACAGTTTTTCCCCAGTTCGTCTGCCAGAGCTCAAAGGTTAACCAATTAATAAGGGGAGAGCTCAGTGGTCAGAGCCCTCGCTTTCCCCAAGTCAAGTCAAGCAGCGTCGAGCGTGGTTACCAGTTGGATGGGTGACCGTTTGCGCGCCTTGGCTTCAGTACAGTCCCCTTCCAATTCATCCAGCTGTCAATGGGTACCTGCCCTCTTTAGGGCCAGGGAAGGTAAAGCAGCGATGGAGAGGAGATGGGCGCCGCCCTCAAAATGCTGGTCCCTAGAGAAGCTGAGGTCTCTGATGCCTCACTCCCCTACGACCACAAAGGTTACGGGACACCTTCACCTTTTACCTTTAATCGTTGTTTTTTTTTCCCAACATTAAAGCAGCCGCATTTTGACTTAGAGACACTAATAGTTTAGATGCTTTTCCTTAAACATAATATCATTATCACGATGTGAACCTGCCTTCTTTGAAGCCTTGGAAGACTAATTGATAGACAGGCTGTCACATCTTGTTAAAAATAAAATGTTAGTCACAACGCTTTTATGGGGCCGGACAGTAAGAAGACATAGACAACTATAATTATTTTTGTCAAACAACACTGAAGCTTTGAAAAAAAAGGAAAATGTAAATCGTTAAAGCATGACCAAAAACATTTGGGTATTAAATTTTGTCTCCATCAATCTCTCTGTCTATCTGTCTGGCTGGCTCGCTCCCCTTTCCCCTCTGTATCTGTTTCTGTATCTGTTTCTCTCTGTCTCTCTCTGTCTCTCTCTGTCTCTCTGTCTCTGTCTCTGTCTCTCTGTCTCTGTCTGTCTGTCTGTCTGTCTGTCTCTGTCTCTGTCTCTGTCTCTACCTATCTATCTATCTATCTATCTATCTATCTATCTATCTATCTATCTATCTATCTATCTATCTATCTATCTATCTATCTATCTATCTATCTATCTATCTATCTATCCATCTATCTATCTTTTTCTCTCCCCGTCTCTGTCTCTCTCTCACAATTAATACGTATCTGTCATGGCGTTTACCATTACATTTTCTTACAAAGTTTAATAATTATGTATTATAACATGTTCTTCATTACAGTCACATAGAAACGTACCAACCAAGTAAAGCAGAAAAACTACAGACCATGGACCACCAGAAGAAATCGTTCATTCACGATACATTAGGCATCACCTCATTAAAGTGATATAATAAAAGTATTGTGATGGTGCGAGAGAGATGCTCGGTGGCTGTGAAATAATGCTGATTTATGAAGGAAAAGGTCTTAGGGAGGAGATGAAGCGAATGATGCTCTATTGGCTTTTTGGTTGATTAATTAGATTAGATTTGATCCCCGAAGTCAAAATGCAGCTACATTGATTCGTGGCCAAAAGCAGATATGTAATATAAAATTATGCAAAATTCTTTCTATTGCTAAAATAAGAAAGACACACACAGACACATAGACACACAGACACATAGACACACAGACACACAGACACAGACACAGACACAGACAGACACACACACACACACACAGACTCACACACACACACACACACACACACACAGACACACACACACACACACACACACACACACACACACACACACACACACACACACACACACACACACACACAATCCTTCTGATGAGACTATAAACCGAGGCCCCGCGTGTAAACGCACGCAGAACATCTTGCGCACACGTTAAATCCTGTTCCGCTTTTCGGAAGAGTAGGCCATTGTGTGCCGGTGGAAACAGATGACACGATTTACAAAACTGCATACACACGGGGACTGGGTGGGGAAAAGCACATACGTGCTTATTTCATTATCATCGATATAAAAGAAGAAAGACAGACAGACAGAAAGAAAGAAAGACAGAAAGAAAGAAGGAAAGAAAGAAAGAAAGGAAGAAAGAAAGAAAGAAAGAAAGAAAGAAAGAAAGAAAGAAAGAAAGAAAGAAAGAAAGAAAGGAAGAAAGAAAAAATAAAGAAAAAAAGAAAAAGAATCACACACATAATGTTGAGGCAGAGATGTTCGTCGTTACGATTTTTGTTCTTGTTTTTTTTTAATTTCGTTCATGAGCTAGAGGTCCGAGTGTCACCAATGATGAAATATTGGAATTAATAATAATAATACTAATACTGATACTAATACTAATAATAATAATACTAATACTAATGATGATGATGAATGATGATGATGATGATGATGATGATGATGATGATGATGATGATGATCATAATAATAATAATAATAATAATAATAATAATAATAATAATAATAATAATAATAATAATAATAATAATAATAATAATAATAGCAATAACAACAATAACAACAATAACAACAATAACAATAATAAATGGAATTTATATAGCGCTATATCTTGCAAAAACAAATTAAAGCGCTTGCGTGTTTTTGCCCACATTGTAGGTAGCTGTACACTGACTTCAAGGATGGTGTCTGTACAAGACATCCATGCGTATGGTATTTTTGTTTGTTTGGAGACTTTTGTGTTAAAGAGTTTGTATTTTATTTTATTTTATTTTATTTTATTTTACTTTATTTTATTTTATTTTATTTTATTTTATTTTAGATTTTTGTCCTCTGTCCTTTCCAGCATGCAACACTATTCCAAAAGGTAGAACAGGTTTTAACGTGTATACAAAACGTCTTAGTCTCTGCTAAAAGCCCAAACAAGAATGACTTAGAAGATGACATAACCTCCATCTCTCTTGTCATTTCAGCGAGCAGATTCTAGACAAAATACATTTTGATGAGAATCTAGCTGTTTGGAAAAAGACATGTAAAAAAAACGTCCACTTTTACAAGTTACGTTTCGCTATCCACAACCCACAAGAAGAAATGTTTAGCGGCACTCCCATGATGCATCAGGCATGATGGCCCTACATGGCGTGATCAATGGCCATGAATTCTGTCATTTATATAGCGGCGATGTTTTATCGGCTGTCGTGTTTAATTAAGCAATGGAGGAAGCTGGTTTCGCGAGCAAAAAAAGCCGAAGTTTAGATGTGAAAAGGATGGATAAAGCAGTCTGAGGGTTCCTCCTCTCGCTTGACAGCCTAGAAGTGGCTTTCTTAATTAATTGGAATCTTTCACCATCAGGTAACGCCGTTCATCATCGTTAACAGGCCATGATTACTTCAAGTTGATTAATTAGGAAATGAATGCTAACAAGTTTCTTTCGGTGTTATATCTATCTTTTGAGTTACTTGATATTTCATTTTTGTTTTGGCTGCCATTCTCTGCAGGAAACAGTAGGCTACAAGGAGGGAGACAAAGAGGCAGACAGAGACAACGAATGATGGGAAGACAACATCAGAGAGTGGACTGGCCTTGAGTGGAACGACTTCATACAGAAAGATGAAAACTGCAAGGAGTGGAGGAAGCTGGTTGTAGTAGCCCCTCCACGTTCTATTAGACTGTAGAATAGGTGAAGTGCGGGGGGAGGGGGGGGAGTACTTTTTATAACTACTTTTTGGTTTTCAGTGTCCTCTCCTTTTTGCATTTTATTACCCTGCAAATTGTAACAACGAAAGAGAGAGGGAGAGAGAGAGATTGATTTGATTTGATTGATTTATTCTTTTATATCGAGGATAATGGGATAAGCACTCTTGTGCTTTTTTACATCCAGTCCCCGTGTGTATGCAGTTTTGTAAATGTCATCTGTTCCCACCGGCACACGATGGCCTACTCTTACGAAAAGCGGAACAGGATTTAACGTGTGCGCAAGATGTTCTGCGTGTGTTCGCACACGGGGCCTCGGTTTAAAGTCTCATCCGAAGGACTTGTGGGGAGAGTGGAGTCAGCACTGAGAGAGAGAGAGAGAGAGAGAGAGAGAGAGAGAGAGAGAGAGAGAGAGAGAGAGAGAGAGAGAGAGAGAGAGAGAGAGAGAGACAGACAGACAGACAGACAGACAGACAGACAGACAGACAGACAGACAGACAGAGACAGACAGACAGACAGACAGACAGACAGACAGACAGACAGACAGACAGAGAGAGAGAGAGAGAGAGAGAGAGAGAGAGAGAGAGAGAGAGAGAGAGAGAGAGAGAGAGAGAGAGAGAGAGAGAGAGAACAAATCCTGTTGCCAGTTGCATTATTTTTGCTCTCCAACCCCAGCTGGGAGGAACTTTAGCAGCATTCCCATGATGCAACATGCATTATGGTGCCCTGATGCAATGATTATGGTAGTTCAAACTCAGCTATTCACATACAACAATGTTCTGTTTGCACATCTATCTATAACTGTGGTTAGTTAAGCGAAGGAGCGAAACCTGTTTTACCAAAAGAAGAGGAAAGAAAAGTGACAAATCTCTCTCTCTCTCTCTCTCTCTCTCTCTCTCTCTCTCTCTCTCTCCTCTCTCTCTCTCTCTCTCTCTCTCTCTCTCTCTCTCTCCTCCTCTCTCTCTCTCCTCCCTCTCTCTCTCCCCTCTCTCTCTCTCTGTGTATTGTGTGTGTGTGTGTGTGTGTGTGTGTGTGTGTGTGTGTGTGTGTGTACGTGTGTGTGTGTGTGTGTGTGTGTGTGTGTGTGTGTGTGTGTGTGTGTGTGTGTGTGTGCTGTGTGTGTGTGTGTGTGTGTGTACGTGTGTGTGTGTGAATGTGTGTGTTGTGTGTAGTGTGTAGTGTGTAGTGTGTGTGTGTGTGTGTGTGTGTGTGTGTGTGTGTGTGTGTGTGTGTATGTGTGTGTGTGTGTGTGTGTGTGTGTGTGTGTGCAATCAATACAGCAGTGCTTCTCTAACTGTTTTTGTTTTTTTTGGTCTTCCTTGTTCTTCTAGAAGTGGCTTTCCTCGTCAGCTGACCTCTTTTTCCATCATTAAACATGAGCAATTTCCCGAGAGTATGTCAATGTTCCAAGTTGATGCATCACAAAATGAAATCCTTGTTTGAAGATTCCTTACTTTTTTGTGTTTTTTTCAGTTTGTTTCTTTTACGATTTAGTTTTTTAAAAGTTTTTTTTTCCAATAACAGTGGTCATAGTATCAAAATGTGTTTCAGCTGAATGTATTTTATGACGTATTGGATTAAGAAATGATAATATGCAGTTGATGTGTTATCTTAAAGTGATAATTTATAAAGCTTAATGAGAGCAGACACAGTACTAAACATAATATGACAAAAATCATAATTTTTTCACGATTAAACCTTTTGATGGATTTTAAATCTCAATAATCATCTCATAACAAAGGATGCCGACATTTCAATTATTATACCAAAAGGCCTTTTTATTATAGGAAGCTTTACAAAATCACACATGTTTAAGATGAAAATTCTTACCTATCAACCGAACATGTCAATCACTTTCAAAGTGTGTTTTGTAGAAGGTAAGCCGCCGCTGTAGTCTAGTGGTTAGTGCATTGGACTGGTAATCTAAAGGTTGCGGGTTCGATCCCAGCTTTCGGCTATGGCGTTGTGCCCTTGGAAAAGGCACTTTACGGCTATTTTCTCACCCCACGTAGGTGTAAAAGGGGTACCAACCTTGTGTTGGGGGTTAACCTTGCGATAGACTGGCGTCCTATCCAGGGGGGTGTCTATGACTCTCAGTCGCTTAACGCCACAGAAACCGGGATAAGCACCGGCCTGATGAGCCTTAGGCTCGGGACAGACTTTAACTTTTTTGTTAATTTTGTAGATGGCAGACCTGAACTCTGGAGAACATTCTGGTGCTAAGCAGCTTGACTAAATCATGGCCGCTGAGGGGTCAGGAAGATTGATGAAACACGGGGTAGAGACTAAGTGGTTTTGTTTGTAGTGTCAGGTGGACACTGTTTGCACACAGTACTGTAGTAGAGGGGAAGAAAACTTGATCACACTAGCAGGAGTCTGATTTATGTAACATTCAACTAGAGTGACAAAAGAATATAATGGCGAATAAAAGCTAAACAGAAATGAGACGTGAACATTAAAAACACACGTTCTAAGGCAGACAGACATACTTTAATTATTAGGAATAGTTTGATGAGTTGCTTTTTTTTTTAAAAATCAGTCATTTAATTAAGAAAAATGTACATGAATTTATTGGTTTATTGATCTATCTATCTATCTATCTATCTATCTATCTATCTATCTATCTATCTATCTATCTATCTATCTATCTATCTATCTATCTATCTATCTACCCATCTATCCATCTATCTATTCATTTTCTATTCTTTGTTAATTTTTAGTTATTTTGTCATCTGGTGTTTGTCTTTTCTTCCTATTTCTGTATATGGTGCATCAACTCTAAAGTAGGTTTCCTGGTGTTCTGGGCTATACAAGAATCAGAGAATAGTTTCAGTGAAAGTTGTTGGTTATATGACTGCCACTGTTACCATGATGATGATGGTAAATATCATGGCGACTACCCATTAACAACGACAGCAATGGTAATTATAATGTTGAGTGGATTGGTGGTCTAGAGGTAACGCGCCTACTTAGAAAGCGAAAAGTCCGGGTCGGAGTGTGCAGTGGTTCGAATCCCGTTTAGACCCAAAACTGTTCCCCCCCCCCCTCCCCCATCCATTAGACCATGAGTGGTGGTCTGGGTGCTAGTCTTTCGGATGAAACAATAAACCGAGGTCCCGTGTGTTACCCATCATTATTTAGCGCACGTAAAAGAACCAACAGCAACAAGACAGTTATCCCTGGCAAAATTGTGTAGAAAAAGTCCTTCTGATAGGGAAACAAATACAGTTGCAGACAGGAAAAGGGAAAAACATTAATGGGTAGGCGCTGCTCTTGTGGCAATGTGCTCTCCCCAGGGAGAGCAGCCCGAATTTCACGCAGAGAAATCTGCTGTGACATAAAGTGGTATGAAATAAAATTGAAACGAAAGGCTGTTGCTACTGCTTCCGCAATTCTCGCTGCCTCAACTATCATTATTAACTTTTGCTACTTTTCTTTTGTTTTTCTCTGCGATCATTTCCCGAATACTTTTAACCATCTTTTTGCTGCAATGCACCTGGTTTTACTGCTGCTACTACTGCTCCTCCTCCTCCTCCTCCTCCTCCTCCTCCTCCTCCTCCTCCTCCTCCTCCTCCTCACTACTACTACTACTACTACTACTACTACTACTACTACTACTACTACTACTACTACTACTACTACTACTACTACTACTACTACTACTACTACTACTACTACTACTACTACTACTACCCTCTTCCTCCACCACCTCCTCCTCCTCCTCCTCCTCTTCCTCCTCCTCCTGCTCCTCCTCCTCCTACTACTACTACTACTACTACTACTACTACTACTACTACTACTACTACTACTACTACTACTACTACTACTATACTACTACTGCTGCTGCTGCTGCTGCTGTTGCTGCTACTTCTATTACTACGCCTACTCCTCCTCCTCCTCCTCCTCCTCTCCTCCTACACTACTACTACTACTACTACTACTACTACTACTACTACTACTACTACTACTGCTGCTGCTGCTACTACTACTACTACTAATATACTATATACTACTACTACTACTAACTACTACTACTACTACTACTACTACTACTACTACTACTACTACTACTACTACTGCTGCTGCTGCTGCTACTACTGCTACTACTACTACTACTACTACTACTACTACTACTACTACTACTACTACTACTACTACTACTACTACTACTACTACCTCTGCCACTACTACTACTACTACTACTACTACCACTACCACTACTGCTGCTGCTGCTGCTACTACTACTACAACTACTACTACTACTACTACTACTACTACTACTACTGCTGCTGCTGCTGCTGCTGCTGCTGTTGCTGCTGCTAATTCTTTGAACATCCGAGTAGTAGAAATCAATATACATTTACAAGAAAGAGAGACAGTCTGAAGCCATAGCCTCCATTGTGATTGCAGGAACAAACCCTCGGCAATCAAAACGTCTATCAATTGCCGCTCCCAAAGGGATGCACGTGACTGCCAGTTTTTATGTCACCCTGGCCTCTGACCCCAGTTGTGACCTTCAACCATCACCCCTGGCCGTGACCTTGACATTTATGGCGCTGAGGCGGGAGACTGGTGTCGACCACATAATGACAGAAAGATTCTTCCTTTCTCTCTCACTGTCTGTCTTGTAGTTCTCTCTGTCTCTCTCTCTCTGTGTCTCTCTCTCTATCTCTCTCTGTGTCTCTCTCTATGTCTCTCTCTCTGTCTCTCTCTCTATGTCTCTCTCTCTGTCTCTGTCTCTCTGTCTCTGGCTCTGTCTCTGTCTCTGTCTCTCTCTATCTCTCTCTGTCTCTCTGTGTCTCTCTCTCTGTCTCTCTCTGTCTCTCTGTGTCTCTCTCTCTGTCTCTCTCTCTGTCTCTCTCTGTCTTCTCTGTCTCTCCTGTCTCTCTCTCTCTGTCTCTCTCTCTGTCTGTCTCTCTCTCTGTGTCTCTCTCTGCTTGTCTCTCTATCTCTCTCTCTTGTCTCTCTGTCTTTATGTCTCTCTTTCTGACTGTCTGTCTGCCTGTCTGTCTCTCTTTTTTGTTGTTGTTTTGCTATTTCGTAATCAGAGGAAGGGCTAGGTAGGCAGGATAAAAAAAGGTAATGTGAATACTTACTCTGTTACCCTTGAAAGCTAAAGTGTATTCATTCATTCATTCATTCATTCATTCATTCATCCATTCAATTTATTCATTCGTTCATTCATTCATTTATTCATCCATTCATTCAATTTCTGTCTCTGTCTCTCTCTTTGTCTGTGTGTCTGTCTGTCTGCCTCTGTGTGTGTGTGTGTGTGTGTGTGTGTGTGTGTGTGTGTGTGTGTGTGTGTGTGTGTGTGTGTGTGTGTCTCTCTCTCTCTCTCTCTCTCCTCTCTCTCTCTCTCTCTCTCTCTCTCTCTCTCTCTCTCTCTCTCTCTCTCTCTCTCTCTCTCCCTCTCTCTCTCTCTCTCCTTAGCAAACTAAATTGGCCGAGCCTGAAGACACTAAAGGAAGAGCACGTGCAGAGGTGATGTGACCTAATTAGCCCTTAATGACCCACGCACACTGGACAGGGCTGGACCCTACCGCAGAGGGTTAATAGGATAGGGGGAAGGGGGTAAGAGGGGGGGGGGGGGGGGCAGGGTAGGAGGAAGGAGGAAGGGGAGGGAGGGTGGTGGTGAGGGTGAGGTGAGGGAGGTGTAGTTTCTATAAACTGCTACTATGCCACCTCCTGAGTCAGTTTTCAGCAGATGGTCAGAAACCTGAAACTCTCCGGTGATACTTTATTGCGAGTGTCCCCCCCCCCCCCCCCCTGTCTGAGTTTTTACCCCTCCGGTAAAGTTTTTTTTTTATTTTTTAGCTGGAGATTACAAATTGATTGTATGAAAGTGAACAACGTTTTTAAAATGGACTGCCTATGACACATTTAAATCGAGCCTCGAGATATTTATTTCAAAGCTAAGATTTTACCCTCCTGTTTCATCTTATAGCTGCCCCTTGCTCTCAACAGCTGAAATATCCACCCCCCTGTCAATGTGTATAAACTCTTTATTTTTTTATTATTTTTTTATTTTATGTTTTTTATAATTATTCTTTTATGTCGAGGACAATAAGATAAGCACTCTTGTGCTTTTTACATCCAGTCCCCGTGTGTATGCAGTTTTGTAAATTTTGTCATCTGTTCCAAACGGCACACGATGGCCTACTCTTGCGAAAAGCAGAACAGGATTTAACGTGTGCACAAGATGTTCTGTGTGCGTTCGCACACGGGGCCTCGGTTTATAGTGTCATCCGAAGGACTTTGGGGGAGAGTGGAGTCAGCACTAATGTTAACTCCAGGAGAAAAATCTCCTCGAACGGGAATCGAACCCGGGTCGTCAAATTGCGAGCGCAATGTTCTGACCACTAGGCTATCCCGTCCCCCTGTGTGTGTGTGTGTGTGTGTGTGTGTGTGTGTGTGTGTGTGTGTGTGTGTGTGTGTGTGTGTGTGTGTGTGTGTGTGTGTGTGTGCATTTCTCTTTGTTAAAAATCTGAATTGTTATTGGTTGCATGCGTTTGAATAGGTTGAATACAAGAGCTTTGATTTGTTTTTGCAAGATAGAGCGCTATATAAATTCCATTTATTATTGTCATCATTCTTCTTCTTCTTCTTTTTCTTCTTCTTCTTCTTCTTCTGATTATTATTATTATTATCATCATTATCATTATCATTATTATTATTAACAATAACATCTTCGGCGTCAGAATGCAGCACCATGATGGTGGGATAAAACAGTTTCATCTTCATAATCTTATTACTGATAAGCCTCTGAGCACTACCCCAGGAACGATAAAAAGGACACTGATACATGCAGCTGCCCCCTCCCCCCCCCCTCCATAAAGAGAGAGAGAGAGAGAGAGAGAGGAGAGAGAGAGAGGAGAGAGAGAGAGAGAGAGAGAGAGAGAGAGGAGAGAGAGAAGGAGAGAGAGAGAGAGAGAAAGAGAGATGACAGAAGAAAGACAAACAGACAGACTGACAGAACAGACAAACAAACAGAAAAGAGAGACAAAGGCAGAAAAAGAGAGAGACGAAAAATAATTAATGAAGAAAAACAGGAGGTATATATTATAGAGAAAGGCAGACAGACAGACAGACAGACAGACAGACGCACAACTAGATTAAAAAACAAACAAACCAGCATTCAACCAAACACACCAAACAGACACAAAATCAGACACACAGACAGAATTATTAATTCTATTTTCCTCTACAAAGTTTGTACAAGAACTTGACGACAAACGGCTGGAGAGCAGACGACACTTAGAGAACAAAAGCAGACGACAAGAAGAATCACAGATCGGTGTCTACCATCCCTTTATTCTTTCCTTTTTCTTTGATTTCTTTGTCTTTTTTTTTCTCTCTGTTTGAAAAAAAATTCTTTGAAGGTAGGCTCTTGAAATTGACTCGCTTGAGTATTTTCTTTTGACTGAGAATATCTTTGAACTTTCTTCAAGTCAGTTTCAAAGCAGAAAGAAGTACTCTGTGCCACTCTCTGTCTGTCTGTCTGTCTGTCTGTCTGTCTGTGTCTCTGTCTGTCTGTTTCTTTATCTGTCTGTCTGTCTCTCGATCATACACACATACATGCACACACACACATACACGTTTATGCACGCATGCATGGATGCACGCACACATACACACACGCATGCGTGCACGTGCACGCGCACACATGCATACACACGTAACATAATAGGCTTATACATATATACATAATGATTATATATATATATATATATATATATATATATATATATATATATATATATATATATATATAATATATATATATAGAGATATATATATATATAAAGCGGAGAGACAAAAGAAGGAGGGAGGAATACATAAATCGATAGACAGGCAGACGACAACAACAAAATACCGAGAGAACACAGACAAGACAGACAGAAGACAGAAGACAAAAGAACACAGAGTCAGCAGAAAAGACAGACAGAAACAGAGCACAGAGAGAGAGAGAGAGAGAGAGAGAGAGAGAGAGAGAGAGAGAGAGAGAGGAGAGAGAGAGAGAGAGAGAGAGAGAGAGAGAGAGACACACACACACACACACACACACACACACACACACACACACACACACACACACACACACACACACACACACACACACACACACACACACACACCATACATAGAGCAAGGCAGAGGGCTAGAAGGACACACTGAGAAAAATGACACATGTGTCCAACATCAAAACAAAACAAAAGAAAAAAGGTAACAGAAAACACATGGCAACTCTCTTAGAAAGAAAGAAGACAGAAAACAACAACAACAATAATAACAGCAGCAGACAAATACAAAACACAGAGAAGTTTTTACCTTGTTTTTTTTTAACACAAAAAAGTGAAGTGTTATCATGGTTTTTTTACACAAAAAAGTGAAGTATTGTAATGTTTTTGTTTTTTTTACATTAAAAAAGTGAAGTGTCATCATGTTTGTTTGCTTTTTTACACACTCTTTGACATCCCCTTTAATTGCCCTGGCCCCAAAACATACAATTTTTGCATGTTTTACGTATTTTGAATAGAATAAAGGTTTAATTAAAGAAGCTCTCAAAGTAGGCAACCAAAAAGAAGAAATTGATAAAAATCTAAAAAGTAGAACTCAAAGAAAGACAGAAAGATAAGGAGAAGAATGCAAAGAAGAAGAAAAAGGAAGACATGGAGGAGGAGGAGCAGGAAGAGTAGGTGGAGGAGAAAGAGAAGGAGGAAGAGGAAAAAAAGGAAAAGGAGAAGAAGAAATTCAAAAAAAAGAAGAGGAAGAAAAATTGCATAGGAAGAATAATTACTAACACGAATTCCTAAGAAGACTGCGAAGAAGTGTGCAGAAGAAGGAAATAATTGCAAAAAAGAAGTTGATTATGACGACGACGACGACGACGACGACGGCAAAAAAGAAGAAGAAGAAGGAGAAGAAGAAGAAGAAAGGAAAAAAAAGACGTAACGAATGAAAGATAGAGTAAGAAAGAATGAAGAGAACAAAAAGAAGAAAGAACAAAACAAAAAGAGAAACAAGGAAAGAAGAAAGATAAGAAGAAGAATGAAAGAAGAAGAAAGAAGAGAAGAAGAAGAAGAAGAAAAGAAGAAAGAAGAAGGAAGAAGAGAGCTTGAAGAAAAGAAGTTGAAGAAAGGAAAAGAAGAAAAAGAAGAAGAATAAAAGAAAGAAGAAGGAAGAAGCATAGGAAGAAAAGAAAAAAGAATCCTAAAAGAACGCGACGAAGGAGAAAAAAGAATTGCAAAAAAGAAGTGAATGAAGACGAGAGAGAACGACGAGGAAAGAAAGAAGAAGAAGAAGAAGGAAGAAGAAGAAGAAGAATTGCGAAGAAGAAGAAGAATTGGAAGAAGAAGAAGAATGAAGAAGAAGAAGAAGAAGCAGAAGAAGAAGAAGAAGGAAGAAGAAAAAGCGAAGAAGAAGAAGAATGAAGAAAAGAAGAAGAAATTGCGAAGAAGACAGAAGAAGAATTGTGAAGAAGAAATTGTGAAGAATGCAAGAAGAATTGTGAAGAAGAATTGCGAAGAAGAAGGAAGAAGAAGAAGAAGAAGAAGAAGAAGAAGAAGAAGAAGAAGAAGAAGAAAAAAAAAAAACAACAACAACAACAACAACAACAAACAAAAACAACAAATTAACAACAACAACGACGACAAAACTGATATTCCTTCAATACACAGACGCCAGTTGTCTAAATACAAGATTAAACGCATTGCAAATTCATGTAAATCGCTTCTTATACTATAACTTCCATGGTAAACAAACAAAAAAAATATCCTGGGTAAAAATCTACATGGGGGTAGAACTTTATCATACACCACACAGCGCATACCACACACACCGCGGTGGTGCATCCTCTCTCTATGGTCAGCTTGGCGTTAATTGCATTAGAGACAAGGAAAGGGAGAGAAACGAGGCTAATTATGGCCCCTGGCTTCTTTGATTGGGGTTTGATTGGGTACTCCTTTGGTCAGCTGAGGTGTTACGCCGCGCGGACTGTAAAGACAACGGTGGTAATTATAGCAGCAAGGGGCGATAACAAGGGCACTAGTATCAGCTTTAGCCTTCGGGGTGAGGGTACTTGTTGATGGCTGTTGTAGTAGTAGTAGTAGTAGAAGTAGTAGTAGTAGTAGTAGTAGTAGTAGTAGTAGTAGTAGTAGTAGTAGTAGTAGTAGTAGTAGTAGTAGACCTAGTAGTAGTAGTAGTAGTAGTAGTAGTAGTAGTAGTAGTAGCAGTAGCAGTAGCAGTAGCAGTAGAAGTAGCAGCAGCAGTAGTAGTAGTAGTAGTAGTAGTAGTAGTAGTAGTAGTAGTAGTAGTAGTAGTAGTAGTAGTAGTAGTAGTCAGTAGCAGTAGTAGTAGGTAGTAGTAGTAGAGTAGAGTAGTAGTAGTAGTAGTAGTAGTAGTAGTAAATAGTAGTAGTAGTAGTAGTAGTAGTAGTAGTATATGCAGTGGTGGTGGTTATAAAACTATCACTGCTACCACTGCTGCTGCTTCTACTATTGCTGCTGCTGCCACCACCACCACCACTATTACTACTACTACTACTACTACTACTACTACTAACTACTACTACTACTACTACTACTACTACTACTACTAACTACTACTACTACTACTACTTTTTCTTCTATACGCTGCTGCTGCTGCTGTTGACAACAAGAAGAAGAAGAAGAAGAAGAAGAAGAAGAAGAAGAAGAAGAAGAAGAAGAAGAAGAAAGAAGAAGAAAAAACAACAACAACAACAACAACAACAACAACAACAACAACAACAAAAGCAACAGCAACAACGACAGCAACAAGAACAACAAAAAGAACACGACGAAGCCTTTGAAATTGATTTTTATCACTTGGTAACTGCACAAAGGAAAAAAAAATGAGAACCCGTTTTCAAAAACAACAAAAAAAAGTGAACTAGGCATTTCTTAGCAGTACAGGACGCTACGGAATATACATATACTACCAGTGGACGAAGAAGTCTTGTTTTGTGTTCCATACATAGACTATGTTGCTGCCCTTTCGCATAAGTAGGGCCACCACCATGTGCCTGCAAGCAAACCATTAATTTTGTCATGACAATAGTGCAACCATTTTGTGTTTTTGTTTGTTTGTCTGTCATGTTCGACGATGACCTCCAAAAACAGCAGAGGAGGCAGCTACTGTTTAGGAAACTGGGCAGAAATTTGATTATATTGGAGACGCCTTGCCCACAGCACATCCCAACTCTCTCGGCCAAGAGGGCATAAGGACAGTGCAGCGTTGGAGATGTTCTCCGAAGGCCAAGTAGTCCCCGAGACTGCAGCACATAAGGACTGTGCAAATCAAGCCTCGTATGCTCCTATGATTATTAGACTCCGAAAATGAGCATAGTGAAGACTTTTTACAGCCAGTATACCTTGGGACAGGATAGCTCAGTGGTCAGAGCACTCGCTTTACCCATGAAAAAGCTAGGAAGTTAAGAGCTTGGTAACCACGTGGATGGGTGACCGTTTGCGCGCCTTGGCTTCAGTACAGTTCCCCAGTTCATCCAGCTGTAAATGGGTACCTGCCCTCTTTAGAGTCAGGGAAGGTAAAGCAAAGAGGGAGAGGAGATGGGTGCGCCCTCCACATGCTGGCCCCTAGAATAGCTGAGGTCTCTGAGGTTTATGTGCTCTAAATAATGATGTGCAACACACGGGACCTCGGTTTATCGCCTCATCCGAAAGACTAGCACCCATACCACCATTCATGGTCTGATGGATGAGAAAAAGTTTTGGGTCCAACAAGGATTAAAACCACCGCACACTCCGGCCCGGACCTTTCGCTGTCTAGACAGGCGCGTTACCTCTAGACCACCGATCCTCAGGAAAAGGCTAACGGAAATCGAAAAAACACGATAGAAAAAGCATATGTATGAAGATGTGTGGCACTTTTAAAGGTAACGGTGTCCCATAACCTGTGCGGTCGTAGAGGGCGAGGCATCAGAGACCTCAGCTTCTCTAGGGGCCAGCATATTGAGGGCGGCGCTCATCTTCTCTCTCTCGCTGCTTTACCTTCCCTGACCCTAAAGAGGGCAGGTACCCATTTACAGCTGGGTGAACTAGGGGACTGTACTAAAGCAAAGGCGTGCAAGCGGTAACTCATCCACTTGGTAACCACACTCAATGCTGCTTAACCTTAGTTTTAGGGGAAGCGAGTGCTCTGACCACTGAGCTATCCCCTCCCCAAATTACACATAAAAGTACTTCAGAAATCTAAGGAAGGACAAAGGAAATCTACTATTCGTCCGACCATTCAACCAGCCAACCAACAACCCAGAAAACCAACCGACTTAACTAAAATCTATATCTACCAGCAACCAACCAAC
>CM060339.1:44102725-44110715 GCA_030674155.1 Stramonita haemastoma | reverse complement strand
TTCTTCTTCTTCTTCTTCTTCTTCGCAATTTTTCTTCTTCACAATTCTTCTTCTTCTTCTTCGCAATTCTTCTTCTTCTTCTTCTTCTTCTTCCATTCTTCTTCTTCTTCTTCTTCTTCTTCTTCTTCTTCTTCTTCTTCGCAATTCTTCTTCTTCGCAATTCTTCTTCTTCGCAATTCTCTTCTTCGCAATTCTTCTTCTTCGCAATTCTTCTTCTTCGCAATTCTTCTTCTTTTCCTTCTTCTTCTTCTTCTTCTTCTTCTTCGCATTCTCTTCTTCTTCTTCTTCTTCTTCTTCTCTCTTCTTCTTCTTCTTCTTCTTCTTCTTCGCAATTCTTCTTCTTCGCAATTCTTCTTCTTCCTTCTTCTTCTTCTTCTTCTTCGCAATTCTTTTCCGCAATTCTTCTTCTTCTTCTTCTTCTTCTTCTTCTTCTTCTTCTTCTTCTTCTTCTTCTTCTTCTTCTTCTTCTTCTTCTTCTTCTTCTTCTTCTTCAATTCTTCTTCGCAATTCTTCTTCTTCTTGTTCTTGTTCTTTTTCTTTCGATTCTTGTTCTTGTTCTTCTTCTTCTTCTTCTTCTTCTTCTTCTTCTTCTTCTTCTTCTTCTTTCTTCTTCTTCTTTCTTCGTCGTCGTCGTCGTCGTCGTCGTCGTCGCTGTGGCTGTTGTACGCTCATACAGCAAGTATTGTCTATCATATAAGCGAAAATGCGCTGTGCTGCCGTTAAACGTCTGACAAGTTAGGCCCAGCGCTGGCGACTTCGGCATGGGGTGTATATATAGTTGGGTTTTTTTTTATCTTTGAAGTATTTTTGGCACAAAAAAGTAGGGTAATGGACCAAGAAGGCCGAAAAAATAGACATGGTTGAGGTAACCGGAAGAAAAAAGAACAAGGCAGAAACAAGGAGAGCGATAGAAAAGAGGGCATTCCCTGGGCAAATTTCCAGAAGGTGGGCGGGGATGCTGTGTTTTACTGACATTACCCCTGCCACTCCACCGATGAAGGAGAGATTATGAAATGAAATCTCTTGTGAACCAAGAAAAGTTTAATTAAGAGAAAAAGTGTACTGTAACCCGTGCAGTCATTTGGGAGCCAGGCGTCAGAGACCTCAGCTTCTCTAGGTGCCAGCATCTCAAAGGCAGCGCCCATCTCCTCTCCCTGGCTGCTTTACCCTCGCTGACCCTTTAGAGGGCAGGTGTCCATTGACAGCTGGGGGAACTGGGGGACTATACTGGAAACCAAGATACGCAAATCGTCACCCATCCGCGAGACAACTGTGTTCAACACTGCTTTCTGACAGGTTGTTTATAACTAATGGATAGTGCTGTCTGTCTGTCTGTCTGCTGTCTGTCTGTCTGTCTGTCTGTCTGTCTGTCTGTCTGTCTGTCTGTCTGTCTCGTCTGTCTGCTCTCTCTCGTCTCTCTCTCTCTCTCGTCTCTCTCTCTCTCTCTCTTCTCTCCTCTCTCCCTTCTCTCTCTCTCTCCCCTCCTCTCTCCTCTCTCTCTCCTCCTCCCTCTCTCTCTCCCCCTTCTCTCCCCTCCCCCTCTCTCCCTCTCTCCCCCCTCTCTCTCTCTCTCCCTCTCTCTCCTCCCCCTCCCACTCTCCTCCCCCCTCTCTCTCCCCTCCCCCCCACCCCTCTCCCTCCCCCCCCCTCTCTCTCCTCCCTCTCTCCCCTCTCTCCTCTCTCCCTCCCCTCTTCTCTCTCTCTCTCTCTCTCTCTTCTCTCTCTCTCTCTCTCTCTCTCTCTCTCTCTCTCTCTCTCTCTCTTGAACAGGACACACTGCAGTGATCTTCGTGTCTTGCCTATGTGATGGGGTCCCTGCCTGCAGTCAGTTGCCTGCCTGCTGTTTCAGACACACAGCGTCTGAGCACCAGAGCTGCTGCCTGCCAGCCTGTCAGCCAGCACTGGCCAAGAGGGATGCTGCACTCCATTCCCTTCTGTACCTGCATGGGCAATGCTCTCCTGCTGGCCTGCTGACTGACTGACTGTCTGGCGGTTCGTCGTCTGCTGCTGGTTTTGTCTCTAGCTCTGTTTGTCTGTTTCTTCTGGGTTTTGTCTATCATGCGTGGGTTTTTTTTTGTTTTTTTGTTTGTCCGTTTGTTTGTCTGTAGTGAGGGTTGGCTATATCGTTTTTTTTTGTGTGTGTGTGTATCTTTGCATCTTTCTTGGAGGTGTTTCCCTGTCTTCATCTGTTTCTCTCTCTGTGTCTCTGGGCTCTGCTGTGTATGTGTCTCTCTTTGTCTGTCTTGTCTGTTTCTCTCTCTCTCTCCAAATCTCTCTCCTCTCTCTCTCTCTCCTCTCTCTCTCTCTCTCCTCTCCTCTCTCCTCTCTCTCTCTCTCTCTCTTCTCTCTCTCTCTCTCTCTCTCTCTCTCTCTCTCTCTCTCTCTCTTCTCTCTCTCTCTCTCTCTCTCTCTCTCTCTCTCTCTCTCTCTCTCTCTCTCTCTCTCTCTCTCCCTCTCTCCCCCCTCTCTCTTTCAAACTGTACATCTCTCTAGCTTCTAAGAAGGTATAATAATATTTGATCTACATCTCGTCCTCAGTCCTTCAGTTCTCTCTCAATCCGATCCTCTCTGCATGATGGTCACTGGGAGAGAGAGTGGGCAGTGGCAGATTTACTGATGGTGCACTAATGCTGCTGGACACTTTGGTGGTCAGTACATCATTCTGAGCATGAGAGAGGTCAGTCACCTCTTATATCCGTTCTTAATCAAAAGTGGCGTCACTTTGTAGATGAAATGTCTTGGTCTGTTCAGACAGTAACTATTGTCTGTTTTTCCCTCGTGTTCGACTATAACCTCCAAAACAGCAGAGGAGGCAGACGCTGTTTCGAAAACTGGGCAGATATTTGATTATAGTGGAGATGCCTTGCCCACAGTACAGCCCCACTCTCTCGGCCAAGAAGGGCATCAAGGACAGTCAGGTTGGAGATGTTCTCCAAAGGCCAACTAGCCCCCAGGGCTGCAGCACATAACAGACTGCAAGCGAAGCCTATTGTTGCCTATCATTCGAGCGACAATGTGTTGTGCTGCCGTTAATTAAACATCTGAGAAATCAGATCCAGCACATCCTACTTTGCTGCGGGAGAGAATTGGGATATTTGAAGTTTTCTTCGAATAAAAGACTCGGCAGGAGAATGGATCAAAAAGGCAACAACAAAAAAAGGAAAACAAGAAGGAGGTAACAGAAAGAAAAAGAACGAGGCCGAAACTGAAAAGATGGATAGAAAAGAGGACAATAGTGGGACAGAATTTCCAGAAGGTGTGGGTACTCTTTATACTGGCAGCTCCCCGGCATCTTCAGAGGGAGTACATACATTTGAGCTGCATCAATTCATATGGGGGCAAGGGAGCTCAGTGGTCACATCACTGGCTTTCCCCCAGCTGATGTCAAGCCAATGTTTGTGTGTGTGTGTGGCGTGCGTGCGTGCGTGCGTGTGTGTGTATGTGTGTGTGTGTGTGTGCGTGTGTGTGTGTGTGTGCGTGTGTGTGTGCGTGTGTGTGTGCGTGTGTGTTTGTGTGTGTGTGTGCGTGTGTGTGTGTGCGTGCGTGCGTGTGTGTGTGCGCGCGTGTGTGCGTGTGCACGTGCACTCTCCTTTGTGCCTACTGACTGTCATTTCTCTAAGTCGTGGTCACTGGGATAGAGGACAGTGGCAGATTTACTGGTGCACTGACGCTGGTGCACTCTTGTACAGCGGTCAGTACATCACCGTGTGTGTGAGAATGGTTACTCACCTTCACAACTCTACCCCCTATACTAGTCCAACTTGTGGCTGCTTTGTAGAGACAGTTTATGTGCCTGCTAGAGTGTGTTAGGGACAGAATACGTCAATGGTCAGAACACTCGATCTTTACAAGCTAAGGTTAAGCAGTGTGTGAGCGTGGTTACCTAATGGATGGCTGACCCCTTTTGCACCTTGGCTTCAGTACAGTCCCCCAGTTCGTCCAGCTGTCAATGGGTAACTGCCCTCTTTAGGGACGGGGAACGTAAAGCAGCGAGGGAGAGGTGATGGGCGCCGCCCTCAACATGCTGGCCCCTAGAGAAGTTGAGGTCTCTTCAATGACCACATAGATTATGGGACACCTTTACCTTTAACTCTTTGTTTAGCTTATGTGAAGCAGAGAAAAAGAAGAAGTTCAAAATCATGACGGTTGTTTTTGCTATACTGCTTATTGATTTGTTTTCTGTCTGATCTGGTTTGGGGTAGACTGTTGGATGGTTGGCTTTGTGTGAGTGTGTGAGTGTGTGAGTGTGTGAGTGTGTGAGTGTGTGAGTGTGTGTGTGAGTGTGTGAGTGTGTGAGTGTGTGAGTGTGTGTGAGTGTGTGTGTGTGTGTGTGTGTGTGTGTGTGTGTGTGTGTGTGTGTGTGTGTGTGTGTGTGTGCAACTCTCTCTCTCTCAATTCAAGCACATTTTTCAAGGTTTTTGATGTTACAATTCAGCCACGTTTTGTTATATGCTTCAGAAATTTGGGGTTTGTATAGAATGGACCATATTGAAAAAGCGCACTTGATGGCGTACAGGAGATTTTTAGGAGTACCGATAAGAACACCAAATAAAATGGTGTATGGTGAACTGGGTAGATATCCACTTTAAATTAACTCGTACACAAATGTAATCAGATACTGGTTTAAGCTTCTACAACTGAGTCAGGACAGATTACCACATAATGCTTACCAAATGTTGCTGGAAGCAGATATAAATGGAAAAGAATGTTGGGTATCAAAAATCAGAAAAATTCTCTGTGAAACAGGATTTACTATTGTATGGGTACAACAAGGTGTTAGTGATGTAAAAGCCTTTTTGTATTTATTCAAGCAGAGATTAATCGATATGTTTACGCAAAAGTGGTATAAAAGCATAAGAGATAAAGAGAGATATGAAAACTATTGATCCTTGAAAACTATTTTTGGAAAAAAAAAACTACATTAATTCAATAGACACATATTGCCTTCGAGTTGCCATTACACAGGCTAGGTTAAATGCTTTACCATTCAATAACAATGTTCGCAGATATAGTGTTAATAATCAAGAAAAACTTTGTCCTTTTTGTAAAACAGAATTAGAAAATGAAGCTAATTTTTTGCTTGAATGCTCAATGTACTCTGATACAAGGGATACGTTTTTAACTCAATGTATTAATGTACCAATATCACAGGTACTGAAAGCATCAAATGGAGAACACAGTCATTTTCTATCCAGATACATATTCCATTCTATCAATAGAAGGAATAAATTGTTGAGTTATAATGTCACTTGACTGAAGCGTGTATTAAATGGGATATATGTCTTTAAGTTTTGTTTGAACTATTAACCTGAATTGCAATATTTCATTTGGACCTGTACTAATTTTGAAAAATATTTTTAAAATACCCATGCAGTTTAATGTAATTGTTTATCAAGGTCAGAGTTAAAGACATGATCACTGCGGTCATGATTCAAAAGAAACGGTTGGTGGTTTGCTTGTGTGTTTGGTTTCATTTCCTTCATGTTCAATGATATGTTACAAGTCAGTATGTTGATTCTCCTCCCTCCCCCAAAACTCCGTGTATTGTGGCCTAAGGCCAATGTGCATATTAAACAAGTTTAGAGTTCTCTCTCTGTATCTGTCTCTGTCTGTCTGTCTGTCTGTCTGTCTGTCTGCCTGCCTGCCTGCCTGCCTGCCTGTCTGTCTGTCTGTCTGTCTGTCTGTCTGTCTGTCTCTCTCTCTCTCTCTCTCTCTCTCTCTCTCTCTCTCTCTCTCTCTCTCTCTCTCCTCTCTCTCTCTCTCTCTCTCTCCTCATGTATACTTATGATATACAGCTGACCTTCAACCCCCCCCCCCCCCCCACTCAGCCTCTATAGGTTTTCTCCATTCTCTCTATCTCTGACAGAATGTACAGACCCTGTCCGGTCCCCTGTTTTATCTCCTGCCTGTCGTCCCTCTAAGTGGTATGGTCACTACCAGAATGGACACTGGCTGATTTACTGATACACTAATACTGGTGCACACATTTTTTTGTATTTTTTCTTCTGGTCGGAACATCACGCTGTGTATGAGAATGGTCGGTCATCTTTTCACTGTTGATCTTTGAGGAAGATGCTGGTACTCTGTATCGGGTATTTGGCTGGGGTTTTTGTTTTTTCTGTGAATGGCAGAAAAAAACAACTTTTAGGAGCATCGGTGGCAACAACAGCAGTAAAATCAACGGCAACAATAACATTGAGTACAAGCAAAACAGACTGAACCAATAATTATATACAAACCCAAAATAAAACAATGAATGAATGAATCAATCAATTAAACAAATAAGCAAAACAAAGATAAGCAAGAAAAAAGTCAACCAACCAAAAACACAAACAAAGCAAACTGCACAAAACCTAACCCAAAACATCACAGAAACAAACAGAAAGAACCAACCAACCATCCAACCATCCCGCAAACCAACTAATCAATCCCACAACCAGCTCACCATTCAACCATCCAACCAACCAATCCACCAATCCACCAATTCATCAACTAACCAATCAACCAACTTTCTTCTTCTTCGTCGTCGAACAATCAGAGAAGTCAAGTAAAAAACACTTTAATCATCCCTGAAGGGCAATGACAATACAGGAACTAGAGATGTCTGTCATATGAACGAAAATGCGTTGCGCTGCCCTTAAGCACCTGACAAGTCAGGCCCAGCACACCTGACTTCAGCATGGAAGACAAAATCTTTTAAGTCCTTCTGGAACTGAAAGGCAGTAAAATGGAGCAAAAGGATAGGAGGAAGATAGACAAGAAGGAGGTGACCAGTAACACCCCCCAAAAAAACAAACAAACACCCCCCCCCCCAAAAAAAAAAACAACCCAAAAAACCCAATCCAGAAAGAAAGCAGAAACAAAGAGCGGGATAGAAAAGAGAAAATAGGAAATTCCTAGACCAGAAATTCCAGAACCAATTAACCGACCAACCAGCCAACCATCCTCCCCCCCCCCCCTCCAGTTTAACCCACCTATCACCCTACCTAAACATCACACAGAACTAGCTTATCTCTTTACCACTGTCTACAGGTTAAGTCATGCACAGCAGTAAAGGCCTACACTGTGTTTAGGAAGTCATCTACAGCAGTAAAGGCCTACACTACACTGTGTTTAGGAAGTCATCTACAGCAGTAAAGGCCTACACTACACTGTGTTTAGGAAGTCATCTACAGCAGTAAAGGCCTACACTACACTGTGTTTAGGAAGTCATCTACAGCAGTAAAGGCCTACACTGTGTTTAGGAAGTCATCTACAGCAGTAAAGGCCTACACTACACTGTGTTTAGGAAGTCATCTACAGCAGTAAAGGCCTACACTACACTGTGTTTAGGAAGTCATCTACAGCAGTAAAGGCCTACACTACACTGTGTTTAGGAAGTCATCTACAGCAGTAAAGGCCTACACTACACTGTGTTTAGGAAGTCATCTACAGCAGTAAAGGCCTACACTACACTGTGTTTAGGAAGTCATCTACAGCAGTAAAGGCCTACACTACACTGTGTTTAGGAAGTCATCTACAGCAGTAAAGGCCTACACTACACTGTGTTTAGGAAGTCATCTACAGCAGTAAAGGCCTACACTACACTGTGTTTAGGAAGTCATCTACAGCAGTAAAGGCCTACACTACAATGTGTTTAGGAAGTCATCTACAGCAGTAAAGGCCTACACTACACTGTGTTTAGGAAGTCATGCACAGCAGTAAAGGCCTACACTACAATGTGTTTAGGAAGTCATCTACAGCAGTAAAGGCCTACACTACAATGTGTTTAGGAAGTCATCTACAGCAGTAAAGGCCTACACTACACTGTGTTTAGGAAGTCATCTACAGCAGTAAAGGCCTACACTACACTGTGTTTAGGAAGTCATCTACAGTAGTAAAGGCCTACACTACACTGTGTTTAGGAAGTCATGAACAGCAGTAAAGGCCTACACTGCACTGTGTTTAGGAAGTCATCTACAGAAGTAAAGGCCTACACTGCACTGTGTTT
>CM060339.1:44087725-44092725 GCA_030674155.1 Stramonita haemastoma | reverse complement strand
TGCACACAGGGCCTCAGTTTAGAGTCTCATCTGAAGGACTTTTGGGTAGAGTAGAGTCAGCACTGATGTTAACTCCAGGGGAAAAATCCCCTCGAACAGGAATCAAACCAGGGTCATCAGATTGCTTAGCACAATGATTTGACCACTTGATTTGTAAGGTTTTGATGTGTGTAAATATTTCAAGGAATTGCTTATCCTAAGTTACTTTAGACAAAGCAACCTCATCATCACCATCACCAACATCGATATCCTCCTCCTCCTCCTCATCATCATCATCACCATCATCATCACCCTTATCATCTCTCTCTGTCTCTGTCTCTGTCTGTCTGTCTGTGTGTCTGTCTCACTCTGTGTGCCTGTCTCACTCTGTGTGACTGTCTCTCTCTCTTTCTCTCTCTCCCCTCTCTCTCTCTCTCTCTCCATCACATGCCCCCACATACCATATCCTTCTCCCGCATCCCTCACCCTTCCCCACTCCCCACACACAACCACACGCCCGCACACACACGCACACGCTCTCAGGCACAGGGAACCTCTTCAATGAAGCAAAGCCAGCAGTACATTTGCTGGTGGACCCAGTCGCATGTCCCATTGGGAATGTCTATAGGCCACCCGTGTTCTCCTTGCCGCTTCCCATTGTCTCCAGATTGAGGGAATCCCCAATCCTTCCCTTTCCACCCCCCCCCCCCCTCCTGTAGTGCCTGTCTCCTCCATCCCCATTCTGGCACGGAAATTATCTCCATTTTTATGCAAATGAGCCCAGACAGAAATATGACAGACATGAGTGCCATCTTGGAGGGCAACAAGGGAGCTAATACTGACAAAACAAGGGGCAGAATTCCCACCAAATGGTGAGTTTGTATATGCAGTTTTGACCATAAAAGGGGAAAAAAAATATGTTAAGGATGGTCAGATTAGAAAACTTTGATTTTGTTGTTACAGGTCTGTTTCCTGTGAGCAATTCTGATCTGAGTTATTGTGCCTGATGTGTGTGTGTGTGTGTGTGTGTGTGTGTGTGTGTGTGTGTGTGTGTGTGTGTGTGTGTGTGTGTGTGGCGCGCGCCGTGTTGGTGTGTATGTGTAGGTTACCAACTTGAAAATGTTAGCGCTATTGTATTAAAGGGATATCAGTTCAACATAAGTTCTTTGTCTTGTTCTTATTGTGTGTGCTGTTTTAATTAAGTCTTTGCTAGAAGCAGTAAGTTTCTGATTTCAGCCTTAGGGAGGAATCATGTTCTGTTCTGTCTATTATGTTATGTTATGTTATGTTATGTTATGTTATGTTATGTTTGTTCTGCTCTCTCTCTCTCTCTCTCTCTCTCTCTCTCTCTCTCTCTCTCTCTCTTCTCTCTCTCTCTCTCTCCTCTCTCTCTCTCTGAGAGTTATCATTGTTCTTATTTCAATTTTCGTTTCTGATGATGCCTTTTTATACATTACCTTAATATTGTATCTCTGTCTTATTTCTTACTTTGTTTGATACTTGGTTGGTTTCTTGCGCTTGGTATTTGTATCACTATAATTGTTGTTTAGTTGAGGCTATCCTTTTATCTTGATGTTATCCTGAAAAGGCGGGGACTGATGTAAAAAGCACACGAGTGCTTACTATTATCCTCGAATAAAAGATTTTGCCTTGCCTTGCCTGCCTTGCCTTGCCTTTGTCTCTCTCTCTCTCTCTCTCTCTCTCTCTCTCCTCTCTCTCCTCTCCTCTCTCTCTGCTGTCTCATACACACACACACACACACATGCAAACACACGTGCTCACGCCTACACACCTAAACAGACACTTTCCAGGACAAAGCAGCACATGCAGTGCACTTGCTCTTACACTCGAGTCACGCATCCCACTGGGTAGTCCTCGATTCCTGTGGTATTGGCAATTCCCCCTGCCATTGTCTGATAAAGAAAGCATCCTGGGTGTCCTTCTCTCCCTCTGTCTGTGTCTTGTGCCCCTATCCTTGCCTGCCAGGGTTCCCATTTTGGCTACACTTAAGGGTGAATTTCCAGAGTTCCATTTTGGCTACACTTAAGGTGAGTTTCCAGGGTTCCCATTTGGCTACACTTAAGGGTGAGTTCAGGGTTCCATTTTGGCTACACTTAAGGGTGAATTTCCAGAGTTCCCATTTTGGCTACACTTAAGGGTGAGTTTCCAGGGTTCCCATTTGGCTACACTTAAGGGTGAGTTTCCAGGTTCCCATTTTGGCTACACTTAAGGGTGAGTTTCCAGGGTTCCATTTTGGCTACACTTAAGGTGATTTCCAGGTGAAGTAGTATCTTCTCTAGAGTGCCAGCAGAAAAGGTTTGCTGGTTGTCACAGGTATTTTTTTTAAAGTATGAAAAATGCACTGAGTACTTGTTTTAGGGTTGAGGCCTAGATCAACACCGGACAGGGATGAGAAAGTTGGAAATGATTATTGAATGATTGCTTGTGTTCCTACAGCGTTGACCCTGCGCATGCATATTTGTGTGAGGCTGCCAGAAAACACAGGGCTGAGGAGGGAAAGTGTTTGCTATTTTTTTATTATTTTTTTTATTAAAGTGAAAAATTACCAAACGTGTTTGTATGGTCTTGCATTTTGAGTCAGGGGCTGGTTTTTCTGAAAAAAGGTGGTTTTTCTTTCTGCGAATGCCTTCAGACGTGCATACAAATGCAAAAGTGATATATGAAAATACAAGGAAAACTGCTGTAAAGTAACCGTTATGTGCAGCCTGTATAATTGTATGCAAATCTCCTGATAGAGACACACTGGGGTCATTAGCTGCTATCTTAAACAGGAAACAAGGGAGCTCATCCTGTTGAAGCAACGAAGATAATCAATGCAGAATGTTCAGTTCATAAAATAATGAAGGATTGACCAGAAACCTCAGCATATAATATATAATATATAATATATTATGGATTACAGAAGAGAAAACTCTGGTTAAAACTGGCACAGAAGCAATGCTGATGCAGTGATTTGAATGAAGATCTATGGATGAGGGGGATGACACCTGATAGTTTTGGAGAAGTGTTTTGTGGCTAGGATTGCCTTGTATACTTCTTTTGAGGGGTTCTGATTGTGTGTGTGTGTGTGTGTGTGTGTGTGTGTGTTTATCTATTCTTTTATATCGAGGATAATGGAATAAGCATTCATGTGCTTTTTTTTTTTTTACATCTAATCCCCATGTGTAGGCAGTTTTCTCAATCTTGTCATCTGTTCCCACCAACACACAATGGCCTACTCTTACGAAAAGCGGAACAGGATTTAACGTGTGTGCAAGATGTACTGCGTGTGTTTGCACATGGGGCCTCGGTTTATACTCTCATCCATAGGACTTGTTAGGAGAGTGGAGTTGGCACTGATTTTAACTCAAGGAGAAAAAATCCCCTCCAATGGGAATCAAACCCGAGTGTGTGTGTGTGTGTGTGTGTGTGTGTGTGTGTGTGTGTGTGTGTGTGTAAGAGGAGATGAGAGAGAGAGAGAGAGAGAGAGAGAGATGAGAGAGAGAGAGAGAAGAGATTTGTATTCACACTTTTCAAAAACACAATGAGGGGGACATGTTGTTTAAATACATCAGTACTGCATTACTGATTTGAAGTATACAAGAATTTTACAATATGCGGTTTTGGTGTGTTTTTTGTGTAAGATTGAAAGTGGCTACTGCTTAATGATATATTGATTTTCTTTCTATTGATTAAAAACTCAGTTTGATTGTTCAATACGAAGTAAGCCTGGACATCTATCAAAAGAATTTAGGTGGAAGATGAGTAGTTTAGTAATGATATGAGATTCTGTCTGCTTTTGATTCCAGTCCTTTTCTTTTATCTCTTGTTTGTGGCTTTGTTTTTATTGATTTAGTAGCTTTGAAGGTGACCGACAGTTCTGTGGTCAGAGCACTTGCTTTTTCAAAGCTAAGGTTAAGCAGTATCGAGTGTGGTTACTGATTGGATGTGTGACCATTTGCATGGCTTGGCTTCAGTACAGTCCCCCAGTCTACCCAACTTTAAATGGGTACCTGCCCTCTTTAGGTTCAGAGAAGGTAAAACCATGAGGGAGAGGACATAAGCATCACACTCAATATTCTGGCCCCATTACAAAGCTGAGGTATCTGATACATTGTGTCCCTATGACCACATAGGTTATGGGGCACCATTACCTTCTTTTTAAAAATTAATTTTGATTTATTTCTTACTGCATTCAATTATTTTCAATACTTTCTTAAATTATAGCAAAACTTGTGTCTATTTCCCTGCAGTGTTCAATTTCGAAAGTAAACTAACATTTTGTTGTTCTTATACTCAATATAATAGCAAATGAAAAGATCTTTATTCAGACTAATCTTTCTTCACATATTATGGCTTTTGTATTCATGCTGTAAAAACGGTTGAACTATGTTAATGCTTTAAAAATAGCATTTTGCTCCCCTTTTATAGTTGTTGAATGACTGTGCAAAACACAAAAAATATGCCTTCATGCTTTGTGTTGGTTAACTGCAAAATAATTATGACAGCATCTCACAATAAACTGATATGCTCCAACCTTACAGCAGGGGAAAATGCAATCACACACAAAAAATACAAAAAGAAAGGATACACAACTGCAAACATAGGCTTCCACTCACACACACACACACATGTGCGCACACATGCATGCACAGGCATGTGCACACACGTAGACACACACACACACGCATGCACACATGCATGCACACACACACACACAGATACACACATGCAGAGATAAACATACACACAGATACACACACACACACACACACACACACACACACACACACACACACACACACACACACTACACAAACACACAGACACACACAAACACACACACACAGATACACACACACATGCAGAGATAGACACACACACACACACAGACACACACACACACACAGACACACACACACACACACACACCACGCACACACACACACACACAGACACACAGACACACACACACACACACACACACCACACACACACACACACACACACACACACACACA
>CM060339.1:44067725-44082725 GCA_030674155.1 Stramonita haemastoma | reverse complement strand
GGGTGGTGGTGGTGTGGTAGTGTGTGTGTGTGTGTGTGTGTGTGTGTGTGTGTGTGTGTGTGTGTGTGTGTGTGTGTGTGTGTGTGTGTGTGTGTGTGTGTGTATGAATGTTGTATGTATGTATGTATGTATGTATGTATGTATGTATGTATGTATGTATGTATGCATGTATGTACTGGCACAAAATGGCCTGATCTTCTTAAAGGTGGAACGGGTTTTCACCGTGTGTGCAAGATGTTCTGCGTGGGTTCGAACACGGGGCCTCCTCGGTTTATAGTCTCATCCAATTGACTTGCAATCGCAGCATGATTCCAGCTGGTGACCTCTGCATGACTACAATGCAGAATCCAACGAGGTTTCATTGATGTCCTAATGCATGCTCCTTTTTCTCGCCAAAACTTCGTTTACGAGCCCGCAACTTGGCGGGAATTACGCCCCTTTGTACTGTCCATATCACCTCCCTTGTTGCCTTTCAAATACGGTGATCGCTCAATGTCAGTCATATTTTGGTCAAGGCTCATTTGCATAAGGTTAGGGAAGTTTTTGTGCTAAGGTTGCGATGGAAAATACAGAGATAGGGATGGAAGGAAGGAGGGGGGGGGGAGAGGGGGGGGGAGATTCATTCCTAAGTCGGACATTGGCGAAGGGTTATGTGGATGGAGCAGGTGCGTAGGAATACCCTCTGGGACACGTGACTTGGGTGAAAGAGCCTGTTCACTCACTGCATGTGCCAGTTTATCAAGAAGTTGTTCATTTAGATTTAGCCCCCCTCGCCCCCCCCCCAAAAAAAATCTATCTACATACCCACCTATCTATCTTTTGATCTGACCCTGACTCTGTTGTTTATCTTTCTCTGTCTGTCTGTCTGTCTGTCTGTCTGTCTCTGTCGTCTTGCTCCCCCTCTCTCTCTCTCGTCTCTCTTCTCTCTGTCTCTGTCTCTGTCTCTCTGTCTGTCTGTCTGTCTGTCTGTTCTCTCTCTCTCTCATCTCTCTCTCTCTCCTCTCTCTCCTCTCCCTCTACTCTCTCTCTCTCTCTCTCCTTCCTTAGCGTGTTGTATATATATATTATATATATATATATATATATATAAAATATATATATATATATATATATATATATTATATAACTGAAAACAACAGCAAAAAAAAAGAAAACTCAAACTGCCTATGCCAATGTCCTTGACTCATCTCTCATGACGTCAGCACGTTGCATTCATCACAGACACAGCACAGGAGATGGAAACGGAAGAGATGTGAGCTCCCCCTGGCGGCAAACTGAATTAGCCATGACCTTGCAGTCAGGGACTATAACCCACCGAGAAAAAGACTTCTGGAAAATTGGGGTGAGAGTGATGTGCCCCTTAAGGGTAGGCGACTCTGTCATTGTCACCTCTTTTCGCTTCTCGGCCGCTTAGTAGCCGCTGGGTTGGGTCCCCGGTGGCTTAATGGTATGGGTTATAATTCCATGAAGGTGGTTCGTAGAGAAAGGTCTGTTGTACTTGAAAGAGTGACTTGTGTTTTATCCCCCCCCCCCCTCCCCCCTTCTTTTCTTCTTTTTGCAGTGACGGCGACAAAGAGTTTGAAATGTGATTAAAAGTACAGTCATAAAAAGTGATGTGCCAAGGACGCTTTCAGCTTGTGTGTCTGTCTCTTCTTGTCTTTAGGTCTCTGTCTCTATATGTTTGTCACGTCTGTCTGGCTATTCATGTTTGTTTGACTGTTTGTCTGTCTTCAGATTGTCTGTCACCGTCTGTCTGTCTGTTTCTGTCTGTCTGACTTTCTGCTGTCTGTCTATTGTCTGTCTCTGTCTTTGTCTTGCTCTCTCTCTGTGTGATGCAGTGGCTTTCTTTCTTTCGTGTGAAAGTGATATGTTCCTTCTGAAGGTAAAAGCAAAGTTTGTTTCACATTTTTTTTCCAGATTGCCGGTTGAAGGTTTGAAGAAGGCGACAAACTTCACACTGAAGTGGGAACAGCCTGTCTGATGACAGAAGGGATTCGAAAAGAATGTTCTTTGAGTCTCTGGGTTTCTTGTGGCTTGTGAGTGATAGGGCTAATAGATAGAAGGAATAGTTAAAGTCTGTCCCAGCCTAAGGCTCATCAGGCCGGTGCTTATCCCGGTTTCTGTGGCGTTAAGCGACTGAGAGTCATAGACTCCCCCCTGGATAGGACGCCAGTCTATCGCAGGTTAACCCCCAACACAAGGTTGGTACCCCTTTTACACCTGGGTGGGGTGAGAAAATAGCCGTAAAGTACCTTTTCCAAGGGCACAACGTCATAGTCGAAAGCTGGGATCGAACCCGCAACCTTTAGATTACGAGTCCAACGCCCTAGCCACTAGACTTCCGCGCGGCTGATAGAGGGAATAACGTGACAAATTCACAGCTGACTCAGAACTAACAGTACTTCTCTCTCTGTTTTTTCTTTGTTTTATGCCTTTCTTTCTTTCTTCTTTCTTTTCTTTCTTTCTTTCTTTCTGTCTGTCTTTCTTTCTTTTTCTTTTCTTCCTTCTTTTCTTCCTTTTCCTTTCCTTCTTTTTTTCTTCCTTCTTCTTTCTTTCTTTCTTTCTTCTTTCTTTCTTCTTCCTTCTCTTCTTCTTCCTTCTTCTTCTTTCTTTCTTCTTCTTCTATTCTTTCCTCTTTCTTTCTTTCTTCTTCTTTCTTTCTTTCTTTCTTTCTTTCTTTCTTTCTTCTCTTTCTTCTTCTATCTATCTATCTATCTATCTATCTATCTATCTATCTATCTATTATCTATCTATTTTCTATCTATCTATTGTCTATCTATCTTCTATCTATCTATCTATCTATCTTTCTTTCTTTCTTTCTATCTTCTTTCTATCTTTTTTCTTTCTTTCTTTCTTTCTTCTTTCTTCTTCTTTCTTTCTTTCTTTCTTTCTTTCTTTCTTTCTTTTTCTTTCTTTCTTTCTTTCTTTCTTTCTTTCTTTCTTTCTTTTCTTTCTTTTCTTCCTTCTCTTCATTCTTCCATCAGTGCTTACCATTTCCATACAAGTATGGTATCAATACAAGTTCGTAAAAGCGCAGATGAGAAGCACTATACTATACTACACTACTACCACTTCTTAGGCTGTTATTTCTTTTCTTTCTTTCCTTATTCTTTTTTTTAATATCGCGGATAATGGAATAAGTACACATGCGCTTTTTTTTTTTACATTCAGTCTTGCTGTTTTGTAAATCTTGTCATTTGTTCCCACCGGCACTCAATGGCCTACTCTTACGAAAAGCGGAACAGGTTTTTTCGTGTGCACGTGATGTTACAATAGTTATAATATAAGCAAAAAGATATGTCAGTGAATCCTCTACATGACAGTGTACCACCACACAGACAATGCTCGTACAGAATTTATCATGTACACACTTGTTGGTCTGCCAATCACCAAGTTTACTTTCTAATGAGAGGAGGGAGAGAGTGGGGTGAAAAAGACTGTTTGTTGTGGAGTGGGGGGTGGGGGGAGGCTGACAGCCGCACACACGTACATGCATACACAGACACAAATGAGAGAAAGACACAGAGAGACAAGAAAAGACACAGAGAGAGAAAGGATCTACAAAGATGTAGAGAGAGAACTCAAAGTTTGGAAGTCACAGAGAGAATACGAGAGAGAGAGAGAGAGAGAGAGAGAGAGAGAGGAGAGAGAGAGAGAGAGAGAGAGAGAGAGAGAGAGAGAGAGAGAGAGAGAGAGAGGGGGGGGGGGGAGGAGACAGAGAGACAGACATCTCACTCACTCACTCAGTCCCATGTCCCAAAGGACGTAGGGAGGACATGAGAGAAGACGCAACAGAGATCTTTTTCCATGCTTCACGATCCTGTGTGGCTAGTAGGAGGTGTTGCAGGGGTTGGGCGGTCCAGTCTTTGATGTTGTCAACCCATGATTTCTTTTGGCGGCCTCTTCTTCTCTTGCCCTCGACTGTTCCTTGCAGGATGGTTTTTGCTAGGGTGTTGTGTCTTTTGGTGTGACCAAACCACATCAGCTTTCTCCTCTTTATGGTGGAGAGCAAAGGCTCTTGGGGGCCCATACGCTTTTTGATTTCTTCTTTCACATAGTTATTGGTCTGTGTTCTTTGTATGATATTTTGAGGAGTCTTCTGTGGCACTTGTTCTCGAATGCTTGGATTCTCCTCTCTAACTCTGCTGTCAGAGTCCATGATTCACAGCCTATATGGCTGTGAGGATAGATATCACGAGGGATTTGTAAAGGTGGTATTTGGTGCAGAAGCTGATGTTGTTGCTTCTGATGATCTTCTCGAGTCTGACTAGAGCAGATGTTGCTGTTGCAATGCGAGCTTTCACTTCATTGTTCGATGTGCCATCTTTTGTTAGGATGGAGCCTAAGTATTTGAATTGGCTCACCTCTTCTAGTGTTTCTCCATTCATCTTTATTTCCGTGATGTCATTACTCGCGCTGTTGACCATGATCTTTGATTTCTCTGTACTGACCTCCATGCCGTATGCACTTGCTCGATCTGTTAAATTGTCTGTGAGGATTTGTAGTTCTTGTTTGCTGCTGCCCATGAGGTCAATGTCATCTGCAAATCTGAGGTTGCAAAGGGGTCTTCCACCAATGGAGATGGAAGTGTGGTGGTTTTGCAGTGTCTCTGTCATGATGTTTTCGAGGAAGGGTTGAAGAGTACAGGTGAGAGAAGGCAGCCCTGGCGAACCCCAACCGTGGTCTTGAAGAACTTGCCCACGTGATTGTTCATAAAAACTGCACTTTTTGCGTTCTCGTACAGAGCTTTGATGACTTCAATTAGACAGCTGTCAATGTTGAAGTGCCTGAGTACTTGCCAGAGGCCGTCATGCCATACCCTGTCAAAGGCCTTTTTGAAGTCTATGAAATTGTGGTACAAGTCTTTTTGGTGTTGGAGATGCTTCTCTATCAGAATTCTCAGATTGAAAATTTGTTCCATTGTGCTGCGTTTTGGTCTAAAGCCTGCTTTTCTTCTGCCAGGAGTTTTTCCGCTTGGTTTTTCAGTCTGTTGAGGACTACCTGCAGCATGATCTTGCTAGGATGACTTATGAGACTGATGGTTCTGTAGTTCTGGCATTGTTTGAGGTTTCCTTTCTTTGGCAGGGGTATTACAAGAGACTGTGTCCATTCTTTTGGCCATTCTTTGGTGTCGTGGATCTTCTGACAAAGTTCTGTGAATCGCCTTGCTGTTTCATTCCCTCCATTTTTTATGAGTTCAGCTGGGATGTTATTGATTCCAGGGGACTTCCCCTTCTTCAATTGTCTAATAGCTGCATCTACTTCACACCTTAGTATTGGTGGGTCTTTATCTTGGTGTTCAGGGGGTTTGTCAGAAACTATGTTGGTATCTGGGCGTAGTGGGTAGTTTACAATCCCTCACAGTATTCTGTCCAGCGTTGGAGGATGGCATTGTTTTCCGTTAAAAGATTTCCTTCTTTGTCTTCAATAATAGAGGCTTTAGGCTGTGTGGTTTTCGTTAGTGCTTTCAAAGTGTCGTAAGCTGTTTTGCTGTTTCCCTTGGTCATTCCAGCTTCGATGTTGTTGCATTGTTCTTCTATCCACGCTTCTTTGGCTTCTCTCATCTCTTTCCTCACTTCTCTGTGGCTATCCATGTACTTCTTGTAAGCTTCTTGACTTGTGAACTTTTGTTTTTTAAGTTCTCTTCTTTTGTCGCAGAGGTCAAGAACCTCATTTGTCACCCAGGGTTGTTTCTTTGTTCTGCTTCTTCCTAATGTTTCTTCTGCTGCTGTCGTTAGCACTTCTTTGATGTTGTTGGCCAATGTGTCCACAACATTGTCGATGGCTGTGAGTGCGGCGAACTTTCTTCCAATGTTGGCTTGGAAGATCTCAACCACTGTTGGGTCTTTGAATTTTTCCAGGTCGAATCTTATGCGTGGGCTTTTTGGCTGTTGTTTTGCTTTCAGTTTCAGCCTGATGGTGGTAAGTACAAGGTCGTGGTCACTGCCAATGTCAGCTCCTGGGAATGTTCTTGTGTTTGCCTTGTTTATGCTGGATTTGAATCTTTGGGGTGACAGAATTTAATCAATTTGATTATGAATCAGACCATTTGGTGAGTGCCAGGTTGATGTTCTGGATGGCTTGTGAGGGTGGAGTGTGTTAGCCAAAGTCAGTTTGTGCTTCACGGCTTCTCATAGCGGTCTCTTTAGTTCCCCGCTCAAAGTTCATGACCCGCAGCTGGCAGGGCGTTGATATAAATAAACGGGGCAAAAGGAAAGACGGCAGTAGCAGCTAGTGCTATAGCCGTGTTCAGCTGTAAATTACCATGGTTTCTTTCACGCATCGTTTTGCACAGTGATTCGTCCAAAAAAAGACAAACAAAGCTCTCTTTACAATCAGCTTTAAACAAGCTTTCTTTTGACACCAAACTCCATATACTTTCTTTCACACTGGTTGACGTGAGAGCAGTCAAAACATGGGTGAAGATGAGCAGGGGAGGGACAGGAAAAACACAGTCACAAAAATCAGTCATTTTTAACTCTCTCTCTAAAAGAACAGACATTTCTAATATACAAATAACAAATATAGAGAGAAAATTGAACATGTCTGCATGCAGAGTAACTGTTTTTCTTTGCTGAGAGTTTTTTTCTGTGGGCACAGCGAAGCTATAGATGAACACACCGTAGTAGTCTACCACCTGCAGCGGCGAGAAGCAGCGCGATACACAGCGTGGGGTGAGAGTCTGGCAGTCATTAGTGTCGGCTAGGTATCTCACTTCACTCTAAACACTAGGCCTACTGCATAGTCATGGCGATTCAGCACGTACACAGTCCACTGTTTCATCAGATTTTAGTGGTTTCCTGCTACAGCTGAAGGTTTATTTACTAATTCCAGTACAGCTTATAACCACGAGCACACAGTAGAAAACAAATGTCTTCTCAGTGTCATCAGGCAGAAATAGCTCACAAATGACTGGGTTTAAAAAAAATATATTTCATTGATGTTTCTGATACTATACAAAAAAATCTTCTGATCATGTTGAAAAAATGTTGTGATCAAAAGCGTGACTATTTCAGTGTTGTGAAAAAAGAACAAACCACACAGAAATCTACACTTCGACATCAAAGTAAAAACGAGAAAGAGAGTAACACACACACACACACACACACACACACACACACACACACACACACACACACACACACACACACACAACACACACAAACATACACAGAGGAACAGACTCTCTTTCTCTCTCCACACACACACACACACACACACACACACACACACACACACACACACACACACACACACACACACTCTCTCTCTCTCTCTCTCTTTCTCTCTCTTTCTCTCTCACACTCCCTCTCTGTCTCTCTCTATTGCTGCAGAAACACACACAGTGCACACACACACACACACACACACACACACACACACACACACACACACACACACACACACACACACACACAGAGGAACACACACACACACACACACACACTCCTCTCTCTCTCTCTCTCTCTCTCTCTCTCTCTCTCTCTCTCTCTCTCTCTCTCTCTCTCTCTCTCTCTCTCTCTCTCTCTCTCTCTCTCTCTCTCTCTCTCTCTCTATTGCCGCAGAAATATACACGCACGTACGCGCGACACACACACACACTCACTCACTCACTCACTCACACACACACATGCCCGCGCACAAACATGCGCGCACATGCATGCACACACACACTGATATGCGTATGCACGCAAGGCATGCAAGCACTCACGCATGCATTCACGCATGTGCGCATGCACACACACCAACACACACACACACACACACACACACACACACACACACACACACACACACACACACACACACACACACAGCACAACAAGCTGACACTCCGGGCTTTGTTTCTTGAGAGACCCAATGGTTTTAAAATATTTTTTAAAAATAGTTAACACAAATTTACACCAACAAAGTTACAACAAACAGGTAAAGCAAGTATTAAAGTTTTGTTCACTGAAGTATGATCATTGTAAAAAATGGTGGGAATCCGGCAGCATACGGTAAAAAAAGCCTTTCATACAGAAATTTGCTCCGTGGCTAATAGACAGCAAAGAAGGAAAGTATAGCAGCATCGCCAGATGCTGGACTCTGACCCCTGACCGCGCGGTGCCCTAGATAGCGGTGGTATGGAATTTCGGGTTACGGAGTGCAGTGCCAGCCGCCAACTAAAGAGTCGGATTTTCCCTGTTTTGAGCAGCCGTGGCTTCTTTGCGAATTCCAGCAGCCGCTGTCCTCTGTCATTTGTTTCTCCCAGTCCAAATCGTCCTGTGGTTCCTGCCCAGGTGTCATAGGCATCAGGTCCCACCTTAGCATTCCAGTCGCCTTCCACAATAAGGATGTCTTTTTTTGGGCGTTTTGGAGATGACGTTTTCAAGTTCTTCATAGAATTCTTCTATCTGATCGTCATCGTAGTCAGATGTTGGAGCATACACTTGGATGATGGTGAGATTCTGGGTTTTGCAGAAACTCTGATTGAGATGAGTCTGCTGGATACTGGTGTGCAGCTGATGATGCTTGACACAATCTCTTTCCTGACAATAAAGCCTACTCCATGTTGATGTAGTTTCTCTTCTCCGCTGTACCATATTTTGTGGCCGTCTTGCGTGGTTGTTTCTCCAAAGCCAATCCATCTGACTTCCGCAAGCCCCACTATGTCCCATTTATACCTCTGTAATTCATGTGTAAGTTCCTGTACTCTTCCTGTTTGGTACAGAGTTCTTACATTCCATGTACCAATGGTTGCCCCTTTATCTGGAAGCTTTAGAGTTGTTTCTGCCCCAGTAGCACACTTGTCACTCCCACCCTGGAGGCTTGCAGTGGGTAGCGCGGTCGTTGTTGATCCGGGCCTCGACCGATCCGGCATGTCTTTCTGTTTTGTTTTACTCATCATGTCCTTGCAGTGGGCTTGAGGAAGCTTGGTGGTGCCCATCTCCTCTCCAAGACAGACATAACACACAGATAATCATGCAGACAGAAAGAATGGTAAAGACACAACCAAACGAACAGAAAAGAGAGTCGAAAATAAACAACAACAACAACAACAAACAACAAAACAAACCAACACATACACAAAGAAACATACAAACAAATATTGAATAAGAAAAGGACTGAAAGACTGTGGTTTAATGACACACACAACACAAGTATACAAGTGAACCGAACAAAGATAATCTGACATACACCTGCACTCACAAAAGCAACAAAAGGCATTAAAAGATAGACAGAGAGAAAGACGAGACAGAGGTTTACACAAGACAGGCATATTATACATATAGTCCCAACAGCACAAAACACAAACAGAATAACATTGAAGTACAAACAGACAGCAAAATTGATCCCACCCCCCCCACCACACACGCACCTCCGGCACCCTTTTGCCCGCCTAAAGGACCCAGACAGATCTGACCAACTGATATACACAGAGAAATGACTGAGGAAGCCATCGTCCATTGACCTTGTGACCCCATCATTTAGAGGTCAGAAGGTCAGGGACATCAGACCACGTGATCACTGGTCAGCAACCTTCAAATGTGGATAGCCCTCTCTACCCCCTCCCTCCCCCTTCCCCCCTATCGCCCCCCCCCCCCCCCCGCCCCCCCTATCTCACATCCCCCCTCCATGGCAATAAGATGCTGACCGGATTTGGGCCAATCATGCTCACTGTCCACTACAGCAGTCAATTGATTTGTTGATAGGTGAGACCAACATGATTATGGGAAGAACGTGGAGGAGAGGAAGAAAGAAGAAGGGGAGTGTGTGGAGGGGAGAGAGAGGAGGAGGAGAGAAGAAGAAGAAGAAGAAGAAGAAGAAGAAGAAGAAGAAGAAGAAGAAGAAGAAGAAGAAGAAGAAGAAGAAAAGAAAGAAAGAAAGAAAGAAAGAAAGAAAGAAAGAAGAAGAAGAAGAAGAAGAAGAAGAAGAAGAAGAAGTTAGATTCTCAAATCTGTAGCTAAGAAGTTGGTAGCGAACCCCTTTCACTTATTCTGTTAGTTATTCTTTCATTTAATTTCTCTCTCTCTCTCTCTCTCTCTCTCTCTCTCTCTCTCTCTCTCTCTCTCTCTCTCTCTCTCTCTCTCTCTCTCTCTCTCTCTCTCTCTCTCTCTCTCTCTCTCTCTCTCTCTCTCTCTCTCTCTCTCTCTCTCTCTTCTCTCTCTCTCTCTGCTTCCCCCTCTACTTTTACCCTCTCCTCCTGTTCAGCTTCATTCTCTGTAGCACGGGCAGCAAATTAACAACAACAAGCTTCACACTCTAACCACATCAACACGATAAAAAGAACACCAAATTGACGGCTTGAGGACGAGCAATAAAGGCCAACAATGTCCAAGTCACATGCGTCTACCAGCCCTCATACCAACACACACACACACACACATGCTTGACAATTGGATGCGTTCACCACCAAATTTAGTAAAAAGATGTAAATGTCTGTATGGTGAGAATATCATTTATATTCATATGATATTTTGAATGTATAAGTGCAAATGTCTTTTATCCCAAATTTCTGAAAACTCCCATAGCAGCATACTCCACCATTCAAAATTTTCAGTTGGACCTTTACAATCACCAATGAACTCTCACACACTTTTTTCCTTTCTTTTTCGGTCTAATATATATGAGAGTGAACAGACGTAAATTCGAAGACAACAACAACGACGACGACAACAACAATAGCAACAATAACAACAACAACAACAACAACAACAACAACAACAACAACAACAACAACCCTCACACATACCTGCTTGAAGTTGTAACTTCCCATCACAACCTCCACCACCTGTTGTTTTTTTTCTTTAAATTTCCCATAATTTTCTAAGTAATGAGGTCATAGAGTAGAATGACATTTTATGGGCAAAAAAACGTCTTTGATAGTATGAGCTTTTGCTGCAGATTTCTTGGATGGTTGTATTGCTATAAAAGGTTAAGGTGAAGGTGTCCCATAACCTGTGTGGTCATAGGACAGCGAGGCATCAGAGACCTCAGCTTCTCTAGGGACCAGCATGTTGAGGACAGCGCCCATCTCCTCTTCCTCGCTCCTTTACCTTCTCTGACCATAAAGAGGGCAGGTACCCATTGACAGCTGGGTGAACTGGGGAAACTGTACTGTAGCCAAGGCGCGCAACCATACAGGTTATGGGACACCTTTACCTTTAACCTTACTCGCAATTACACAGTAGTTAGCACATACTTGACACTACATATTTTAAAAAATTGCCATTTTATGACCACATGGTTCTGTCAAAATTTGGACCTGCATCTTCTTGCTTTTCTTTTAGCATCAAGGCAGTTAGAACTCTTTCTTCCATTCAGTTGAATGTCCACCACCCATCCCCTCCCTGACCTCACGCCCCCCCCCCCCCCCCTCCAGACACAGACACACACGCATGCACGCGCGCACGCACGCACGCACACACACACACACACACACACACACAACACACACACACACACACACACACACACACGCACAAATACACACAAACACACATACACACAAACACACACACACACACAAACACACACACACACACACACACAATTTTCCTTGTTCCCTCTTTATGCTTCTGCTTTGTCTTCCCATTCAAATTTCATTTTCTGGAGGGAAAAAAAAAAGAGGCATCAAATTAACAACAACACGCTTCACACGCTAATCCCATCAACACCATTAAAAAGAAAACGAACTCCGCCCAATAAAGACGTGCAATAGCTCCCCCCCCCCACACACACACACCCCACCCCCACCCTCCTCCCTTCCAAATTGTCCAAGTCACGTGTGTCCCCTAGAATCCCAAGCCACACACACGTGCCTGCATGAAGTAGTAACTTCCCCTCACACGTGCGTTATTTAGGTTTTAGCACCACGTCACCACGTGTTTGTTTGAAGTGCCACTTAAGTCCCCTTAGACGTACGTAGGTCTCTTTAGTCAAAGACTGTGGAGAATAGTAGCTATCTAGGCGCTTAATGGATAAATTAGGTTGTTACTTGCAAGTGCTTTCTTTTAGTTTATCAGACTAAACATTGCTGTTATAAATGTACAAAACTCAAGGACATTGATTTTATATTATCGATATGGTCTGTGTTATTGTCTCGATATATCATTTTTGACCCTTTTACTACAGTTAACACATAGTGTATCTTCAGCCAAAACGCAGTGCATGCATTGTGTACAGTTACACACACACACACATACACACACATTACACACTACACACTACACACTACACGCACGCACACACACACACACACACACACACACACACACACACACACACACACACACACACACACACACACGCGCGCGCACACACACACACACACACCACACATATTAAGTAAATAGGTGATCGTCTGCGCGCCTTAGCTTCAGTACAGTCCCGCAGTTCACCCAGCTGTAAACAAATACCTGCCGTCTTTAGGGTCAGGAAAGGTGAAGCGGTGGAGGAGAAAAGATGGGCGCCGCTCCCAACATGCTGGCCCCTGGAGAAGCTGAGGTCTCTGATGCCTTGCTCCTTTACGGCCAAATAAACTATGGGACACCTTTACCTTATAATAGTCACACTGTAGCCTGTATGGCTCTGGTAACATTACATTCTCACGTGCGCAGAGAATTAGCACTGCATTCCACTATTTGATTTGTTATTTCTATCAATTGATTTTGACAAAACAATGAAACAAAATTATTGAAGCTATTCCTGCTAGAAGATGATGTTTGTGTATGTAGAAGTTCACTTGCAAATAATTTCGGTGATTGCACAGGTATGGGTGGGAATCAATAAATATCTGGGATTTTAGTTAACCTTGTATCTGCTCACACGTCTTTGATTGATATATTGTTGTTGTTATTGTTGTTGCTGCTGCTGTTGTACGTTCCACAGCTTAACACTCTGGGGGTCACACAGAATCTGCACCCTGACGCACTCATCTCACCTGGGAATCACAGTGAGATTAAAACTGCAGATTAAATGAGAATTTTGGCGAGTGTGACTTTTAAAATGCCTCACCATATAGGCAGCCATACTCCGACTTCAGAGTATTTTTCTCCTCTAAAGGAGAGTGCAGGTTATTAGGTTAAGAGCTTGTCATGGCTGAAGGCAATCTCAACACAACATTTTACAACATCACAACATTTCAGTGTAGGCCTTGGCAATGAGCTGACATCAACAACTGACACAGCTGTTGGCCTGGGCTAGTATGCTGCATGTGTCTCCTTTTGCAAAAAAGAGAGTTACTCAATTATGGAAGAAAAACGACTGGTTCTCCATATGAAACGTAGATAAAATACATGCTCAGATATGTATCCCTAATACTTAGTCCCCCTTGATTTTGTAGATGAAATGTGTTAAATTGGGGGAAAAAAAAACATACAGAAAAAATACCATGCAACCAAGCAGCCATATCTTTTGAAAATCAAACTATTAGCGTAAATGGTGTATGCTTTAATAGTCTCTGTCTGTCTCTGTTTCTATCTGTCTCTGTGTGTGTGTGTGTGTGTGTGTGTGTGTGTGTGTGTGTGTGTGTGTGTGTGTGTGTGTGTGTGTGTGTGTGTGTGTGTGTGTGTGTGTGTGTGTGTGTTCTCTCTCTCTCTCTCTCTCTCTCTCTCCTCTCTCTCTCTCTCTCTCTCTCTCTCTCTCTCTCTCTCTCTCTCTCTCTCTCTCTCTCTCTCTCGTCAGTCCTATATTATGCTTCTAACATTATGTGATCAAGGGCGGATGTGCTGGGCATCACTTGTTCGCGACACATTGTATAAATTTGGATTTGGGTTTGTTTGGGAAAACCAAGGTGTGCAAAATATAAGGGGATTCTTATCTACATTCAAGCAGAGATTGATTGATTGTCACAGTCAAAATTGGCACGCGCATATTCAAGAAAGCAGTAGGTTTGCAGTTTATCGGAATTTTAAATCCTCTATATCACTGGAATCGTATTTCACCGTTATCACTAACAAACACATCAGAGATGTGCTCATCCGATTTAGAATCGGTGCAACTGAAATACGTACACATAAAATGCGATATGCTACTTTCAATCCGGGTGATCTGAAATGCCCCCTATGCAATTCTTGTCTTCAAGATGAAGTACACACTTTATTTTACTGTAAATCTCTGAATGATTTGCGACAAAAATACATCCCATCTCGTTATAGGCAATACCCTTCAGAAAAAAACATTGAAACTTATGATGCAAGATGACAAAAGCCTTCATGACTTAGGACGATTCATATATCATTCCAACAAAAGGCGTTCTGCTTTAGAGTGATGGCTGTAGCAAAATGATTAACGTATTTCTCAAGTTGTTTCAGCGTCTTATGCTACTCTGTGTACAATTTGTGCCCTAATTATCAATTCTGTAATCAATTTTTGTTATTCATTCATTTATTTATTTAGTTACTAAATTTATGTTTAGTCTAAAATGTTGCAAACATTCTAATCAGATGTATGCTAATACCACAAGTGAATGTTATAATCGTTGTGCTTGGAAGTGTTTTCAGGTGCATTCTTGGAAAGGATTGAGAACGAAATTAATGTGTGGGGGGAGGGGGGTGGGGGATAGCGAGTGTGTGAAATTGTAATGGGTCCGGTGGCCTTCTACAATGAAATCGTTCAGAGTTCAGATTCTCGTCTCTCTCTCTCTCTCTCTCTCTCTCTCTCTCTCTCTCTCTCTCTCTCTCTCTCTCTCTCTCTCTCTCTCTCTCTCTCTCTCTCTCTCTCTCTTCTCTTCCTGGATTAAGTGATCTCAGAAAACAGTTTATTCCATTTAAATATCATTCTCAACCTTGCTTTTTTAAACTGATATTGCTTCTGACTGCAACAAACAATACAAATATAAGACATTTAGCATTGTATCTACAGAAAGCATTTACAATTAGAAGCACAGTATTAAAGTGAGCAGCATTTATTGTACTTATGCATTCTATGTCATGATGTTATCATTATGTTTATCCCCCTTCTAAGGGGCTTTGGCCTTTATGAATAAACGTCTGCGTCTGCGTCTGCGTCTGCGTC
>CM060339.1:44060225-44062725 GCA_030674155.1 Stramonita haemastoma | reverse complement strand
GAGAGAGAGAGAGAGAGAGAGAGAGAGAGAGAGAGAGAGAGAGAGAGAGAGAGAGAGAGAGAGAGAGAGAGAGAGAGAGAGAGTGGTGGTGGTGGTGGTGGTGGAGAGGCTCATTCAGTTTTGCAAAACCCAACGAAAAAACCCCCAAAGGTCTCGTTCTATAAAAAAAAATGATCACAGCATTAGAGCACACAAAGATACTCGTCAGACAGAACTTCAGACTGGACCGTTGTTTTTTGTGTTTTGTAGCCGATGGTTCAGACCATTCAACTTCAACCCCATGGGTCCAACATACCCAGTATACATTTCCATTTTTCTTTTTCTTTTTTCCTTTTCAAACTCCTTTTTGGGTGACCGTTTGCGCGCCTTGACTTCAGTACAGTCCGCCCCCCCCCCCCCCCCCCCCAGTTCACCCAGCTGTAAATAGGTACCTGCCGTCTTTAGGGTCAGGGAAGGTTAAGCAGCGAGGGAGAGGAGATGGGTGCCGCCCTCAATATGCTGGCCCCTAGAGAAGCTGAGGTCTCTGATGCCTCGCTCCCCTACGACTGCTTAAGTTATGGGACACATTTACCTTTACATTTACCACTTTAAGTTACGGCAGATTTCTCTGCGTAAAATCCGGGCTGCTCTCCCCTGGGACAGTGCGTTGCCACAAAAACAGCGCCACCCATTATCATTGCTTCCCTATCTGCAACTAACTGTGTTTGTTTCCCTATCGCAATTTCTACACAATTTTTGCCAAGGTCAACTCCCTTATTGCCGAGGGTTCTCTTACGTGCGCTAAATAATTTAAATAATGATGTGCAACACACAGGAACTCGGTTTATCGTCTCATTCGAAAGACTTGCCCCACAGACCACCACTCAGGGTCTAATGGATGGGGGAAAAGTTTCTGGTCCAAACGGGGTTCAAACCACCGCACACCCCGACCCGGAGTTTTCGCTTTGTAGGCAGGCGCGTTACCTCTAGACCACCATCCACTGCACACCCGAGGTCATAGTACGGCTACCTTCACGATGTGCAAAAACGCTCCCATACACAAAATCTCACCATCCATTTATTTATCATGAAATTATTGATAATTGTTATTTAATATTATTTTTTTTATAACGAGGAAAATGGAATACGCACTCATGTGCTTTTTTTTACATCCAGTCCCCGTGTGTATGTAGTTTTGTCAATCTTGTCATCTGTTCCCACCTGCACACGATGGCCTACATTTACGAAAAGCGGAACAGGATTTAACGTGTGCATAAGATGTTCTGCGTGCGTTCGCACATGGGGCCTCGGTTTATAGTCTCATCCGAAAGACTTTTGGGGAGAGTGGAGTCAGCACTGATGTTAACTCAAGGGGAAAAAATCCCCTCCAACGGGAATCGAACCCGGGTTGTCAAATTGCGAGCGCAATGTTCTGACCACTAGGCTCTACCCGTCCCCCATTGGTGAACCTTGGAACTCTGTGTGAAGAAGGAAAACCCCAACAAGTCCAAAACGAAAGCATGGCAACAATAGACATCTTATGGGCAGTGTGCTGTCTTGGAGCAGCCATTTTTCATTAAGCTGGTTACGGTCTGCAATATTCAGGATCAATATTATAAGTATAGTTCTCAGAGGCGGTCTGTGTGGTGTGTGGTCACAATATTTTATGTGTGTGTGTGTGTGTGTGTGTGTGTGTGTGTGTGTGTGTGTGTGTGTGTGTGTGTGTGTGTGTTGTGTGTGTGTTGTGTGTGTGTGTGTGTGTGTGTGTGTGTGTGTGGTGTGTGTGTGGTGTGTGTGTGTGTGTGTGTGTGTGTGATTGTCACAGATACTGAAGAGAACTAGAAGTGTTGAGGAAAGAACAGTGGCTTGTAGTCTGTCTGTCTTGTCTGTCTGTCTGTCTGTCTGTCTGTCTGTCGCTGTCTGTCTCTCTCTCTCTCTGTCTCCCTGTCTGTTTGTCTGTCTGTGTCTGTCTGTCTGTCTGTCTCTATCTCTCTGTCTCTCTCTTCCCCCCCTCACCCTCTCTCTCTCTCTCTCTCTCTCTCCTCTCTCTCTCTCTCTCTCTCTCTCTCTCTCTCTCTCTCTCCTCTCTCTCTCTCTCTCTCTCTCTCTCTCTTTTTTCTCCCCTCCACCCACCAATGGCTCCCGCTTATTTCGAACACAAGGAGCAAATGAGAAGCAGCTGCACTTCAAATCTAATCACATCATCGTCGTGAAAAAAGTGCACCAATCTTGCCATTGAAACACAGGGCGATAAAAGACTACAATGTCCACGGGTTTTTTTGTTCTAGTCTGTCTGCCTCCCCACGCTAATACACTATAATTGTTTGACATTTTTGTGCTTGTAAAAATCTCAGAATAGCGTGGCATATTCTGGTTGCTTTCTTTGAATTTCCAGTGCCTGTTTTTTGTGTTTTGTTTGTTTGTTTGTTTCTTTTAATGCCTGGAAACAGTTTGGTAGGAAAAGCAGTATAAGATTGTACCGTATTCAAAGAATCCTTTCTGTTTTGTATAAAATTAACGG
>CM060339.1:44042725-44047725 GCA_030674155.1 Stramonita haemastoma | reverse complement strand
AAAAAGAAATGAAAAGAAAAGCAAAAAGTTATAATCTACAACACAAACAAAAAAAGGAATTCAAGAACATACACCAAAATCCAATTTCCATCTTTCCCTCTTATGCCTAACTCCACATTGGGAGAAATGAATCAGATTTAAACCACATCCTTTACACTGTTCTCTATTAATCAGATTTAAACCACATCCTTTACACTGTTCTCTATGACTAAATCCACATTGGGGAAAATGAATCTGATTTAAACCACATCATTTACACTGTTCTCTATGTCTAAATCCACATTGGGAAAAATCAGATTTAAACCACATACTTTACACTGTTCTCTTTGTCTAACTCCACATTGGGAGAAATGAATCAGATTGAAACCACATCCTTTACACTGTTCTCTATTAATCATATTTAAACCACCTCCTTTACACTGTTTTCTCTGTCTAAATCCACATTGGGAGAAATGAATCAGATTTAAACCACATCCTTTAAACTGTTCTCTATGCCTAACTCCAATAATGAAGTATGGATATATTGTAATCTGACATAAATTGCATATTGACTTTTCATGGATTCTTTTCTTTAAGTCTTAAATGATGGTATTAGTGACATTGTGACTGATAATTATAAGCTGTTTGCGTGACACTATGATTTTTTAAATAACTGTAAATGTGTGCTTGTGCGTACGTGCATACGTGCTTTGTGGAGGAGCGCGCGAAATGTGTGTATAAGTTTGTACGTGCATGTGTGTGTGTGTGTGTGTGTGTGTGTGTGTGTGTGTGTGTGTGTGTGTGTGTGTGTGTGTGTGTGTGTGTGTGTGTGTGTGTGTGTGTGTGTGGTGTGTGTGTGTGTGTGTGTGTGACTTTTGAGTGATTTTTTGTTTTGGTTTGGTTTGTTGTTAGTGTTGTTGCTTGTATTATCTATAGGCATATTGTATTTTTGAGGCTGTTGAAATCATGTTGGCTGATTAATGTTGGTGAAATGTTTTTCTCTGCTTTTTTTTTTTTTAATTTTTTTGTTTTTTCTTTAGATAGATGGCTTGATGATAAAAAGCAAATCAATGCTTACTCAATGTACAATCTGAAAACAAATTTTTGATTTGATTTGATGACTCCACACGGGCAGAAATGAATCAGATTTAAACCACCTCCTTTACACTGTTCTCTTTGTCTAAATCCACATTGGGAGAAATCAGATTGAAACCACATCCTTTACACTGTTCTCTATGTCTAACTCCACATTGGGAGAAATGAATCAGATTTAAACCACCTCTTTTACACTGTTCTCTATGTCTAAATCCACATTGAGATAAATCGGATTTAAACCACTCCTTTACACTGTTCTATATTAATCAGTTTTAAACCACATCCTTTACACTGTTCTCTATTAATCAGATTTAAACCACATCCTTTACACTGTTCCCTATGTCTAACTCCACACGGGCAGGAGTGAATCAGATTTAAACCAGATCTCCCAGTCTGTTCTCCGTGTCCACTGAAGCCTGGCACTGTTCGGCTGACTGCACATGACCGTTACAAGCCATGCCTGCAGTGATGAAGATGTATGGGAAACACGGGGGACACTTAGAGCAGCAGCAAACGAAAGGAGAACGCTTGCTGCTTTCTGATCATCAAAAAGCCCGAGTTTTCAAGGGTGTGTATGTGAAGAGAGAGAGAGAGAGAGAAAGAGAGAGAGAGAGAGAGAGGAGAGAGAGAGAGAGAGAGAGGAGAGAGAGAGAGAGAGAGAGAGAGGAGAGAGAGAGAGAGGAGAGAGAGAGAGGAAAAAGAGAGAGAGAAGACAGACAGACAGACAGACAGACAAGACAGAAAACAGACAGACAGACAGACAGACAGACAGACAGGGAGAGACAGAGACAGACAGGCAGACAGACAGACAGACAGAGAGACAGAGAGACAGAGAGACAGAGAGAGAGACAGAGACAGACAGAGAAGAGAGAGAAAGAGAGAGACAGAGAGAGACAGAGAGAGACAGAGACAGAGACAGAGACACAGACAGACAGACAGACAGACAGACAGACAGACAAGGCAAGGCAAGGCAAGGCAAGGCAAGGCAAGGCAAGGCAAGGCAAGGCAAGGCAAATGATAATAGCTAAGCACTAATATGCTTTTTTACATCCAGTCTCCGCCCTTTCCAGGGATGAAATCAAGATAAAAGAGAGGGAGAGAGAAAGATAGACACTGAGAGAGAGCAGGCATTTTAGGAGCAGAGCTACAGTGCTGTGTTTGGTGCTAACCACACAGTGCAGAGCAGAGCAGAGCTACAGTGCTGTGTTTGGTGATAACCACACAGTGCAAAGCAGAGCAGAGCAGAGCTACAGTGCTGTGTTTGGTGTTAATCACACAGTGCAGAGCAGAGCAGAACTACAGTGCTGTGTTTGGTGCTAACCACACAGTGCAGAGCAGAGCAGAACTACAGTGCTGTGTTTGGTGCTAACCACACAGTGCAGAGCAGAGTAAAGCAGAGCTACAGTGCTGTGTTTGGTGCTAACCACACAGCAGAGCAGAGCTACAGTGCTGTGTTTGGTGCTAACCACACAGTGCAGAGCAGAGCAGAGCAGAACTACAGTGCTGTGTTTGGTGCTAACCACACAGAGCAGAACAGAGCAGAGCAGAACTAAAGTGCTGTGTTTGGTGCTAACCACACAGTGCAGAGTAGAGCAGAGCTACAGTGCTGTGTTTGGTGCTAACCACACAGTGCAGAGCAGAGTTACAGTGCTGTGTTTGGTGCTTACCACTCAGTGCAGAGAAGAGCAGAGCTACAGTGCTGTGTTTGGTACTAACCATACAATGCAGAGCAGAGCAGAGCTACAGTGCTGTGTTTGGTGCTAACCACACAGTGCAGAGTAAAGCAGAGCTACAGTGCTGTGTTTGGTGCTAACCACACAGTGCAGAGCAGAGCAGAGCAACAGTGCTGTGTTTGGTGTTAACCACACAGTGCAGAGCAGAGCAGAGCTACAGTGCTGTGTTTGGTGCTAACCACACAGTGCAGAGCAGAGCAGAACTGCAGTGCTGTGTTTGGTGCTAACCACACAGAGCAGAGCAGAGCAGAACTACAGTGCTGTGTTTAGTGCTAACCACACAGTGCAGAGCAGAGCAGAGCTACAGTGCTGTGTTTGGTGCTAACCACACAGAGCAGAGCAGAGCTACAGTGCTGTGTTTGGTGCTAACCACAAAGTGCAGAGCAGAGCAGAGCAGAGCAGAGCTACAGTGCTATGTTTGGTGTTAATCACACAGTGCAGAGCAGAGCAGAAGAACAGTGCTGTGTTTGGTGCTAACCACACAGTGCAGAGCAGAGCAGAGCTACAGTGCTGTGTTTGGTGCTAACCACACAGTGCAGAGCAGAGAAGAGCAGAGCAGAGCTACAGTGCTGTGTTTGGTGCTAACCACACAGTACAGAGCAGAGCTACAGTGCTGTGTTTGGTGCTAACCACACAGTACAGAGCAGAGCAGAGCAGTGCAGAGCTACAGTTCTGTGTTTTGGTGCTAACCACACAGAGCAGAGCAGAGCTACAGTGCTGTGTTTGGTGCTAACCACGCAGTGCAGAGCAGAGCAGAGCAGAGCAGAGCAGAGCAGAGCTACAGTGCTGTGTTTGATGCTAACTACACAGAGCAGAGCAGAGCAGAGCAGAGCAGAGCAGAGCAGAGGTACAGTGCTGTGTTTGGTGCTAACCACACAGTACAGAGCAGAGCAGAGCAGAGCTACAGTGCTGTGTTTTGTGCTAACCACACAGTGCAGAGCAGAGCAGAGCTACAGTGCTGTGTTTGGTGCTAACCACACAGTGCAGAGCAGAGCAGAGCTACAGTGCTGTGTACTGTGGTAACCACACAGAGCAGAGCAGAGCTACAGTGCTGTGTTTGGTGCTAACCACACAGTGCAGAACAGAGCTGCATAGAAATGGGGGCAGTAATTTAGTTCTATGGAGGACAGTGTCAGCTGCTTGGTCCTCTGGGTTCTCTCCCCTGTCAGCCATCAATGTTGACACTGTGTACACACATGGTCTCTTTCTTTCTTTCTTTCTTTCTTTCTTTCTTTCTTTCTTTCTTTCTTTCTTTCTTTCTTTCTTTCTTTCTTTCTTTCTTTCTTTCTTTCTTTCTTTTTTCTTTCTTTCATTCTTTTGTCTGTCGTTTTTCTGTCTGTCTTTTTTCTTTCTTTCTTTCTTTCTTTCTTTCTTTCTCTTTCTTTCTTTCTTTCTTTCTTTTCTTTTCTTTCTTTCTTTCTTTTTCTTTCTTTCTTTGTATCTATCTATTTATCTTTCTTTCTTTCTTTCTTTTTTCCTTTCTGTCTGTCTGTCTGTCTGTCTGTCTGTCTGTCTGTCTGTCTGTCTTTCTTTCTTTCTTTCTTTCTTTCTTTCTTTCTTTCTTTCTTTCTTTCTGCTGCTGAGATATCTAGTGGGTAGATATTCACAGACAGAAACAAAGAGAGATAAACTGACTGACAGACAGATTAACAGATAGAGAAAATAATAGACATGTACGGAAACACACACATAGATACATACACACAAATATACACACATGCATAAAGTGCACACACAGAAACACAAACACAAACACACATATACACAACTCTCTCTCTCTGTCTCTGTCTCTGTCTCTGTCTCTGTCTCTGTCTCTCTCTCTCTCTCTCTCTCTCTCTCTCTCTCTCTCTCTCTCTCTCTCTCTCTCTCTCTCTCTCTCTCTCTCTTAAACACAAGTATTTTACAAATCAGCCATCACATAAACAAAAATGGATGACGACAAGAATTAGAACAAGAACAACATCGACACCACCACCACCACCACCACCACCACCACCACCACCACCACCACCACCACCACCACCACCACCACCACCACCACCACCACCAACAACAACAACAACAACAACAACAAAAAGGAAGTTCCATCCAACCAGTCTATATAATATCGAATAATCTACACGACCACTTGCAACGGAGGAAAGAATCGAAGAAAGTAGAATACAATAGTTGATAAAGGTGATTGTGAATGAT
>CM060339.1:44025225-44035225 GCA_030674155.1 Stramonita haemastoma | reverse complement strand
AATCTCTCTCCAAATCACAGATTAGGCGTCCATTTTGAAAATAAATAGCCATCATTTTCGGCGGGAATTGCAGCTTTGGCCTTTTGACCCCCACGTCTTCAAGGAAAGACCACCCTGCATGCACTGGGTGATGAGCGTGACCGGCCTTTGTTATGGCGAGGAAGAATGAAGTCACGCTGGCTTCTTTAGCGGTTCCCTCCCTTCATTCTTCTTCCTGTCTTCCGTTCTTCCTTCCATCTTTAGGTGGATGGAGAGGGGGAGGGTTCGGAGGGTGGGGGGGAAGGGAGGGGGGTGGAGGTAGAGGTAGGGTGGGGGGGATGAGGAGAAGGAGGTAATTCCACACAGTTTTATTTCCATATACTCAGGCTTTCGTTTTTCTTTAAAGTATGTGAATTTGGGATTTTCTTCTATGGTTTCGTTGAATACTAAGTCAGCAACTTCTGTTGTCGGTCATGGGAATATAAAAATTAAAAAAAAAGCTTACCGCTGTTAATTTAGCGCCTGACAAATCAGGCCCTGCGCATTCACTTCGGCTTGGGAGATCTGTTACCTGTGCAGTCTTCTGGAGCAGAGAAACACGGGACATGAGAAAGGATCGACAGAGGAGGTAGAAAAAAGACATGAAGGGGTGACATGAAGACAAGAAACAAGGAATAAAGAGAGAGAGAGAGAAGGAATTTTACCTCGTTTTCAGTCAGGGCAGATTTCTCTGCGTGCAATTCGACCACTCTCCCCGGAGAGAGCGCGTCGCCACAAGAGCAGCGCCACCCCTTATATAAAAAAAAGATGGCCAACAGCACCCGGTGTTCCCAGGCGGTCACCCGTTATTTTTATTATTTTTTTTTTATTATTCATTCTTTTATTTTTGAGGATAATGGAAAAGCTCTCATGTGCTTTTTATGACATCCATACCCCGTGTGTATGCAGTTTTGTAAATCTTGTCATCTTTCCCACCAGCACACAATAGCCTACTCTTAAGAAAACGGAACAGGATTTTAGTGTGCACAAGAAGTTCCATCCCGTACTAACCGGTCCCGACGTAGCTGAACTTCGGAGATCGGACGAGAACCGTGCTTTCAGCGTCATAATTATGGCCGTTGGATAGAAAAGAGGGATTTCCTAGCACAGAAAGTGGATATGCTATTTATACTGACGACCCCCCCCCCCTTCCCCCCTCTCCCTCTCGTGCAATTCCTACAGATGAATACCATGTGTGATTGTAAAAAGCATCAGCACTAACGCGTCATCTCTTCGGGGCAAGCGTTGTGTGCCCCCTATCCGTTCTGCCTGCAAGGTGAAGGAGAAGGAATGCCTTGTCTTGGGTTTTTTTTTTTTTTTTTTGCCCTGTGACATCTATCGCAGTCTCTTCTCGATAAAATTGTGACGCTCCACCACATAATAAGTCGGAGTGCACCAGAGGTCAATTTTTAGTTATTGGGCATGCTATTAATGTGGAATAAAGTGGCTATGAAATACAAAAAACAGATAGAAAATCGGACAATTCTGTGCAAAGTTATTACAAATTGAAATGATACACTGCAGGATATGACAAAATGAGAAACGGGCAAGTTTATTTTCGTAACAGGTTGTCAGCATGAGGGCTTGGGCATTTTCAAAACACATTTAAAAGCAAAAGGAATAAAAAAATTATGCCTTGATTATTTAATTATAAGGTAGATAAACGGATATTGTTTAATAATCAATCAAAATCTCAAAATTGACAACTTGACCCCCAACTGCCTTTAGTAGCTACTAGCGCAAAATTGGGTAATGTGCTAGGCGACTCATTTCGTGGTGGAGCACCACCATTTTTATTTAATGTTTCTTCCGCTGTGATTGCTACACTCTTTTTCAGCCAGGAACCCTATGTTCTCATGTACTTTTTTGTCTTTCGTTGATGCAGCAGCAGCAGCAGTAGCAGCTGTCAATAATATTGTTGTCGCTGTATTTTGTAAAAGGTTTCTTTTTTTAAATGATCTTGATAATGACAACGATGACGATGACAACGCCGATCATAATGAGGGTAATAATAATGATGATGGTGATGGATAGTGTTGTTATTAGTACCAGTATCAATATAATTAATAATGACCGTGATGATGATGGCAGTTGTATATAAAGTAATGATAATAATGACAGCAATGACATTACCGGTACCAACTTTAGCATGATCAATGCCATCAACAACAACAACAATAACAGAGCTGTATCAATGATCTTGGCTGATGGTAGTAGCGGGCTCAGTAACAACAATAAGAAGAAGAACAAAAATAACAATATCAACAAAATCACGACTCTGATAAGAATGGCAGTGGAGACCCCTAAGACATTTATTTTTTATTTTTCATTTTCATTTCTCTGCGTGAATTTCGGGTTGCTCTCCCTTTAGAAAGCGCGTCGCTACAGGAGAAGCGCCACTCATTTTTTTTTTCTTTTCCTGTCTGCAACTGTATTCATTTCCTGACCACAGTGTATTTTTCTACAGAATTTTGCCCGGGACAGCCCCCTTGTTGCCGTGTGTGCGTGCGTGCGTGTGTGTGTGTGTGTGTGTGTGTGTGTGTGTGTGTGTGTGTGTGTGTGTGTGTGTGTGTGTGTGTGTGTGTGTGTGTGTGTGTGTGTGTGTGCGCGTGCGTGTGTGTGTGTGTGTGTGTTTATCTTATTTATTTATTTTATTCTTTTACATCAAGGATAATGGGATAATCACTTTTGTGGGTTTTCTTTTATCCAGTCCCTGTGTGTATACAGTTTTGTAAATATCATCTGTTCCCACCGGCACACAATGACCTACTCTTACAAAAAGCGGAACAAGATTTTAACGTGTGTGCAAGATGTTCTGCGTGCGTTCACACACGGGGTCTCGGTTTATATTCTCATCCGAAGGACTTTGGGAGAGAGTGGAGCCAGCACTGATGTTAACTCCAGGAGAAAAATCTTGACCGGGAATCGAACCCGGATCGTCAAATTGCGAGCGCAATGTTTTAACCACTAGGCTATCCCGTCCCCTATTGTGTGTGTGTGTGGTGTGTGTGTGTGTGTGTGTGTGTGTGTGTGTGTGTGTGTGTGTGTGTGTGTGTGTGTGTGTGTGTGTGTGTGTGTGTGTGTGTGTGTGTGTGTGTGTGTGTGTGTGTTAAGAGCGCTGAATGATTATGTATAACGCACGTGACCTCGGTTCATCGTCTCATCCAAAAGACTAGCCCCCAGACCACGACTTATGGTCAAATGGATGGCGGAAAACTTTGGGCCCAAGCGGGGTTCCAACCACCGCACACTTCCGAACCGGACTTTTCGCTTTTTAGACAAGTGCGTGACCTCTAGACCTCTGATCCACTACAATATTGCTCCCCATCCTCCTCTTCCAACTACTACTACTACTACTACTACTACTACTACTACTACTACTACTACTACTACTACTACTACTACTACTACTACTACTACTACTACTACTACTGCTGCTGCTGCTGCTGCTGCTGCTGCTGCTGCTGCTGCTGCTACTGCTGCTGCTGCCGCTGCTGCTGCTGCTGCTGCTGCTGCTGCTGCTACTACTACTACAGCTGCTGCTGCTGCTGCTGCTGCTGCTACTACTACTACTACTACTGCTGCTGCTGCTGCTGCTGCTGCTGCTGCTGCTGCTAATTTCAGTAAGGGTAACAGCAGCAGCATTCGGAATAAAAGTAGGATGATACTGATAATGACATCTTCATTAACGGTATCATTAAAATTACATTTACTGAATAAAGTTATAAGCTCAACACTCTCCATACCCAACCAAGCACATAAATGTTTTTTTTTTTTTTTAAATTTTACACACAAAAAAGCAGTCATTAACAACAGTGACTTCAGCCTCACATTTCTGCTACTGACAACCTTTTTTTCAACCAATCATGGAACCTTATAAGGTCTGATTACAGACGCTTTCGTCTAAAGACTCCATCATCATAACTGCATTGTGAAAATGACAGCAGTTTCCACCCCTTCTGAAATCAGAAAAAACAACAACAACCCAACCCAAACAGAGCGTGTGAACTAATCTCTCCCCAATCTCACAGATCAGGCGTCCATTTTGAACACGAACAGACGGCCATTTTCTGCAAAATTGCAGCTTTGGACTTTTAACCCTTCTGTCTCCAAGAAAGATCACTCTGCAAGAGGAGTGACTGACCCTTTGTTTTGACTGATGGATAATGAAGCTGTGATGACTTCCTAAGAGAGAATCCCCCCCCCCCCCCCCCTTCTCTCTCTCTGTCTCTCTCTGTCTCTCTCTGTGTCTCTGTCTGTGTCTCTGTCTGTCTAGTCTGTCTGTCTGTCTGTCTGTCTGTCTGTCTGTCTGTCTGTCTCTGTCTCTGTATCTGTCTCTGTCTCTGTCTGTCTCTGTCTCTGTCTCCTCTTCTCTCTCTCTCTCTCTCTCTCTCTCTCTCTCTCTCTCCTCTCTCTCTCTCTCTCTCTCTCTCTCTCTCTCTCTCTCTCTCTCTCTCTCTCTCTCTCTCTCTCCTCCTCTCTCTCTCTTCTCTCTCCCTTCCTTCCTTCCTTCCTTCCTCTTTCCGCTCTCTGCCTTTCCCTTTTCTGTTCTGTCTTCCATGATGTTGATCCTGAGTGCCCATTCCCACTATTTCGGAATCGATTTTTGAGACTGATGCTCACTGAAGTGCCCAGATTTCATTTCAAGATGAAAAAAAAAATGTTATGGCAGGAAAAGTCAGAGCTGGGCATAATTATCTGCTTACTGATCAGGTCCAGTTAGTCCAAGTTTGTTTGCTGTTTTAAAAAAAATACAGACATAAGATAAGGTGGTTTGTTTTTGGTAAATGTTGTTGTTGTTTTGTTATTGTTGTTGTTTTTGGTGTCGTTGTTGTTAAAATTGTTGGTGTTTTTGCAGCTGTTGCTGTTATTGTTCTCAAAGCAGTTAGCTGTTCTGTTTCGAATCAATTACAAAAGCACATTTTTAGAAAATATAATTATGTACGGGAAATTGATAACAGACAGGAAAAGTGATCTGACTGTGACAAACAATTGTGTCAACAGTCTCATATTAATTTGTCAGTTTTCTTTTTTTTTCTAAGGAGGTGTGACTATGATAAGAAATATCAGAAAGTATGGGCTCTGTGGCTTTGTCAGATTTTTTTTTCTAAGGAGGTGTAATTAAGTAAGAAATATTGGACTATTTGTGAGCTCCACCACATAATGACTCGTATTGCACCAGAGTCAACTTTTAGTTATTGATATAATATCGATCTTCCATAAAATGGTTATACAATACAAAAAACAGATTGAAAACCGGACAGTTTTTGTGAAAAAATACCACAAGTTGAAAATAATAAACTGCAGGAAATGACAAAATGAGAAATTGACAAGTTTAGCATCATAATAGGGGGTCAGAATGAGGGATTTGCTATTTTTCAAACACGTTCAAAGGCAAAAGGATAAAAAAAAATATAACTTGATATTTCATTACGGGGTAGAATAATGGCTACAACTTTAAAATCAATTAAAATACCAAAATCGACAACCTGACCCCACTTGCCTAAAATGGCTCCTAGCCAAAAAGTGGGTCAGGTGCTAAACGACTCATTTCGTGGTGGAGAGTTACAATTTTGATAAAGAAAAATAGAGAATTAAACACACAAATGAACAGAGTGTTTGGTTATGCAAGTGATGTATGTTGACTACTTCTGTGCTGGTGATAGGCAGACTTCAAAGAGAGTGGAAACAACAGACAAAAAATACACAAGACAAACTGACATCATGGAGGCACCTTCACACACGTTCAGACACAAAAAGAGGCAAAGTGACAGAAAACACAGAAAGACAAAAATCAGCACAAAAACAAATTAAAACAATCAGACAAAAGACATACAAACAAACAAAAATGAGCCAAATGCATTCACAAATTGACAGACAGAAAGTAACCAACCAGACAGACAAACTGACAGAAACACATGAAGACATACACGCAGGCCGTAGGGTATTGGTAAAGGTGTTTACATATCCTAAGCCATCAGAGACCTCAGCTTCTCTAGGGGCCAGCATATTAAGGACGGTGCCCATCTCCTCTTCCTCACTGCTTTACCTTCCCTGACCCTAAAGAGGGCAGGTACCCATTGACAGCTGGGTGAACTGGGGGACTGTACTGAAGCCAAGGCATGCAAACAGTCACCCACTCACTTGGTAACCACGCTCACTCAATGCTTTTGTCAGTCAGTGCTCTGACATGACCACTGAGCATCACTCCAACCGCATCAGCAGACACGCAGACAGACAGACAATGACAACAGCAGACAGATATGCAGCAACAGATAGACAGCAGACAGTCATTGATAGACAGACCATTGACAGACAGACAGACAGACAGACAGACAGACAGACAGACAGCACATGACAGACAGACAGACAGACAGACTGACAGTTCATGATGACAGACACATTGACAGACAGACAGACAGACAGACAGACAGACAGACAGACACATTGACAGACAGACAGACAGACAACAGGTTCATTGATAGACAGACACATTGACAGACAGACAGACAGACAGACAGACAGACAGACAGACAGACACATTGACAGACAGACAGACAGACAGGTCATTGATAGACAGACACATTGACAGACAGACAGACAGACAGACAACAGACAGACAGACAGACAGACACATGACAGACAGACAGACAGACTGACAAACAGACAGACAGACAGACAGACAGGTTCATTGATAACAGACACATTGCACATGACAGATAACACATTGACAGACAGACAGACAGACAGACAGACAAAAGATACACTGACAGACAGACAGACAACAGACAACAGACAGACAAAACGACAAAGACTGTTAACCCCAGACCATGACTCACTCTGTTCAGAGATGTCATGCCGCAGCCGCATTGAAGCCAACCCCTGACCCCCTGACCTCCAGACCCCATCCCCCACAATGCCCTGCGCGCCCGTCCCACAATTCAATTTCCAAAAAGGCGGAGAGGAGGAAGACCTTTGGACAACGTTCTCGTAACGTTGCAGCTGTGAGAGTTCAAAGGGAGATGAATGGGCCCTTGTCTCAGCACATTCTCTCCCCTTCCTCCTTCTGCCTCAAGCTCCCTTACTCATTCCCTCCCTTTACTCTTCCTCAGAAATCCTTTGTTTATTTGTCCGGATTGGGTTTGGGTGGTGAGTTGTGTGTCTTTATCTCATAATTGTGTGAGTTGTGTGTCTTTATCTCATAATTTGTTTTATTGGCATTTACTTTTAAGGATGGTTTTATAAAAGGATTGGTTTCGCAATTTGTTTGGTTATTTTATATTTTGTTCACTTGATTTCCTCTTTTTATTCTTTCTTTCTAAAAAAAATATGTAGCGAAAGTCCTTTTCAGTTTAACGTCTTTTCACACTAGCTGATATTAGTATGTAGCGGGTGTCTTTTTCAATTTAACTCCTGTTTACACTCAATGATATTTTTTTTGCATGTAGCATACCTGTAGCAACGGTTATGCTTTGACGTAAATATTCGTTCAGCCTAGTTTAAACCCTTTATCCCTTGTGTGTCCTCAAAATCGGAATGCAGCTACCTTAATGGTGTAGGAAAAAGCTGTTGCATATCTTTAAAAAAAATCTTACTATTTGAGGACATCAGAACTCTCTAACTATATCCAGAGTAGCTTTAGCATCAGCAAAAATCCATTCTACATTTAGAACAACTGCTTATTGTTTCATGTCAAAATCAAAATCTCTAGGTCTACCAACAATAACGACAGCCACAGCGTGTTCAATTTTGCCAACAACAACAACAATAACAGCTAAATAACAACAATACGACTACTGCTACAACTACTACTGATGTTGATGATGATATTGATGATGATGGTGATAGTGATGGTAATAATAAGTCAGCAGATGTGCAGAGCCCCTCTGGCTGATGGCTTTACGGCGGCCAGATATGTATGAGCTCCCTGTGGACTTCCGACCCAGAGGATGAGACATAACGAATCTGGGCATGGCTGTGGCAGGGAGATTAAAATGAGCGGCGTGGGAACAGCAGGACGTGGACGTCACAGAAAACGAGGCAACAAAATAAAAACCAATAAAAAACACCCCAAAACAAAAAATGACCGTCACCATCACTACCACCACCACCACCACAAATAAACAACAGCAACAGCAGCAGCAGCAATAACAACAACTCAAACACTCAGAAAACAATAACTTGCATTTTGACCAAAATAGCATTCAGTGGAATATCATCAAAACCAGTTGCAAAAAACTGATTCCTAAATCCTGTAAGAACAATACTCCATTGAAGCTAACATCCTCTGAGGTCCTCGAGGGGTTGGATCCTAAGCCTAAGCAACAGAAAAAACAACAACAACAAAATAGTGTCAACCACTGCACCACAAACATAACTCTCCGACACTTTGGGCACAGTAAGCAAAGCGCGTAGAAGAGCCAGCTAACCATATTGATTTTGGAAGACATTTGCTTAAATGCACGAGTCGCCCAGGGACTATTGTCTTTCCGACAACACTGTAAAAAATGCAATCTCTAATCTGAGAATGTGTCGGGATGCGTTCCCTGGAGGATAGGTTCTGTTTTGTCTGATGATACACTAACTTTTTTCCTTTATTGGAAATGTTCCACACGAATTACATCTGGTTGTTCAGTAGGGGCGAGATGGCCTAAGTGGTTAGAGCATCAAGTGTGTGATCTGACGGGGCAGATTCGAACCACCACTGAGGGCGTTTTGTTCTGAGGGTATGCTTTTTTTCCCGCCTAGGGTTAACGTCAGTGTAATATTAATATATGGGATATATATAGCGCTAAATCGGATGAGACTGTAAACCGAGGCCCCGTGTGCGAATGCACGCAGAACATCTTGTGCACACGTTAAAACCCCGTTTCGCCTTTCGGAAGAGCAGGCCATCGTGTGCTGGTAGGAGCGGATGACAAAATTATTATATAAAAAAAAACAGCACGCACACAGGTGTCGTGTTTAGACACCATCCCTGAGGAAAAATCGGGGAGTTGGAGTCCCAGGGTGGTTCGGGGCTGTATATGACAATGTTCTGGTGGCTCATGCGACGGTACTGGAGCCATTCGTATCGGTCATTGCCTTTCCAATGGATCATTCCAGTGGCGTGGAGAGGGTGGCGTGGAGAGGGGTTTAAACGGGGTTTAAACGTGTGAGAGGTGGGGGTCTGCTGCATGGGTAACAGCTTGCCCTCCATACTTACTTACCCCGGCTTTGCGCTCTAAAGACTAGAGCGCAACTCCGTAGTCTTCCGAGACTGATGGGTGCCTACTACTACTAAATCTTGTAGAGTACACAAATCAAAGTATCAACTCAGCTCTACAGAAAGTCCTTAGGATAAAACTATAAACCGAGGCCACGTGTGCAAGCACACGTAGAATGTCTTAGTCCACCGTTAAAAATCGTTCCACTTTCTGGAAGAGTAGGCTATTTCGTGCCATTAGGAGTGGATGACAAAATTCAAAAAAAGAAAAAAGAAAACCGCATGCAGACTACACTGGTGTGGTGTTTCGGCATCCTCTCTGAAGTCAGAATACCGTTGCCTCACTTGTTAGCAAACAGCTGCATAGATAAGTATTACTGTTTGTGAATGTCGGAGCTTTATTTGAGAAAAAACAACAACAAAAACAACAACAGCAATAACAACCATAAACAAGAGCAGCAGCAACAACAAAGAATATCTGGTTGTCACTGATATTGAATAGGTAAATGATATGGATGGATAAAAAAGTCACATTTATATACCTCTCTCTCTCTCTCTCTCTCTCCTCTCATCTCTCTCTCTCTCTCTCTCCTCTCTCCTCTCTCTCTTCTCTCTCTCTCCTCTCTCTCTCTCTCTCTCTCTCTCTCTCTCTCTCTGGGTTTTCTTTTCCTTGTTAGGTTTGGTCAAATTGGATTTAGTTTCATTGATGATAGTTATTTTTATGGAAGTTTGAGTTTTGAAATATTTTTTTGCTGACTGTTGTTTGATGACGATGTA
>CM060339.1:44015225-44017725 GCA_030674155.1 Stramonita haemastoma | reverse complement strand
AAAACCGCCCCACTCAAGACCTCCAATGGGGAGGTGATCACCGACAAGAGCAGACAGATGGACAGGTGGGTGGAGCATTACTCTGAGCTCTACTCTAGAGAGAACACAGTCTCCAACTCAGCCCTCGATGCCATTCAGCCTCTGCCCATCATGGAGGAACTAGATACTGAACCAACCCTTGCTGATCTCCCCAAAGCAGTTGACAGCTTAGCTAGCGGCAAAGCACCTGGCACCGATGGCATTCCACCCGACCTCATCAAAAGCTGTAAAGACACCTTACTACAGCCCCTTCACGACGTCCTATGCCAGTGTTGGAGGGAGGGAGCCGTGCCGCAAGACATGAGAGATGCCAAGATCGTCATTCTCTACAAGAATAAAGGCGATAGGAGTGATTGTAACAACTACAGAGGCATATCTCTCCTGAGCATCGTAGGAAAACTCTTCGCTCGTGTCATGCTTGTGCGCCTCCAGAAACTTGCTGAGCGTGTCTACCCCGAGTCACAATGCGGCTTCCGAGCTGAACGCTCCACGGTGGACATGAAATTATCCCTACGCCAGCTTCAGGAGAAATGCAGAGAACAACACAAACCCCTCTACATAGCCTTCATAGACCTGACCAAGGCCTTTGACCTAGTCAGCAGGGAAGGGTTATTCAACATTCTTCCAAAAATTGGTTGCCCCCCAAAACTCCACAGTCTCATCAGATCCTTTCATGATAACATGAAGGCAACAATCCAGTATGAGGGCAGCATGTCCAACCCATTTGACATCAAGAGTGGAGTCAAGTAAGGCTGTGTCCTTGCTCCCACCCTTTTTGGCATCTTCTTTGCCCTGCTCCTAAAGCACGCTTTTGGAACTGCAACAGAGGGTGTATACCTACGCACCAGATCCAGCGGTCGACTATTCAACCTGGCTCAGTTGAAAGCAAAAACAAAAGTGATGGAGAAAACAATTAGGGACATGCTTTTTGCTGCTGCTGCTGCTGCTGCTGCTGTCATTTCTCACACTGAGCAAGAACTCCAATGCCTTATGGACAGGTTTTCCAAGGCCTGCAAAGACTTCGGCCTGACAATCAGCCTGAAAAAGACCAATGTGCTGAGCCAGGACGTGATAACTACACCAGCCATCTACATCGATGACTACCAGCTCGATGTCGTACACCAGTTCACATACCTGGGATCCACCATCAGTGACAACCTATCCCTTGATGCCGAGATCAACAAGCGCATCGGCAAGGCTGCTACGACCTTAGGACGCCTCACTACCCGTGTCTGGGAGAACCCAAAGCTGACAATTTCCACCAAGATGGCAGTGTACGACGCCTGCATCGTCAGCACTCTCCTATATGGCAGTGAAACATGGACAACATACTCCAAACAGGAGCGCAAACTGAACAGCTTCCACCTGCGCTGTCTCCGTCGCATCCTCGGCATCCACTGGAGTGACAAAGTTACCAACGCTCAGGTCCTCGAGGTTGCAGGTCTTCCCACCATGTACACACTCCTCAGACAACGCAGACTCAGATGGCTCGGTCACGTGCGAAGGATGGAGGATGGACGCATTCCTAAAGATCTCCTCTATGGTGAACTTGCCTCCGGCAAGAGAAGCATTGGCCACCCCCAACTGCGCTACAAAGACGTCTGCAAGCATGACATGAAAGCCCTGGACATCAACCTAGAGAACTGGGAGGAGGTAGCGGCTGACCGCAGTAAATGGCGCAATGTTCTCCACAAACAGCTGAAGTGTGGTGAAGAAAAGATCCACACCGCAGCAAACGAAAAGAGAGCCAAGCGGAAGGCATGTGCTCCAGCCACCTCAACAAGCCACATCTGCATCAGATGCAACAGAGACTGCCACTCCCACAACGGACTGACCAGCCACAGCCGGCGTTGTCGCTGAACAAATGACCTGTCTTTTGGCGCGAATTCCATAGTCGACACCGACTGACGGAGGCCTACTATGTAGATATTCATGGCATTCACCAAAGATGTCTATGATATGAATTTTTTTAAATTTGAACCACGATTAAAAAACATTGACCTAGGCTAAGCTAATCTGCTACATATTCATTTATGTTCATTCGAAATTGTAATAGTTTACAGTCATGTGCCGAAAGACGTCATGATCCTGAGGATCTGAACTACTACAGCTTTAAATAAAGTTCATTCTATATTGTTTTCAATGGCACAATACGACTTACTGCCTAGGTCACTCTAACATGAATTCAGAATGTTTTACCGATCGAGAGATCAAGGGGACAGAAGTTGGCAATAGTGTAAAGGGGGGAAATATCAACTTATTAATTAATTAATAAATAAATACATAAATTCATTCATTCATTCATTCATTCATTCATTCATTCATTCATTCATTCATTCATTCATTCATTCATTCATTCATTCATTATTTACTTATTTATGTATGTATTTATGTATGTATTTATGTATGTGTTTATGTATGTATGTATGTATGTATGTCTGTCTGTCTGTCTGTCTGTCTG
>CM060339.1:44010225-44012725 GCA_030674155.1 Stramonita haemastoma | reverse complement strand
AGTGGTCAGTAGTTATTTATTTATTTATTTTTTATTGGTTAACGTTCTAGGTTTAAACCTCAGAAAAATCTGAATGTTTGCTTGAATATTATGACTGGAATACGAAAATAAAAATTGCTTTCGTGTTGCGTGTCAGGTTCACCTAAAAACAAGGAAATGTAATTAAAAAAAGCAACAACTACAAAAATAATAAATACAATAGTATCAATGTAAAAAGTTAAAAAGCTAAAGGTGTCCCATAACATAAAAAAATGTGGTCGTAGGGAGCGAGGTGTCAAGAGACCTCAGCTTCTCTAGAAGCCAGCATGCTGAGGGCGGCGCCCATCTCCTCTCCCTCGCTGCTTTACCTTCCCTGACCCTAAAGAGGGCAGGTATTAGTGCTAATTTACAGCTGGGTGAACTGAAGGACTGTACTGAAGTCACGGCGCACAAAGGGTCACCCATCAAATGGGTAGCCATGCTCGACACTGTTTAATATTGACTGATGTGCTCTGACCCCTGAGCTATCCCGTCACCAGTACCAATGTGCAGAACAATGTTAACAAGACAAAAAAAAAATCACAATCGGATAAACAGTCATAACAACAAATGGAGAAGGAAACAAATAAACAACCATTGTGACTAGCCAACCAGCCAGCCAACCAGCCAGCCAACCAAACTAACAATCAACCAGCCAGCCAACCAAGCAATCAACCAGCCAGCCAACCAACAAACGAATCAACCAAAAACCAGCCAACCAGTCAGCACCTTGGCAGATCTTCAATGAATGCATAATTATGAGCAAAGTAAAAATTATCCCAACAAGCCACCACCACCACCACCACCACCACCACCATCACCACCACCACCACCACCACCACCACCACCACCACCATTACTAACTACAACAAACAGTGACAGCAACAAGCAAAAAAATAAAATCAAACACGCAAACACGCACAAAAGCAAATGAGTAGCCAGGCGTACAAACTGAAACAATAACAACAACAACAAAAACAACGACAAGAACATAAACAACAATAATCAACAGATTTTTTTTTTTTTAAGTAGCAAGGAAGACGTAACAGGGGAGGGAATGTGCTGAGACAAGGGCCCCATTCATCTCCCTTTGAACTCTCACAGCTGCAACGTTACGAGAACGTTGTCCAAAGGTCTTCCTCCTCTCCGCCTTTTTGGAAATTGAATTGTGGGACAGGCACGCAGGGCATTGTGGGGGAAGGGGTCTGGAGGTCAGGGGTCAGGGGTTGGCCTCAGTGTGGCTGCGGCATGACATCTCTGAACAGAGTGAGTCATGGTCTGGGGTTAACAGTCTTTGTGTGTGTGTGTGTGTGTGTGTGTGTGTGTGTGTGTGTGTGTGTGTGTGTGTGTGTGTGTGTGTGTGTGTGTGTGTGTGTCTGTGTCTGTGTCTGTGTCTGTGTCTGTCAGTGTGTGTGTGTGTGTGTGTGTGTGTGTTTTGTGTGTGTGTGTGTGTGTGTTGTGTGTGTGTGTGTGTGTGTGTGTGTGTGTGTGTGTCTGTGTCTGTGTCTGTGTCTGTGTTGTGTTCTGTCTAACAGTGCGTGTGTGTCTGTCTGTCTGTCAGTGTGTGTGTGTGTCTGTGTCTGTCTGTCAGTGTGTCTGTCTGTCTGTCTGTCTGTGTGTCTGTCAGTGTGTCTGTCTGTCGATGTGTCTGTCTGTCTGCCTGTCAGTGTGTCTGTATATCTGTCTGTCTGTCAGTGTGTCTGTCAGTGTGTCTGTCCATCTGTCAGCACACGATGGCCTACTCTTACGAAAAGCGGAACAGGATTAAACGTGTGTGCAAGATGTTCTGCGTGCGTTCGCACACGGGGCCTTGGTTTAAAGTCTCATCCGAAAGACTTTCGAGGAGAGTGGAGTCAGCACTGATGTTAACTCATGGAGAAAAATATCCTCGACCGGAATCGAACCCGGGTCGTCAAATTGCCAGCGCAATGTTCTGACCACTAGGCTATCCGTCCCCACGATGCTTATTCAAGCGGATTTTTTCTCTAGAGTTAGCATCAGTGTTGACTCTACTCTCTCTAAAGCCCTTTGGATGAAGCTATCAATTGGGGTCCCCCATTTAAACGTACGCAGGACATCTTGTGCACATGTTAAAACATGTTCTGCCATTTGGAAGAGTAGACCATTAAATTTTGCTCTGGTAGCATTGGATACAAGATTACAACACCGCACACATACGTGGCTTGGATGTAAAATCTCTCTCTCTCTCTCTCTCTCTCCTCTCCTCCTCTCTCTCTCTCTCTCTCTCTCTCTCTCTCTCTCTCTCTCTCTCTCTCTCTCTCTCTCTCTCTCTCTCTCTCTCTCTCTCTCTCTCTCTCTCTCTCTCTCTCTCCTCTCTCTCCTCTCTCTCTCTCTCTCTCTCTCTCTCTCTCTCTCTCTCTCTCTCTCTCTCTCTTCTTTGTCCTGTGTTCGTGTGAATGAAACGATGTCTGATGTCTTTTAAATGTCCGCTTGGTGTTAAGCAAGGATGTATTTTGAGCCC
>CM060339.1:43985218-43990218 GCA_030674155.1 Stramonita haemastoma | reverse complement strand
ATAGATAATAAATAAGTAAGAAAGAAAGTAAGAAAGAAACAGACAAGCAAAAGAAAAAGAAAAAAGAAAAAAAAGAAAGAAAGAAGACAGACAGAAAATAGTAAAGAAAGAAAGAAAAAAAGAAAAAAAAAGAAAGAAAGAAAGAAGAAATAAAGAAAGACAGAAAAGAGAGAAAAAAAGAAAGACGAAAAGGGAGGAAGAAAGAATGAAACAAAGTACAGACAAGAACAGAAAACAAAAAAAAAAACAAAGAAAGAAAATAACACAAACAAGGAAGACTAATCATTTGATGCATATGTCGAAAGAATGCTTCTGAGTGTGTGTATGTGCGAGTCTCTGCATGAGTATTGTGCATGTGTATGTGTGTGTGGAGGGGGGGGGGGGGAGATATATGTGAGTATGCACACGTGTATGAGTTTCCTTGAGCGCATGCAGGCGTGCGTGCATCTACCCAGTATCTCAGCAGCAGAAAAAGAAAGAAACAAGACAGAAAGAAGAAGAAAGACAAGAAAGAAAGAAAGAAAAAGAAAGAAAGAAAGAAAGAAAGAAAAAAAGACAGAAAGAAAAGAAAGAAAAAAGAAAGAAAAAAGAAAAGAAAGAAAGAAAGAAAGAAAGAAAGAAAGAAAGAAAGAAAGAAGAAAGAAAGAAAGAAAGAAAGAAAGAAAGAAAGAAAGAAAGAAAGAAAGAAAGAAAGAAAGAAAGAAAGAAAGAAAGAAAGAAAGAAAGAAGAAGGAGAAAGAGAAAGAAGAAAGAACGAAAAAGGGAGAGAACAGAAGAAAGAAAGAAAAAACAGTTAAAGAAAGAAAAAGAAGCAATGACAGCCCCTAGAATAAACAATATGAGCAGCTCTGTTCTGCACTGTGTGTAGCACCAAACACAGCACTGTAGCTCTGTGTTGTCTGCACTGTGTGGTTAGCACCAAAACACAGCACTGACCAGCTCTGCTCTGTCTCCTGTGTGGTTAGCACCAAACACAGCACGTAGCTCTGTTCTGCTCTGCACTGTGTAGTTAGCACCAAACACAGCACTGTAGCTCTGGTCTGCACTGTGTGGTTAGCACCAAACACAGCACTGAGCTCTGCTCTGCTCTGCTCTGCATGTGTGGTTAGCACCAAACACAGCACTGTAGCTCTGCTCTGCTCTGCTCTGCTCTGCACTGTGTAGTTAGCACCAAACACAGCACTGTAGCTCTGCTCTGCTCTGCACTGTGTGGTTAGCACCAAACACAGCAGATCTCTGCTCTGCTCTGCACTGTGTGGTTAGCACCAAACACAGCACTGTAGCTCTGTCTGCACTGTGTGGTTAGCACCAAACACAGCACTGTAGCTCTGTTCTGCACTGTGTGGTTAGCACCAAACACAGCACTATAGCTCTGGTCTACACTGTGTGGTTAGCACCAAACACAGCACTTAGCTCTGCTCTGCTGCTCTGCTCTGCACTGTGTGGTTAGCACCAGACAAGCACTGTAGCTCTGCTCTGCACTGTGTGGTTAACACCAAACACAGCACTGGAGCTCTGCTCTGCACTGTGTGGTTAGCACCAAACACAGCTCCGCTCTGCACTGTGTGGTTAGCACCAAACACAGCACTGTAGCTCTGTTCTGCACTGTGTGGTTAGCACCAAACACAGCACTGTAGCTCTGCTCTGCTCCGCTCTGCACTGTGTGGTTAGCACCAAACACAGCACTGTAGCTCTGCTCTGCTCCGCTTGCACTGTGTGGTTAGCACCAAACACAGCACTGTAGCTCTGCTCCTGAAAGAGAATGACATAGAGGAGGAGGAGGAGGAGGAGGAGGAGGAGGAGGAGGAGGAGGAGGAGGAGGAGAGGAGGAGGAGGAGGAGGAAGAAGAGAGAAGAAGAAGAAGAAGAAGAAGAAGAAAGAAGAAGAAGAAGAAGAAGAAGAAGAAGAAGAAGAAAGAAAGAAGAAGAAGAGAGAAGAAGAAGAAGAAGAAGAAGAAGAAGAAGAAGAAGAACAACAACAACAACAACAACAACAACAACAACAAGAAACACCGAAACAAAGAAAACAAAGCAAGAAAAAAAAAAGCAAAAAAAAAGCAGGTAAGTAAGTAAGTAAGTAAGTAAAAAACAAAGAAACAAAGAGACAGACAAACAGACAGTCAGCGACAAAGACAGTCAGAGAGAGATCGGCAAGCAGATTTTTTTTTGTTAATACCAGCTACATCTATCGGCTATGGCGTTGTGCTTTTGGAAAAGGCACTTTATAGCTATTTTCTCACCCCACCCAGGTGTAATAGGGGTACCAACCTTGTGTTGGGGGTTAACCTGCGATAGACTGGCGTCCTATCCAGGGGGGAGTCTATGACTCTCACTCGCTTAACGCCATAGAAACCGGGATAAGCACCGGCCTGATGAGCCTTAGGCTCGGGACAGACTTTAACTTTTAACTAACCAGCTACATCTACATCATAGAATAGTATTGTAAACAGTGGACAACATAACCCCTTATGGCATCATATAGACCCTTTAAAAAACAACAACAAACAAACAAAACTACACTGGGAACTTTTCGTAACTTATGCTCTAATAGCCTATCCCTTTCCCACGGTAAAGGTATAATGAAATCAGCGCCAATTTCTTCTACCTAACCCACTCCGCATTTCACAGCAAAGAAACCAATGCTTCTTTATGGTTCGATGCGTTTTAGAATTCCTGACTAAATATTGGTTCAAGATCAGCTTCATTTTCTCTCCTTACTCCTTGTTTGCTTGCTACTTCTTTCCTTTCGTTTAGCTTTCCTCCTCTCATTCATCTTCGCTGTAATCGGATTGTTTCTGCAGCTGCCTTCCTCCATCCCTACCATTCCAGCTCAGCTCTAGGCTTACACACTAAGCACAGGGAGGGAGGGGTATCTAGGTGCACAGCAGTGTAGTTAGGGTTGAGTTAGTTAGGTCTGTGTTTGCAACACATAATGCATATATACTTTCTCGTTTTCATTCCTAGAGTTCCGAGGTTCACCTAGAATGGGATTTTGCGTATGCGACGGTTTTGTTTTTACCCGAAGTAAAGGTAGCCACATTCCGACTTCAGGGATGAATAGTGTTTTTTGCGCGCACACACGTACATAATTTGACAATGTTAGGAAGACAATCGTACACGCCAGTATGTTTGCAAGTGCGTGCATACAGACATAGACACACTGACACAGACAGACAGGTAGAGAAGACACAGACAGACAGAGAAGACATAGACAGACATACAGACACAGACACAGACAGACAGACATACAGACATACAGACACACAGACAGAGACAGAAACAGAGACAGAGACAGAAACAGACAGACAGACAGACAGACACAGACAGACAGAGAAGACATAGACATACAGACACAGACACAGACAGACAGACATACAGACATACAGACACACAGACAGAGACAGAAACAGACAGACAGACAGACACAGACAGACAGAGAAGACATAGATAGACATACTGACACAGACACACAGACGGAGAAGGCATACACACAGACACAGACAGACATACAAACACAGACACAGACACAGGCACACACACAGACACAGACAGGCAGACACAGACATACAAACATACAGACATACAGACATACAGACATACAGATACAGACACAGAGACACAGACAGACAGACAAATACAGACAGACAGACAGACAGACAGACAGACAGACAGACAAACACAGACAGACACTGTCATACACACATACACAGACAAATACAGACAGACAGACAGACAGACAGACAGACAGACAGACAAACACAGACAGACACTGTCATACACACATACACCGAGACATACAGATAACCGTACAAACACACACACACACACACACACACACACACACACACACACACACACACACACACACACACACACACACACACACACACAGAGAGAAGAGAGAGAGAGAGAGAGAGAGAGGAGAGAGAGAGAGAGAGAGAGAGAGAGAGAGAGAGAGAGAGAGAGAGAGAGAGAGAGAGAGAGAGAGAGAGAGAGAGAGAGAGAGAAATATATATATATATATATATATATATATATATATATATATATATATATATATATATATATATAATACACATACACACACATCGCCCCCCACCCCCTACGCACACACATGCACACAGACACACAGACACACACACACAGACACAGACACACACACACATCTCCCCCATCCCCCCCCCTACGCACACACATGCACACAGAAACATAGACATACAACCCCCCCCCACACACACACACACACGCACACCGCACCGCACCCCACCCAACCCCCACCTCACCCAGCCCCAACACACACACATGCATACACACACACCACACACACACACACACACACACACACACACACACACACACACACACATCGCCCCCCACCCCCTACGCACACACATGCACACAGACACACAGACACACAGACACACAGACACACACACACACCACCACCACCACCACCACACCACCATCACACCCTAAATCTTTCCAACATTAGACTTTCTCTTTTTCTGTGACAAAAGTATCCTCTGTATGTTTTGCTATTCCTTTCATTCCTTGCTGATTTTCTCCCCCCCCCATCCCCCTCCCCCATCTTTCTCCTTCGTTTTGAAGCAACACGATCTCTTGGCCAGCTATCGGTCGCATCCTTCTGGTATCAGGAGAGCTAGGCACCAGATTCTTGCCATATCCATACAATCACACTCTCTCTGCACATTTTCAAAAAAAAAAATTATACAACTTTGGTTACGGGATAGCTCAGTGGTCAGAGTGCTCGCTTCCCCCCCCACCTAAGTATTCCAGCGTCGAGCGTGGTTACCAGTTGGATGGGTGATCTTTTGCGTGTCTTGGCTTCAGTGCAGTTCCCTCAGTTCACCCAGCTGTCAATGGGTACCTGCCCTCTTTAGGGTCAGGGAAGGTAAATTAGCGAGGGAGAGGAGATGGGCGCCGCCACCCTCAATATGCTGGCCCCTAGAGAAGCTGAGGTGTTTTTCGCTTTGCTCCCCT
>CM060339.1:43955218-43967718 GCA_030674155.1 Stramonita haemastoma | reverse complement strand
GAGAGAGAGAGAGAGAGAGAGAGAGCGAGAGAGAAAAAGAGAGCGATGAGCAAGAGAAGAGAGAGAGAGAGAGAAGAGAGAGAGGAAGAGAGAGAGAGAGAGAGGAAAAGGAGAGAGAGAGAGAGAGAGAGAGAGGAGAGGAGAGAAGAGAGAGAGAGAAGATTTTATTTTTATTTTTTTTTTTTATTGAGGGAAAAGATTAACCCACAATGGGGGGCTTTTTTTCATCCACCCTCATAAAAAAAAAAAAAAAATAAAAAAATAAAAATAAAAAAAGTAAAATCAATAAACCAATCAATCCAAACGCGTAATTCAATTTAAAAAAGCTATGAAAAATCAAAAATTTTTTGAATAAATCAACCAACTGGTATGATTTGAGCATAATGAGTATAAAGCTAAACATTTAAAAAGAAGAGGAGGGAGTGAGTGAGAGGAATAAGGTGCGGGCTGTTATTATCTTTTTCGCTCCTGAAGAGGGAAAAGAAGAAATGGACAAAGAAAAGAAAAAACAAAATAAAAGGAAAAGGAGAGGAGGAGCAAGAGGGGGTGGAAGGAGAAAAAAGAAGGATCAGGGAAACAATAAGAACTACAATTAGCAAGTTAGTACCTACTTATGTTAAGTGAGAAAAATAAATAACATACACAAGATTATCAAAGGCTTCATCATAAATCGAATATAATGTGCACCTAGACAGTTCATGAAATAAGAAAAGCTTTTACACAAGAGACAGACATAATGGTGGGGGAAAAAAAGGAAGGGGTGGGGAAGGGGGAAAGAAAATGGGAGAAGAGAGGGGGAAAAAAGGAGAGAAGAGAGAGAGAGAGAGAGAGAAGAAGAGAGAGAGAGAGAGAGAGAAGAGAGAGAGAAGAGAGAGGAGAAGAAGAGAGGGAGAGGAGAGAGAGAGAGAAAGAGAGAGAGAGAGAGAGAGAGAGAAGGGGGGAGGAGGAGGCCCGGACAGACAGACAGACAACAGAACAGACAGACAGACAGAAACAAAAAAAAAACAAAAAAAAAAACAGACAGGGAGCCAGTAGAACAGACAGGAGTAGGCAGAGACAGAGAAAGAACAAAAGACAACCCTGGAGCGGGGGTGTAACGGGGAAAGGTGGGGGGGAGAAAAGAAGGAGGCAAGAATAAGAGGGGACAAAAGTATTGGGTGGGTGGTCAAGAGTTGACTAATACTTACACATGATTGAAATTACATGGAATTAGTTATCAATGGTGTTACGAAATAAAATCCATTTCATCAAAATAGTGTATATTGTCCTTTAAAATTTTCGTGATAGCCTTTTTTTAAAAACAGAAACACTGCAAGCTTGTGAAGGTTAAAGGGTTGATATCTCATTCCAAAATGTTCCACCAGAGTATTTTAAGAGTGGATTTAAATAAGTCAAACTTGGAAAGTGGCAAACCATTATCTTTATTGGCATGACGATTGCCATTGATCGTGAAATCGTTTTAATAAGGGGGGAGCTAAACCAGACATATTTTATACATAAACACTGGCCTTATTATCTTAAGCTTGGATTTTAATGGAAGAATGTCAAGGCTTTATAGTCAGAAATGGTTAATATAAAGAATTTTAAAAAACAAGTTTAAAGCTCGTCTATGCAAACGAACAAAAGGCTTAAGAACATTTGCGCAGCCGAATCCCAAACGTTGAAAGGGATAAATCATATGGGAAAATAATAAATGCATTGAAAAACATTTTCCTAGCGTTTGGTCTAAGAAATGCTTTAATTTTAGATAACTGGGTAAAACATTTTGATACTTTTTTTTTCATAAGCAGAGATAAGGGTACCAAACCAAGAAAGGTTAAAAGTCAATTGTAATTCCCAGAATTTTATGATGGTCAAATTCAACAAGAGAGAGAGAGAGAGAGAGAGAGAAGAGAGAGAGAGAGAGAGAGAGAGAAAGAGAGAGGAGAGAGAGAGAGAGAGGGGGGGGGGAAAGGAGATTTTATTTTAAAATTTTTGTATTTTTTTTTTATTGGGAAATAAAAGGAAAAAAACCTCTTGTTCTTTTTTTAAATCCAGGTCCCCCCCGTGTAAAAGCGGTGAAAAAGTCAAACCCCTTCCCCCCTGGTCTCCTTTTAAAAAGGGGAAAAGAGAGAGAAGAGAGGGAGAGAGAGAGAGAGAGAGAGAGAGGAGAGAAAGAGAGAGGGGGGAGAGAGAAGGGGGGAGAGAGAGAGAGAAGAGAGAGAGAGAGAGAGAAGAGGAGAAAAGGGGGGAGAAAGAGAGAGAGAGAGAGAAGAAAAAAGAGAGAGAGAGAGAAGAGAAGAGAGAGAGAGAGAGAGAGAGACAAAGACAGACAGACAGACAACCCCAAAGAAGCAAAAAAGACAGACAGACAGACAGACAACAACAGAAAAAACAGACAACAGACAGACAAAAAGGGAAAAAAAAGGGCCCCACAGTCCTTCCCCGTTTAGGAAAAACCCCTAATAATCATCGAGAAAAGTAGGAAAGCCCCCCAAAAAAGACAGATGCAAAAAGCAGACAATCCAAAACTACAAAGGGCCCTTACTATTGGGGGCTTTCCCTGCTTCACAGTACAGTCTACCTTTTCCCGCTGAGTGTGGGGGAAGGGAAAATCACCCCACCATCCCCCTCTCGTGGAGTTTTTGCTTTTTTCCCCCAAACTGAAAAAAAGCCAAAAAAAAGTCTCCACCCCTCTCTCTCCTCCTCCTGGCCTCTTGGGGTCTCTGTTCCCCTCTCTCTCTCTCTTTAAAATCTTCTCCCTCTCTCTCCTTTTTCCCCCCCTCTTTTCCCCCCCTCTCTCTCTCCTCTCCCCTCTCTCCTCTCTCCCCTTTTTTCTCTCAACAGAATAGGGGAAAGGGAAAGATTGAACCAACTTTGAGAAAACTTCTCCCCCACATCTCTCTCTCTCTCTCTCTCCCCCTTCTCCCTCTCTCTCCCCTCTCCTCTCCCCTCTCCCCTCTCTCATCCTCTCCCTCCCCTCCCTCTCTCTCCTCTCCCTCTCTCTCCCTCTCTCCCCCAACAAAAAAGGGGAAGGGACAGATTAACCAACCGAAAAGCTTTTCCCCACCTCCTCCCCCCCCCCCCCCCCTCCCCCCTCTCCCTCTCCCCCCCCCCTTCTCCTCCTTCCTTTCCCCTTTCCTTTCTCACCCCCCCCACTCTTTCCTCCTCTTCTCTTCTCTCTTTTTTCCTTTTCCTTGCTCTTTTTTCTGTGTCTGTCCACCCTCGTCTCTTTTTTCTGGGGTTGTCCCTGCCTTTTTTCTTTTGTCTGTTGTCTGTCTGTCGTTGTCTGTCTGCAGTTAGCGCCCGCGCTGTCTCCCCTGTCTGTCATTTGTCAGATCGCAGTCTGCTGTCGCGCCCTTCTTGCCCGTCTGTTGTCTGTCTCTCGTCTGTCTTTTGGGGTCCTCTCTCGTCTCTCTCTCCCCTCTTCTATCTCCCTCTCCCTCTCTCTCTCTCTCATCTCTCCTCCATCCTCTTCACTCTCAACAGAATAGGAAGGGACAGATTGATCCAGACCTTGAGAATGCTTCTCTCCACATCTCTCTCTCTCTCTCTCACTCTCTCTCTCTCTCTCTTCTCTCTCTCTCTCCTCTCCTCCCTCTCTCGCTCTCCTCTCTCCTCTCTCTCTTCTCTCTCTCCCCTCTCTCTCCTCTCTCTCTCTCTCTCTCTCACTCTCTCTCTCTCTCCTCTCTCTCTCTCTCTCTCTCCTCTCTCTTCTCTCTCTCTCTCTCTCTCTCTCTCTCAACAGAATAGGAAGGGACAGATGATCCAGACCTTGAGAATGCTTCTCTCCACATCTCTCTCTCTCTCTCTCTCTCTCCTCTCTCTCTCCTCTCCCTCTCTCTCTCTCTCTCTCTCCTCTCTCTCTCTTTCCTTCCTCTCCTCTCTCTCTCTCTCTTGTCACTTCTTCCTACTAGTCTCTTTGTTTCTGTGTCTGTCACCCCTCTGTCTCTGTCTGCCCTCGTGTCTGCCTTTTTTTCTGTCTGTCTGTCTGTCTGTCTGTCTGTCTGTCTGTCTGTCAGTTCAGTCAGTCTGTCTGTCTGTCTGTCGTCTGTCTGTCAGTCTGTCATATCAGTCAGTCATCTGTCTGTCTGTCTGTCTGTCTTCTGTCGTCTGTCTGTTGTCTGTCTTTTCTGTCTTTGTCCTGTTTTCTCTCTCCTTCTCTCTCTCTCTCTCTCTCTCTCTCTCTCCTCTTCTCCTCCTCTCTCTCTCTCTCTCTCTCTCTCTCTCTCTCTGTGGGTGCTTTAAAATACTTTATTGACTGGTATGTTTTGATCTTCATGTAACTTGAAGATGCCCTTCCCCCCCCCCCCCCTCATCTTCCACTTCCACATATGCAATCCTAACCTTATCATTGGATAGGAAAATGTTTTGGTTCTTATTGAAATTTGAATTGAAATTGTATTCACTGTTAAAATATAGAATACGAATTGTATTTAGGGTTTTTGTGTGTTTAAGGGTTTTTATTTTGTTTTTCGAGTGCCTTTCTTTTTCCCTTTTGCCTTCTTTTGCTTGTTCTCCCCCCCCCTCATACACACACATGAGCGCGCGCCGCACGCACGCCGCACACACGCACGCACATACGCACTCACACACAAACCACACACACCCCGCGGGTACACACACACACACGCACACCGCACGGCACCGCCACAACACACACACACACACACACACACACACACACCAACACACCACACACATACACGCACACACCACACACAAAACGCCCACACACACGCACGCACACACACACGCACACACACACACACACACCACACACACACACATGGAATGTATTCTTTTTCAAATGAATGTTTTGGCCTATAGATTTGTAAGCCTTATGTTTAATGGTCCTGATGAATATTTGCTATTTTCTCATTTTCATAAGTATATATAAAATTATCTTTTAAAGCATTGAGCCCTTTATTTATAACTTTGAATGTTGCTTCGCTCCTATTTGACATTTCTTTTATATAATCCTTTTTTTTCCTTTTTGTGTGTGTGTGTGTTTGTTGTGTGTGTGTGTGTGTGTGTGTGTGTGTGTGTGTGTGTGTGTGTGTGTGTGGTGTGTGTGTGTGTGTGTGTTGCTTTTCGGGGTTTTCTATTCCTTGTTAGATTTGGCCACATTGTGAGCTTATAGATCTAGGTTTGGTTTTTTTTTTTTTTTTTTTTTTTTTTTTTTTTATAAATAGAAGGGTGAGTCTTCTGACATATTTTGTAGGCTGGTTTGTTTTGATGACGATGTAACGTGAAGATGGGTCTCTCTCTCTCTCTCTCTTCCTCTCTCTCTCTCCTCCCTCTCCTCTCTCTCTCTTCTCTCTCCTCTCTCTCTTCTCTCACCTTCTCTCTCTCCTCTCCTCTCTCTCTCTCCTCCTCTCTCTCTCTCTCTCTCTCAAGGAAACTGTTCTTTCAAGCTTATATACAATCCTCAATAGACTATGCAGCAACCCTGTGGGATTCTGCCATGCAAATACCATGAAAACCGTACTTAGCCTGTATAAACGTGGTCTTAAACTGGTCCTTTTGAAGAAAACAACCTTGCAAGAAGTGGATATAATCAGTTGAATATTCTTCCCCTACACCAACGACTAAAATATAACAAAGGCATTATGATGTTTAAGATAAGGACAGGAAATGTCCCCAAACCCTTAAAAGATAATTTCCCAATAAATCATTCCAGAAATATGGAAAAGCCAAGAGTCCCAATCCCAAGAATAGACTTGTTCAAATCTAGTTTACTATTTCTCAGGTCCTACCCTGTGGAACTCCCTTCCTGATTCAATTAAACAGCACCAATCATTAACAACCTTCAAAAATCACCTCCTAAACCACTTAAAACATCAAAAATGACAAACCACACTCCCCCCTCTCCCCCCCTCTGTGTGTGTTAGTGTGTGTGTGTTAGTGTGTGTGTGTGTGTGTGTGTGTGTGTGTGTGTGTGTGTGTGGTGGTGTGGTGTGTGTGTGTGTGTGTGTGCGTTTAAATGTTTCACATGTATCTTACCATTGTATCATTGTAGCTGATTTTTAAGACTGAGTTTTCACTATCCCACTTGTTATATAATAAAGATATTTAGCATCCTTATCAGTAGCCTACACTTACAATCTCTCTCTCTCTCTCTCTCTCTCTCTCTCTCTCTCTCTCTCTCTCTCTCTCTCTCCTCTCTCTCTATCTCTCTCATCTCTCTCTCTCTTCTCTCTTCTCCTCTCTCTCTCTCTCTCTCTCCCCTCTCTCTCTCCTCTCTCTCTCTCTCTCTCTCTCCCCCCCCCGAATGTCTCACCTATTACCATCCATTTTTAGTCATATTTTGTACTTCCTTTTTGATAATCATGTGTGACGAATGTAATCGATTTTATGTAAAATTTTAATTAATGATCGTTAAAAAAAAATAATTTAAAAAAACCCTGAATAACTTTGTCCATTATCACATATATTATTAAAAACATAAATTTTATGATGTAATCATAAGATTGATATGATATTAGGGTTTATATATTTTTAAATATGTGCCTGACAGCGGATAGAGTATTCGTGTATTCTTTATGATTTTATTCAGAATTCCAAGGCATATATTTTTCTTAGAATGCAGTTTATTGATGAAATGTGTCAAAACCGGTGAAAATTTGTGTGTGTGTGTGTTGTGTGTGTGTGTGGTGTGTGTGTGTGTGTGGTGTATGTGTGTGTGTGTGTGTGTGTGTTGTGTGTGTGTGTGTGTGCGTGCGTGCGTGTGTGTGTGAGAGTGTGTATGTGCGTGTGTGTGTGGTGTGTGTGTGTGTGTGTGTGCGAGCGTGCGTGTGTGTATGTGTGTGTGTTGAGTGTGTGTTGTGTATGTATGTGTGTGGTTGTTGTGTGTGTGTGTGTGTGTGTGTGTGTTGTGTGTGTGTGTGTGTCAGTGTGTGTGTATGTGTGTGTTTGTGTGTGCATGTGTATGTGTGTGTGTTTGTGTGTGTGTGTGTATGTGTGTGTGTGTGTGAGTATATGTTTGTGTGTATATGTGTGTGTGTAGAGTGTGCTTGTGTGTCTGTGTGTCTGTGTGTGTGTGTGTGTGAGTGTGTGGAGTGTGTGAGTGTGAGTGTATATTTGTGTGTGTATGTGTGTGTGAGAGTGTGTTGTGAGTCTGTGTATGTGTCTGTGTGTGTGTCTGTGTGTGTGTCTGTGCGTGAGTGAGTGTGAGTGTGTGTAAAACATTATCCGATTGAAAAAAAAATGATATGCCTATTTCTTTTAAACATCTAGGATGTTTTATGTTGTTGTTGTTGTTGTTGTTGTGTTTTATTGTTGTTTTTTTTTGTTTTTTTTTTGTTTGTTTTTTTTTGTTTTTTTTGTTTTTTTTAATTATAATTCTATTGGTAGTATGACTCCCCCCCCCCCCCCCCCCTCCAATAAGGATGCTAGTTTAAAAAAAAAAATCCCCTTCTATCCAAATGTATGATTTATATTACATGTACAATTTTTGATAGATAGTGGTGGATTGATGTTTTCGGTTGTCTAATTCATTTTGTTCTCTTGTTTGCTCCTTATCTACTAACGCTTTTCTTTTTTTTCCATAATCAAAATTTTTTTTATTGTGACTTCTGATTTTTGTCTTCTGAAAGAGTGCATTTTAATACCTTATCATATATAGTGTCCTTTATTCTTGTGTGTTGTTTGGTACTGCGTAAAGTCTTATTGTTTAGTATATTTTCAACTTGATGTATCCCTGAAAAGGGCGGGGACTGGATGTAAAAAAGCACACGAGTGCTTATCTATTATCCTCGAATAAAAGACTTTGCCTTGCCTTGCCTTGCCTTGTCTCTCTCTCTCTCTCTCTCTCTCCTCTCTCTCTCCTCTCTCTCTCTCTCTCTCCTCTCTCTCTCTCTCTCTCTCTCCTCTCTCTCTCTCTCTCTCTCTCTCTCTCTCTCTCTCTCTCTCTCTCTCTCTCTCTCTCTCTCTCTCTCTCTCTCACACACACACACACACACACACTCACACGCTCATGCATTATAGATTTGTTAATGCCTTCTGTTTCGTGGTCCTAAATATTTGCTATTTTTTAAGATTTTTTGCTATATTATTTTTTGTTTAAATAATTATCAGTGTATCCAGTTAGGATGACGCGTTTTGTTGAATGTATTCTGTTTTCTTCTTTTAAAATATTGGTTGAACTGCTTCTGGTGGTGATGCTGGTATGTAGGGGTAGGGAGGGGGTTTCTTAGCTTTATTCCCTGATCAGGGCAAGGGCCGGATGAAAAAAAGTATGTAATACTTACTCTGTTACCCTTGAAAAATAAAGATTATTCATTCATTCATTCATTCATTCTCTCTCTCTCTCTCTCTCTCTCTGAGGAGGAGGAGGAGGAAGAGGGAGGAGGAGGAGGAGGGGAGGAGGAGGAGGAGGAGGAGGAGGAGGAGGGAGGAGGAGGAGGAGGAGGAGGAGGAGGACGGTTAGCTAATGGTCAGAACATTGCACTCGCAATTAAATGACCCGGGTTTGATTCCGGTCGAGGAGATTTTTCTCCTGGAGTTAACATCAGTGCTGACTCCACTCTCCCCAAAAGTCCTTTGGATGAGACTTTAAACCGAGGTCCCGTGTGCGAACGCATGCAGAACATCTTGCGCACACGTTAAATCCTGTTCCGCTTGTCGTAAGAGTAGGCCATCGTGTGCCGGTGGGAACAGATGACACTTACAAAACTGCATACACACGGGGACTGGATGTAAAAAAGCATAAGAGTGCTATTCCATCATCCTCGGTATAAAGGAATAAATCAAATCAATCAATCTGTTTAATCATTCGCTTTTTTTATTATTCAAATCAAAATCATCATTGATTCTTACTTCTTATTTTCGTTTCTGAATGAGTGCCTTTTTGTATCATTACCTTATTATTGTATCTCTGTCTCATTTCTTACCTGTTGTTTGATACTTGGTATGGTTTCCTGCTGTTGGTATTTGAATCATTATAATTGTTGTTGTTTAATTGAGGTTATCTTTTCATCTTGATGTTATCCCTGAAAAGGGCGGGGACTGGATGTAAAAAAGCCCACGAGTGCTTATCTATTACCCTCGAATAAAAGAATTTGCCTTGCCTCGCCTTGCCTTGCCTTGCCTCTCTCTCTCTCTCTTTGGGGGACGGATAGCCTAGTGGTCAGAACATTGCGCTGGCAATTTGACGACCCGGGTTCGAGTCCGGTTGAGGAGATTTTCTCCTGGAGTTAACATCAGTGCTGACTCCACTCTCCCCAAAAGTCCTTTGGATGAGACTTTAAACCGAGGCCCCGTGTGCGAACGCACGCAGAACATTTTGCGCACACGTTTAAATCCTGTTCCGCTTTTCGTAAGAGTAGGCCATTGTGTGCCGGTGGGAACAGATTACAATATTTACAAAACTGCATACACACGGGGACCGGATGAAAGAAAACACATGATTGCTTTTTCTGTTATCCTCGATATAAAAGAATAGATAAATAAATAAATAAATAAATAAATAAATAAATAAATAAATAAATAAATAATAAATAAATAATAAATAAATAAATAAATAAATATAAATTTGTACTAAGATCACATCATTGCTTGTGAGAAGTTATGTCTAAGTGGGTTTTTTGTTTGGTGCTTATTTCCCTCTTTCCACCCTTGTGCCTTGAGATGTATTGTGGCCAAAGGCTGATGTGCATCAAACGATTTCAAAGTTTTAGTGTTTCTCTCTGTCTCTCTCACTCCATTTTCCTCAAAAGTCCTTTAGATAAAACCATAAACCAAGGGCTCTTATGTTAATGGATGCATAACATATTGCATACATGTTAAAACCTGTTCTTCTTTTTCACAGAGGAGAATATTCTGTATCAGTTGGAACAGATGATAAAATTGATAAAACAACAAACAGAAAGGGAATGGATGTAAAAAAATTTAAAAAAAGAAAAAAAGCACAGAAGTGCTTCTGTCACTGTCCTAAAAAAGAAATTAAAGGATAAAACACACATGCACACATGCACTCACGCACCCAGCCCCTCCCCCCTCCCCCCACCCCCCTCCTACACACCTCCAGCATCACTATATGTGGAAGGACTTAAGACTTAAAATTGAAGATGACTACTACTACTCCTACTCCTACTCCTACTCCTACTACTACTACTACTACTACTACTACTCCTACTACTCCTACTCCTACTACTCCTACTACTCCTACTACTCCTACAACTCCTACTCCTACTACTCCTACAACTACTACTACTACTACTACTACTACTACTACTACTACTACTACTACTACTACTACTACTACTACTACTACTACTCCTACTACTACTACTCCTACTACTACTACTCCTACTCCTCCTCCCTCCTCCTCCTCCTCCTCCTCCTCCTCCTCCCTCCTCCTCCTCCTACTACTCTACTACTACTACTACTACTACTACTACTACTACTACTGCTGCTGCTGCTGCTGCTGCTGCTACTACTACTACTACTACTACTGCTGCTGCTGCTGCTGCTGCTGCTTCTACTACTACTACTACTGCTGCTGCTGCTGCTGCTGCTGCTGCTGCTGCTGCTGCTGCTGCTGCTACTACTACTACTACTACTACTACTACAACATCCCCCCCCCCCCCACACACACACACACATACACACAGGTACCAACCAGTCCCTAAATAAAACACAAATAGCCAAACCAATACCACTGCAAATAAAAACAACTCTAACAAACGAAAAACGACGACTGGCCAGCAATTGACCAATGACAGCAATTGACACAAACCCCCAGTGGCTGCAGTAGCCCGGTCACAGCAAAAGCTGTGTTGATTGGTGCAAGAGGCGCAGTGATATTGGCACTTAGGGGCACTGATTGCTTGCACTTGGGTCACAACTAGGCTGGACCTCCGCAGAAACAAATAGTCCCCAGGGTAATGCAGTGTGTCCAATTGAATCCACCTTTCCTTCAGGTCAGTGAGTAGGGGTGGTGATTGGGAACTGGTGAGAGACTTAAATGCGTTAGTGTTAGTGTGTGTGCGTGTGAGTGCAAGCGCGCATGTGTGTGTTGTGTGTGTGTGTGTGTGTGTGTGTGTGTGTGTGTGTGTGTGTGTGTGTGTGTGTGTGAAGTAGTGTTCTTTAAAATAACATCCATGCACAGTTTGATATTCGGACAGTATACAAACAGATCAAGAAAAAACAAATAACTGCTTAATAATAAGAAATCCACTGAATACAAAAGTAGATAAACATTACCTTGAATATAGCTTTAACTCAGTATTGGGGAGAATATGTGATGATGATTTCTTGCCTTCCAATAAAAGGTAAAATATTATTGAAAACCTGGGCATTTAAAAAAGTATAAGCTGATTTGTAAATCTTTTACCACAAGGGCACAGTGCATTCTTACTCAATTTTGTTTTATAAGCATCCAGCTTTACCCTGTTAAAACAATGATGTGATGGTTCTACAGATATGTAAAGGGGCCTTACTAGTATGGAAATTGTATACAAAACTTTGTAGTATCTAAGAAGGAAGGTGGTAGATGGTTAAGAGGTTCACCTGCCAACAAGTAAACTGTGAGGTTGTGAGGTTCTGGGTTCGTACCCAGCCTCACTCTTTCTTCCCAGTTCGTCCAAAAAAATCGAACTGAATGTTAAAGTCATTCGGATGAGACTATAAATCGAGGCCCCGTGTGTGAACGCACGCAGAACATCTTGCGCACACATTAAAACCCCGTTCAGCCTTTTCGAAGAGCAGACCATCGTGTGCCGGTAGAAGTCATGGCAACGTTTCTGGTAGCTCCTGCGACGGTACTGGAACCATTCATATCGGTCATTGCCTTTCCAATGGATTACTACTGTGGCATGGAGAAGGGAGGATCTGCTGCATGGGTAATAGTTTAAGGCTTTGCGCTCTGAAGAGTAGAGCGCAAAGCTATAGTATTCCGAGATTGATGGTGCCTACTACTACTATCTAAGAATCCCGACTTAATTTGAAGTTTCGTGACTCAAGTATCGCTGTTTGTGGAACTTAGTTTTAAAGCAATTCCAAAAGACTATACTTAACAAGCAAAAAATCCCCTACATGTAACAGGGTGGACAAATTTGATGTCCCATCTCTGCACAAGCCTCGGGAACACGGCACAGCCAGACAGTTTTATAATGTGACCTCTAAAAAGAGGTTGCATAAATCACATTTCACCAGGAAGGCGATGTGTATGCAACGGAGGTTTTCGACCACTACCCAAGAAAACAGAGCATCCACAATTCACAGGTGTGTCTCTAAATAGAAACATGACTCTGCAATTGCCGCGCTCTCATCACATGGGAGATAATCAACTTACCACCCCATCACATATTTATAAACAAATAGAAAGAAAGAAAGAAAAGAAAGAAAGAAAGAAAGAAAGAAAGATAGAAGATAGATAGATAGATAGATAGATAGATAGATAGATAGATAGATAGATAGATAGATAGATGGATAGATGGATAGATGGATAGATAGATAGATAGATAGATAGATAGATGTGTTGCGTGTATATATATTATATATATATATATATATAT
>CM060339.1:43930218-43947718 GCA_030674155.1 Stramonita haemastoma | reverse complement strand
CATTACATTAAGCGGGACTGTATACTAAACACTAAATTAACATGAGAGAATTAACTTCATAACACAAGAGCATTAATATAATTAAAACAAATGCCCTATAGGACTTTACAATAAACCCTTAGTAATAGCAAACACTAACTTGATATTCTCCAAAACTTGTTCAAGGGAAGTTTCATGAAAACTGGGTAAGTAAGGTTTTAAAGTCTTACATTCAAGTACAATATGAGTAGTTGACATGTGATTGTTTCCCCATACGCATTTAACATCCTTGCTAAATTTTGTGATAAAAGCATTTAATCGGATTCTATAAAAATAATGCCTCAAGCAAGCTGTCTTTCTTTGATCACATTTCTACATTTCTACTGGTGTAAGCTTTCATAAACACTTTTTTTCTGGTTGGAACCCATTTTGCAAACTGTTCTGTGCTGTATTATTTCAGTGAATATATTAGGGATGCTTGTTCTAACATGTAATATCCTTCTTGGATAGACAAAGGAATATGTAGCTCAATGTTTCCACTTTTATTGCTTGCACCTCTTTTTGCAGCCCAATCAACCCATTCATTTGAGTTTAATCCTCTGTGTGAAGGCACCCAAAGAAAGGTGACAAATATACCTCTTAAACTTAAAAGGTGTACAATGTGTTTTACATCTAATATAAAATTCGAATGATTCTTGTAACATGCAGATTTTATTGCATATAAAACTGATTTAGAATCGACACAAAGTAAGACATGGTAAAAATAATATGGATGATATAGTATGTATGTTAAAGCCATTAAGATTGCAACTGGTTCAGCTATAAATATTGATCGATTTACACCGATATAGTACGATTTTTCTACTTTGAGTGCTGGTATAACAAAAGCTGAACCAGTTTGATGGTTCTCTAAAAGTGATCCATCAGTGTACACTTTAAGATAACTGTAGTAGTAGTTATGAATATGAGATCTAACAGTAGCTGCCAAAACATTTGAATTCTCTTCCTTCTTCATGTCTGTGTAATCAATAAAAAAAAAATTGCTGGAATCATTTCCCAAGAGGGGTAAGCTGGAACTACTTTTTGAGAGTCTACATTCATTTTATTAAAATTTCAGATTGCTAGTAAAGGTCCGCAACGTAAGTACCAATAGTTTTCAAAGAGCGTCTTTGCTGTGCTCGTTTTGGAAAAACTATATCAGATTTTATGTTTACGTCTTCTGACGCAAAGTTTTTGGGAATTGAACTTCTCAGTACGTATTTGGCGCATGCAAGTTTTCGTTATTCATCTAACGGCAACATTCCGACTTCTTTATATGTGTCAATTGCTGATGCCCGAAAAGGTGTGTGTGTGTGTGTGTGTATGTGTGTGTGTGTGTGTGTGTGTGTGTGTGTGTGTGTGTGTGTGTGTGTGTGTGTATGTATATATGTGTAATTTTGCACACAATTTTACTCTGTATTTTGGAGTTTTTTGCTTGACTGTCTGTCTGTCTGTCTGTCTGTCTGTTTCTCTCTCTCTCTCTCTCTCTCTCTCTCTCTCTCTCTCTCTCTCTCTCTCTCTCTCTCTCTCTCTCTCTCTCTCTCTGTTCTTGTTTAATTGAGGTTATCTTTTTATCTTGATGCTATCCCTGAAAAGGGCGGGGACTGGATGTAAAAAAGCACACGAGTGCTTATTATCTATTATCCTCGAATAAAAGAATTTGCCTTGCCTTGAATCTCTCTCTCTCTCTCTCTCTCTCTCTCTCTCTCTCTCTCTCTCTCTCTCTCTCTCTCTCTCTCTCTCTCTCTCTCTCTCTCTCTCTCTCTCTCTCTCTCTCCCTCCCTCCCTCTCCCTCTCTCTCTTTGTACGATCTTGATTATCCAGCTGTATGTATTTTGGTTTGCAACTTTATTCAGAGTGATATCATTACAAAAAAAAACCCGAAACAATCCACCCTCCCCGACAAAAAACGACACCCCCCCCCCCTCCCCAATGAAACAACATTCTTTTTTATACATGGGTCTGAGGTTTTACAATGTTGTGTATTGCACAGTGAAACCTTTCTTTATCATAAAGAAGGTACACTCTTATTCTGACTTCGGGTATAATGTCAAAACATGACACTTGATCTAGCGTTCATGCGCTCTTTTAACATTTTGTCACTTGTCCCTTTTGACACGAAATGGCCTATACATACGAAAGGCGCATTGGGTCTTAAAGTATGTGCGAAATAGTCTGCGTGTGTTTGCACTGTATAGGGCATCAGTTGAAAATGTCATCCATAGTACTTGTGGAGAGTGGAGTGGGTATTGGTGCTGACCTCCACAGAGAAAGAGGTTCCCTTCACAGGATGCCTCCATAGTGGATTTTATTTTATTTTATTTTTCAAAAATATTTCATCTGAACGATAATGGAATAAACATTCCTGTGCTTTTTTTTTTTAACATCCAGTCCCTGTGTGCATGCAGTTGTGTCGTCCACTCCCAGTTACACAGTGGCTCACACTTCCGAAAAGCGGAACGGGCTGTCATAAGTGTGCAAGATGTTCTGCATTTGGTCACACACAGGACTTGGTGTATAGTCTCAATAGGACTTTTTGAAGAGAAGTGGAGTCGGCATTGATGATATCTCCAGAAGAAAACGCATATTGAACGCGATTTGAACCTGAGTCAGTAGATGAGGAGCGCAATGCGCATCCCTCTAACCACCAGGCTATCCGGTCATCAATCCAGGCTGTCAGATCACAAGTGCAATGTTCTGACCACAAAGCTATCTTTTTTTCTTTTCTTTTTTTTTCCTCTTTTAAAAAAAAATCTTTTACATCTAGGATAATGGAATAACCACTCATGTGCTTTTTTTTTGTTTGTTTTTTACATCCAGTCCATGTGTGTATGCAGTTTTGTAAATTTTGTCATCTGTTCCCACGGCACACAATGGCCTACTCTTACAAATAAAGCGGAACAGGATTTAACATGTGTGCAAGATATTCTGCGTGCGTTCGCACAAGGGGCCTCGGTTTATAGTCTCATCGAAAGGACTTTTGGGGAGAGTGGAGTCAGCACTGAAGTGAACTCCAGGGGAAAAATCCCCTCGAACGGGAATCAAACCAGGGTCGTCAGATTGCGAGCGCAATGTTCTGACCACTAGGCTATCCCGTCCCCACCACCAGCCCCTAAAACAACACATAAAACGGCAAACAATCCCCTCCCCCCTCCCCACACCCCAACTGCACTGAGTCGAAATGCTAATGTCTGTCATTTTCTGGAACATACCCTGCAGCCACAGCCCTCAGAAAGAAAGAACCCCCCTCTCTCTGTGCTGTGAATTCAATACTTCGCTCTCTGAGCTGATCTTGGCATGGTCTTGCCCCTCCTCTTCGAAAAAAATTGTTTAATCTTCGTGGGACAATTGGTTTAGTGCAACTACCAGAGAGAACGCAAAATCTAGAATAGTTGCCTTGAATTTTTTGTTGTTGTTGCTTGTTTCGTCATTTGTATTCAGCGCCTCTTGTGGCCACCTTAATTTCAATTGACGTCAACTGACGCGTCACTTAACAATGACCTCATTTTCTTCCTGTCACTTAACAATTGCATCACTTTACTTTATTTTGGCGTCTGTTGTTTCTTATACATGCTGTTCAGGCTCCATATAGTAAAAGACAGTAACTGTACTTTGCAAAGCTTTGAGGAACAAGAACGCCTTAGACATTTTTTTTTTTTTTTTGCATTGAAGAAAATCTTATAATAAGTAGAATTTGAATTTGACTTGAGAGATGCTGCCCTTGATTTACACACCACCTTTCAGTGACTGTGTAAAAGTAAACAAATGTCTCTTTCTTCTTGGCAGAACACTTATCTGAACTCTTGTTATCCGTCATATGAGCGAAAATGTATTGCGCTACCGTTAAGCGCCTGACAAGTTAGGCCCAGCTTATCCGACTAAGGCATAGGCTACGAGAAAACTGTGAGGCATTAAAGTCTTTAAAAAAAAACAAAAAAACGTAAAGGTGTCCCATAACCTAGGTGGTTGTAGGAGAGCGAGGCGTCAGAGACCTCAGCTTCTTTAGGGACCAGCATATTGAGGGCGGCGCCCATCTCCTCTCCCTCGCTGCTTTACCTTCCCTGACCCTAGAGAGGGCAGGTACCCATTTTTTCAGCTGGGGGAACTGTACCGAAGCCAAGACGCACAAACGGTCACCCATCCAACTGGTAACCACACTCGACGCTGCTTAAGTTGACTGGGGGAAAGCGAGTGCTCTGACCACTGAGCTACCCCGCCCCCCTTAAAAAAAAACAAAAAAAGAATAGGCAGGGGAATAGACCAAGAGGAGAGAAAATAGTCTCCCCCCCCCCCACCCCACCCCCCACAAAAGAGAGAGAGAGAGAGAGAGAGAGAGAGAGAAGAGAGAGAGAGAGAAGAGAGAGAGAGAGAGAGAGAGAGAGAGAGAGAGAGAGAGAGAGAGAGAGAGAGAGAGAGAGAGAGAGAGAGGTGACAAGACGACAAAGAACAAGATAAGAGGCAGAGGTAAGAAATAGAAAAAAAAAAAAACAACCTGGCACAGAATTTCCAGAAGGTGGGGATGCTGTTTATACACAGAGACCTCTGACATCCCTAAGAGGGAATCTTGTATCAACATTTCATGGCTTTCAGCTTTTCTGTGACCTATTGTACTGACACTGTTCGTCCCAACAACACAGTTCGTCGTGATTTAGGACGAACTGTGTTGATCCCCCCAGGGGCTCGAAACAGTTCGTCGCAAATTACGACTAACTGTGTTGTTGAGACGAACAGTGTCAGAACACCTGTACAATCCTCATTTCTGGAGCTAAGCTCTCACGAGATCTATGAATGGGCTGATTCGATCAGAAAGAAAAAACATAGCAAAGAGTAAGCAGCTGATGCTATGGTGGCTGTTATTTTGATTGTATGCTTTCTGTCATTTTTTTTTTTTTTTTGCCTTGGTAAAAGGAGATCTAAAAACGTTTCTTTTTACTTGTATACATGTTTAGTTGGTTAACATGAACGTGGGTCAATAGATTAGTTGTTGGGAATACTGAGTGTTTACAAGTTAGCTGTACACACACACACACACACACTCACACTTCCTCACACCCACCCACACACACACACACTAACACTAACGTATTTAAGTCTCTCACCAGTTCCCAACCATCACCCCTACTCACTGACCTGAATGAAAGGTGGATTCAATTGGACACACTGCATTACCCTGGGGACTATTTGTTTCTGGGGAGGTCCAGCCTAGTTGTGACCCAAGTGCAAGCAATCAGTGCCCCTAAGTGCCAATATCACTGCGCCTCTTGCACCAATCAGCACAGCTTTTGCTGTGACGGGCTACTGCAGCCACAGGAGGTTTGTGTCAATGACTGTGATTGGTCAATTGCTGGCCAGTCATTTTCGTTTTTTGTTTTGTTTGGCTTTGTGTCTTATTATGTTTTGGTAACTTTTGGGGATAGATTTGCTGGAATTATATATATATATATATATATATATATATATATATATATATATATATATATATATGTATGTATGTATATGTATATATACATATATTATTTTATATTACTTTTTTATTATTATATATATTTTTTTCCCATCGGCACACGATGGCCTACTCTTACGAAAAGCGGAACAGGATTTAACCTGTGCGTGAGATGTTTTGCGTGCGTTGGCACACGGGCCTCGGTTTAAAGTCTCATCCAAGGACTTTTGGGGAGAGTGGCACTGATGTTAACTCCAGGAGAAAAATTTCCTCGACCGGACTCGAACCGGGGTCGTCAAATTGCCAGCGCAATGTTCCGACCACTAGGCTATCCGTCCCCCTGAGAGAGAGAGAGAGAGAGAGAGAGAGAGAGAGAGAGAGAGAGAGAGAGAGAGAGAGAGAGAGAGAGAGAGAGAGAGAGAGAGAGTTTGTGTGTGTGTGTGTGTGTGTTAAAGCCTTGACTATGCCTGTCTCAAATAAGGAAACATTCGGCCCATAGCTTCCTGAAGACGCACACCTCTCCTTTCAGCTGCTTGCTTGCTTGCAGGCACTGTGTTTTGCTTGTAATTTTCTTTACATACTGGGAAGATGTGACCTTACTCCTGCTTTCATTTCACTAAGAGCAGTACAATGTGGGAGCAAAGACAAGCTTTTTGTTCTTGCTTCAATTAGAGAACATAGTGTTGGCTCAGTAAGTCTTTGTTTAGAATTAAAACTGTCTCACATACAGACATTTATACAGACATTTATACAGACACAGACAGACAGACAGACAGACAGACAGACACAACACACACACACACACACACACACACACACACACACACACACACCCTCTCTCTGTATGTCTGTATGTCTGTCTCTGTCTTTCTCAGTCTTTCTCAGTCTTTCTCTGTCTCTGTCTCTGTCTCTGTCTCTGTCTCTCTCTCTCTCTCTCTCTCTCTCTCTCTCTCTCTCTCTCTAAAGTCCAAAACTTCCATGTTCACCTATCTTCCCCTTCAGCAGGTATTCCAAAGAGACAGCTAGGTCAACCATGACTAAAGCTACCGGGGAGAAAAGGGAGGGGGAAAGTTAACACGCAATCAGCAAACCACAATGGGCATTGGGGACCAGGTAGGAAGAAGACACTGGCAGTGACCATGACTGATTTTAATGGCCATTCCATGTCCTACACCTTTGGCCCACTCAGGTGTGTGAGTGAGGGTTGAACTAAGGTCATGCTCTGCTTCGAATTTGTCCTAAATGGATTTTTGTGTTAACAGGACATCCCAAGAGGTTAAGCTGTACTATGCTGGTTCATTTAACAAGAGTGTTATGCCATGTTTGTAGGTATCAAGCATGTAAAATGTACTGTGACACACACCAATGAATGTACACACAAGTGTGTTGTGTTGTGTGGTGTGTGTGTGTGTGTGTGTGTGTGTGTGTGTGTGTGTGTGTGTGTGTGTGTGTGTGCGTGTGTGTGTGTGTTTGGTGTGTGTGTGTGTGTGTGTGTGTGTGTGTGTGTGTGTGTGTGTGTGTGTGTGTGTGTGTGTGAGTGTGCGTGTGTGTTTGTGTGTGTTTTGTTTGTTTGTGTGTGTGTGTTTGTGTTTGTGTTTGTGTGTGTGATTGAGTGTATGTGTGTGCGTGTGTGTGAGTGTGCGTGTGTGTTTGTGTGTGTTTTGTTTGTTTGTGTGTGTGTGTTTGTGTTTGTGTTTGTGTGTTTGTGTGTGTGATTGAGTGTATGTGTGTGCGTGTGTGTGAGTGTGCATTATTGCTAAACCATCCTGTTGAATGTGTTTGTTGTGTTCAGCAATGGGGCACCTTACTAAGCAGCAGAAATCTACAGATTGCACATTCACAAGGCAATGTAAGCAGTTACCCTTTGACCCTGTCTGTTAGATTAGAACTGGTTGTTATGATACAAGTAGTTTAATACACTAATCAACATAGATCCAATCTGCAATACACCTTTTCCACCTGTTAAGAAGGGAGCCTAAGTACACCTCCTTCGCCATGTACATAAAACCCTACAGCTGCAGACACTGCCATCGGGAAGTGAGTTTCATCTCAACTTGTTGCTTCATCAATTTCTACAATTGTAACATTTTTGGGGTGGCCCGAGGTGCTGAGGTGGGAGAGCTTGCGGGAGCGTGGGACCTCCGACTTTCTGGCTCGCGGCTGCAAGTCCTGATAATTATCAGCTTCTGCTCGAAAGGACTATAATCTGACTAAAACTGAAAAAACTGCCAACAACCACTGTATTAGTGGTAGTCACTGTGTTTCTCGTAGTATACTGGAACCAGTGAACAGACATAAAACGGAAGACCAGCATTCTCCCATTGGACACCATGCATCCAGTCTGACTCAGAAGTCTACTATCCATGTCTGTAGATACATTGTCACTCTGGTGAAACCGGAGCCTGACGACAGTATGGCTTGCCTTTCTTTGCAAAAGACAAGATTTTTGGTTAACTGGAGCATGGTGACACTATGGCTTGCCTTTCTTTGCAAAAGACAAGATTTTTGGTTAACGGGAGCATGGTGACAGTATGGCTTGCCTTTCTTTGCAAAAGACATTTGTTTTGGTTACATTTCAGGTTTTGTATATTTAGTTTATGCAGACACTTTTGCTGGCAGTTACCCATTTCAGCTCTGCTGGGAAAGGCAGTTGAAATAGTTGATTGTGTAGACTAATGGTTCAGATCTCACTTCAGATTGGGGATTCAAAACTGTACTGGCACATGTCCTGATATAAACCGAGGTCCCCGTGTGTGAACACACGCAGAACATCTTGCGCACACGATAAATGCTGTTCTGCTTTTCGAAAAAGTAGGCCATTGTGTGCCGGTAGGATCAGATGACAAGATTTAAAAAACTGCATACACACGGGGACTGGATGTAAAAAAAGCATATGAGTGCTTATTCCACTATCCTCGTTATACAAGAATAAATGAAATACATAGATAACAATATTTATGGTCTTTTATGTCAAGGAATATGCAACAATACTGTTTTTTTCTATCTCTGTGTGTTTACACACAAAGGACACAGAAAACTGAGTGTGCATTTTGAAGATCGGGATGAAACGATAAGACTTACACAGTCACAAGCACAGACACAGGCATAGACATAGACATAGACAAAGACATAGACATAGACATAGACACAGGCACACACACACACACACACACCACACACACACACACACACACACACACACACACACACACACACACACACACACAAACCCACCAAACACTAAAACACACACATACACACACACACACAAACACACACACACATACACACACACACACGCACACACAACCCCCCCCCAGATCAACGATCACGCGCAATAAAAGAGAGATATATATATATATATATATATATATATATATATATATATATATATATATATATATATATATATATATATATAAATGGTACTAAAAAGCAACTTCTTGGAGGCATGAAAAGAGACAGACACGAAAAAACATCATAGAACTACACACCCAGACCGTGTACTAATGTCATACCTGCTTAATTAAAAGAAAACTTAATTTTATGCAAGCCAATCAGTCACGCTCAACGAAGCAAAACAACAGGACACAATTAACTCAGTAATTATGTTAGCGGCTAATTCAAAGCCTGGGCACGATGTATCAAGAAAAATCGAAGAAGAAACAGAACAAAAAGCAGTGAACTAGAAAACTGAGGTGGAGAAAAAAAAAAGCTACTGTGCATTACTGGCTTTTTAATGGGGTTTTCGTGTTGTAGCTATCCACGGTCATTGAACCGTGGGAATGTGTGTGAACTGGTCATATGAAGAAAGCCTGGGAATTACTTCTGCATGGCGGGTGTAAGTACACAGTGTTTAGCAGAGTGTGCTGGGAACAAGTATTTCTTTTACAGTATTCTTTTTGGAAGGTATTGTTGTTAAATATTGGTTAGTCTTGTTTCTATAGGTGTGTGTGTGTGTGCTTTATTCATTTTCTTCTTTTATTTCAAGGATATTGGAATGAGCACTTGTGTGTTTTTTTTAATATCCAGTCCCCGTGTGTATGCATCTTTGTAAATTCTGCCATCTTTTCCCACCAGCACACAATGGCATACTCTTTTGAAAAGCAATCGGGTTTTAAATGTGCTCGAGATGTTCTGTGTGCGTTCGCAAATGGAACCTCAGTTTATAGTCTCATCCGAAAGACTTTTCTGGAGAGGGGAATAGGAAAAATGCTCTCTAAAGAGATTTAAACCAAGGTCAGCAGATCACGAGCGCATCACTCTAATCACGAGGCTATCCCGTCCCGTGTGTGTGGTGTGTGTGTGTGTGTGTGTGTGTGTGTGTGTGTGTGTGTGTGTGTGTGTGTGTGTGTGTGTGTGTGTTCAAATTCTTTGAACGTCTTTTCACAAATTGTGATCTTAGACGGAAGTGTGTGTGTGTGTGTGCGTGCGTGCGTGCGTGCGCACGTGCGCGCGCGCGTGTGTGTGTGCGCACATACGCACACACACACACAAGTGTGTAAGTGTATTTTCCAATAGAACCATGTCCACCATTAAAATAAAAATAATAAATTCATGTTCTCAACATGCCCTGTTAAAGTGATGTATAAAATATTTCCCCGTGCAGAGGAAACACATTAGTTTCAACATGAATAGTTCGGAGGCAATGTTCATTATCATTTGTGAGGTATTTGGATAGATATTTATCCCTCAAGTCTGTAAACTTTGTACATTCAAATAGAAAATGGGTTTCTGTTTCAATTTTGTCACGAAAAGGGCACTTTTTAGATGTATCATTATATCTGTTATTCACGTTTAAATCACCAATTCCAAGTCGAAACTTGACCAGTACATGTCGAGAGAGAAAGAGAGAGAGAGAGAGAGAGAGAGAGAGAGAGAGAGAGAGAGAGAGAGAGAGAGAGAGAGAGAGAGAGAGAGAGAGAGAGAGAGAGAGATGCGTCTGTTTCTGTGTCTGCGTGTCTGTGTTTCTGTACATGAGACAGACAGCCAGCCAGACAGTCAGACAAAAAGACAGACAGACAGCCAGCCAGACATACAGACAGACAAAGACAGAGAAAGAAAGTAGAGGGAGAGAGAGTGACAGAAAGACACAGGGACAAAAACGGAAAATGACAAAGACACAATCATCAATAACAACATAACAATAGCATCACCACCAACTACAGCAATAACAACAAACAACAACAACTTCTCTAGGGCGCGAGCATATTGAGGGCGGCGCCCATCTCCTCTCCCTCGCTGCTTAACCTTTCCTGAGCCTAAAGAGGGCAGGTGACTATTTACAGCTGGGTGAACTAGGGGACTGTACTGAAACCAGGGCGCGCAAACGGTCATCCATCCAACTAGTAACCACGCTCGACGCTGCTTAACTTGACTTGGGAAAAGCGAGTGCTCTGACCACTGAGCTACCCCGCCCCCTTTACAGTACTGCAATGCTTTAGACTCACACACTTTCCAGTATGGTAAGCACCGGTGGGAATTGCCACTTGTCGTTAAGAGTTATCCCCCATCTGTCTAGACAGCGCCATTACCGGAAGTGACGATTAGAGAAGACACTTTGCGCAAGATGGAAAGATTGGCGTCAAGCAAATAAAAGAAAAAGGAATGCCAATATTGAACGTGCAGCTCGTTCAAAGTTTCAAAGTAGGTTGTTTGAAGCCAAGATAAACAAAAATTGACTCGAAGAAAGTTAATCATTGAAAAAGGCAGAAGCCAACACATTGCTAAGTGTTAGGCTTTTTCTGTGTAGGAGTTTCTCCTTTTTTTTCTTAAATGAGTACTGCAGCATGTGAAAATATATTTGAGGGGATGGCATAGGCAGTAGTGTAATTCATTGATGTATGTATTGATTTACTGATTACCTGCCTGCTTCATTAATTGACTAATTTATTCCTTCCTTCCTTCCTTTCTTCCTTCCTTCCTTCCTTCATTTATTCATGAATACATTCACTTATTAATTGCTTTATAAATTAAAATAATTTATTCATTCATTCTTTCATTCACTCAGTAATTATGTCATTCATTCATTCATTCATTCATTCATTCATTCATTCATTCATTCATTCAATCATTCATTCATTCATTCATTCAATCATTCATTCATTCAATCATTCATTCATTCATTCATTCATTCATTCATTCATTTTTTCATCTGTGTTACTCAGCCAACTTTAAGGGTTTAGTTTTTAGCACTGACTCAAAATATATTTTTTAAAAGCTTACACTAAAAACCAGAATTGACATTGATATCCTTTCCCCAGTTCGTCAGCTACAGCTCCAAGGTTCACCAATGGGGAGATTTGGCGTACGCGACCCTTTGTGCCCACATGAAGGTTGTCGCATTCCGACTTTGGGGATAAATTGATATCTGGAAGTTAACACCCATTAGTCAACTGACCAGCAAAACACTTTACATCGATATTGTCAGTACATGGAAAGGAATGTGTTGATGATTTTCTAGAACTGCTGAACTAGCACGTTGTAGATCCTAACACAGTCTCCCTAAGAAAAACCCGGCAACAAAGTCTGTTGACCCAATGTCACCACCACCCAACAGTACGAGGTAAAAGTGTCCCATAACCTGTGTGGTCCTGAGGAAGTGAGGCGTCAGAGACCTCAGCTTCTCTAGAGGCCAGCATCTTGAGGGCGGCGCCCATCTCCTCTCCCTCGCTGCTTTACCTTCCCTGACCCTAAAGTGGGCAGGTACCCATCGACAGCTGGGTGAAATAGGTGACTGTGCTGAAGCCAAGGCACACAAACGGTCACCCATCCACTCGGTAACCACGCCCAATGCTGCTGAACCTTAGGTTTAGGAAGACGAGTGCTCTGACCACTGAGCTATCCTGTCTCCAACAGTATAGTGCAGTAAAGTAAAATGTGCTGGGTCTGCTGTTATCACAAGTCACACACCCAGGAGACTCCTTCTCTTTGGAACACAGCACAGTGGTGAAGATAGAGGGGGGGAGGGGCACTGCTGCATCCCATGCTTAGAAAAGTCCCCTATCTCCCTGTCCCCAGAGAAAGAAGCAAACCTTTCTGTACCCGCTCGCTCACAGAGCTAGAGAACAGTCGGCACAGTTCAGGGCTGTTGACTGGAAAGTTGGGCGGAGTGTCTTGTAAGTGACCATTAATTTACGAGTTGACTCATTCACTTTGATGCTTTGCAGCTTCGAGAGTTGAGTAGATAGAAGGGGTTGAGAATGTGATTTACGTTTTGGTTAAGATGTCATGTAAAAAAAAAAGTCATTCGTTTATTCATTCATTCATTTACATGTACAAGCAAACTTGACCACAGAAGTCATTATAGGAGCTGACAGCCTGAACGTGTGAAGAGAGAAATAAACAAGCAGGTAACCTAGCAACAACAGAGAAACAATTGAAACTGGATAAAACAGGCCTGTTGAAAATGAATACTACAAATGACAGAAGGAAATAACAGCAGAACGAAAGGAAGGAAGGAAGACATCAAATGAGGAAATAAAACAGATCAAAGGAAAAGTGGAGGGGAAGTATGGAAGTAACAAGGCAAGAAAAGACAGGAAAAAAGAAAACACGGAAAAAAAGAAAGAAAGAAAGGAAAGAAGGCAGGAAGGAAGGAATGATGGAAAGAAGAATGTTAAAAAAAAGAATTCTTTAAAAAAAAATAAAGAGGAAAACGGGAGGAGGTACAAGAAAAAAAGAAAATTAAGAAAACGAAAAAAAAATCCTAACAAGATTGAGGCTTAAATACAGTAAAAATGACACCCCAAAGAATGACAAAGTGCAGTAAGGAGAACATCAGTAATAAAACCCTGCATCAAAACAGTGTCATCCTGAATCACTACAATGTACACGGTATAAAGGTAACGGTAAAGGTGTCCTCATGTGGTCGTATGGGAGCGAGGCGTCAGATACCTCAGCTTCTCTCGGGGCCAGCATGTTGAGGGCGGTGCCCATCTCCTCTCCCTCGCTGCTTTACCTTCCCTGACCTTAAAGAGGGCAGGTACGCATTGACAGCTAGATGGACTGGGAACTGTACTGAAGCCAAGGTGAGCAAACGGTCACCCATCTAACTGGTAACCACGCTCGAGGCTGCTTCGCATTGGCCGGGGGAAAGCGAGCGCACTGACCACTGAGCTATCCCGTCCCCAATGTCCACAGTGCAGAAGGAAAATAGATAGATAGACAGACAGATAGCTAGCTAGCTAGCTAGATAGATAGACAGATAGATAGGTGGGTGGTGGGTGGGTAGATAGATAGATAGATAGATAGATAGATAGATAGATAGATAGATAGATAGATAGATAGATAGATGGGTGGGTGGGTGGGTGGGTAGATAGATAGATGGATGGATGGATGGATGGATGGATGGATGGATGGATGGATGGATGAGTGGGTGGGTGGGTAGGTAGATAGATAGATAGATAGATAGATAGATAGATAGATAGATAGATAGATAGATAGATAGATAGATAGATAGATAGATAGATAGATAGATAGATGTCCAGGAGGTAGGGAAGCTGTTCTGCTTTCCTGACATGTGGCACACCCCTCTCGCTCACAGCACACCACTGTGTTGAAGGTAAGAGGGGCGGGCACTGCTGTAGCCCCTGCTTAGTGCAGTCCCCTATTTTTCCTGAGTCCCTACAGAAGGTGGCACACATTTCTTCCTGTCTTTGATGACAGGAGAAGGTGCAACACCCTGGAGAGACCTTACCCTGGTTGGGAACTTGGTTAGTGGTTTTGGTGTGTAAAAGTCCACTTGACTTCGTTTGGGACTTTACAAACTTAGACACTTCTGCTCCTATGGGGATACTGGAGACCTGCAAGTATAAACAGCTTCCCTAAAAAGGTATAAAAATAAAAGAAAAGGTAAAGGTGTCGTAGCCAGTGGTCTAGTCGTAGAGGAGCGAGGCATCACACACCTCAGCTTCTCTAGGGGCCAGCATATTGAGGGCGGCGCCCATTTCCTCTCCCTCACTGCTTTACCTTCCCTGACCCTAAAGAGGGCAGGTGTTCATTTACAGTTTGGGGAACTGGGGGACTGTACTAAAGCCAGGGCAGCAAACAGTCACCCATCAAACTGGTAACCACGCTCAACGCTGCTTAAGTTGACTGGAGGAAAGCGAACGCTCTGACCACTGAGCTATCCCGCCCCCTGAATAGCTTCCCCACCTTCTGGAAAACATGCGCTAGAAATTCCCTATTTTCTCCTCTCTCTCTCTCTCTCTCTCTCTCTCTCTCTCTCTCTCTCTCCTCTCTCTCTCTCTCTCTCTCTCTCTCTCTCTCTCTCTCTCTCTCTCTCTCTCTCTTTCTTTCTTTTTATCGTGTTCTTTTGTTTTCCTTCCTGTCCCCTCGTTCTTGTCTACTGTCTGCTTCCTTGGTCCATTTTCCTCCCGCCTGTTTTTCCTCCCAAAAGATTTGACAGACGACAGTTCTCTTCCACAGTGAAGGCAGATGCGCTGACAGGTGCTTAATCAATGGCAGCACGAGCGCTACTTAATTGTGCTCACTTGGACAGGTAACAATAGTTGCTGTCTGAGCATTTGATAAAGAAGAATATGAGCGAAGGTGCGTTGTGCTGCCTTTAAGCGCCTGATATTATTGTGTTTCAGTTATTCATTTTATTATTTCTTATCAAGGACAATAGAATAAGCTTTCATGTGCTTTTTTTTTTTACATCCATTCCCCGTGTGTATGCAGTTTTGTTAATTGTGTCCATTCCCACCGGCACACAATGGCCTATTCTTTCAAAAAACAGAACAAGATTTAACGTGTGCGCAAGATGTTCAGCGCGCATTCACACACAGGGCCTCGGTTTACAGTCTCATTCGAACGATTTTGGGGGAGAGTGGAGTCAGCACTGATGTTAACTCCAGGGGAAAAATCCCAGTGGATCTCACTTCGGCGTTGGAGAGAATGATTGTATCGTAAGTCTTTCTGGGCAAAAAAAGTACAGGAACATGGACCAAGAAGATAAAAAAAACAGACGAGAAAGAGACGGAAGAAAGAAAATGAAAAAGGCAGGAACAATCCTCTTGTTGCCGTGGATTCTTTTACATGCGCTAAATAACGATGTGTAACACATGGGACCTCGATTTATCGTCTCATCTGAAAAACTAGCACACAGACCACCCACCACTTATGATCTAATAGATGGAGGGAAAATTTTGGGTCCAAACGGGATTCGAACCACCGCACACTCCGACCCGGACTTTTCGCTTTCTAAGCAGGCGCGTTACCTCTAGACCCCCGCTTATAAAAGAGGGATGGAAGACAGGACACCCTAGGGGACTAGTGGTATGGATTGGGAAGTTTGGTGTCTGTGGTTTCAAACTTTTCTTTTGTTGTTGGTGGGTTTTTGTTGTGGTTTTTATTTTTAGAGTTTAGTCACAGCTTCTGACTGTGCTACTGGACTTGTCTGGGTGGAGTTGGTTCAGAGTTGGATCTGCGTTTAGTGTACAGCGTCCGCATAGAGAGGGGACATATAAACTGACAGCCTCTGTTTGTCTGTCTGTCTGTCTGTCTGTCTGTCTGTCTGTCTTTCTGTCTGTCTGTCTGTCTGTCTGTCTGTCTGTCTCTGTCTGTCTGTCTGTCTGTCTGTCTCTGTTTCTCTGTCTGTCTATCTGTCTGTCTGTCTGTCTGTCTGTATCTGTCTCTGTCTCTGTCTGTCTGTCTGTCTGTCTGTCTGTCTGTCTGTCTGTCTGTCTGTCTGTCTGTCTGTCAGTCTCTGTCTCTCTCTCTCTCTCTCTCTCTCTCTCTCTCTCTCTCTCTCTCTCTCCTCTCTCTCTCTGTCTCTCTCTCTCTCTCTCCCTCTCTCTCTGAGGGAATGACACAGTAAATAAACACTTCCCAATGTATTTCCAATGCATAAAGACAGTAACCCCTCCCCCCCCCCCAAAAAAAAAAAGTAAAAAACCCACAGAAAGCCGGTGATGTGTATAGAGGTCATGGGATGGACCCTTTTCACTAAGCTGGCTGACATGAAGTACATCACATTCATTTTTGTATTCAAAAGCTATTGTAAATGTCAGTAGGATTAATCTATCAACATTTTGAAAAAGAAATAAAATTTACAGCATATAAAAACAAATGACAAATCAAAACAGTTAAAATGAAAAAAAACCAGACTGGAAATACAAAAAAAAATTAACTAAGACTTTCGAAAAGAAGCCTAAGAAAAAGGCTAACAAATGAATACAAAGCAACTAAAGAAAAAGGCACTGCCCAAATATAAAAAGAACCCAAAAGTACTTACACAAGAAAAGAAAAACAGTGTTTTCCTCTGAAAACAACAACAGGTATACACAGAACTATGAAATAGTCTACAAAATTAATCAAACCAGTCGATAAAGTAGCAAATTAGACAACCAAACAAAATAATATAACATGCACCGAAGAACTGTCAGTTTTATAGGCACATATTCCCACACCCACACTCAGCACGGGGATACCTAAATTATGGGGGAGGGGGTGGGGGGCGGGGTAGCCTAGTGGTGAGAACATTGCGCTCGCAATTTAACGATACGGGGTCGATACCCGTTTGAGGAGATTTTTCCCCTGGAGTTAACATCAGTGTTGACTCCACTCTCCCCAAAAGTCCTTCGGATGAGACTTTAAACCGAGGCCCCGTGTGCGAACGCACGCAGAACATCTTGTGCACACGTTAAATCCTGTTCCGCTTTTCGTAAGAGTGGGCCATTGTGTGCCGGCGGGAACAGATGACAAGATTAACCAAAAGCTGCATACACACGGGGAAATGGATATAAAAAAGCACACGAGGGCTTATCCCATTATCCTTGATGTAAAAATAAATAAATAAATAAATAAATAAATAAATAAATAAATAAATAAATAAATAAATAAATAAGCAAAGCCAGCTGTATACCCAACCATCTCACCATCACCACGAAGCTCGAGCTGAGGAACGAAAGCGAAAGATAAAAAAAAATATACACACACAAAAAGTTTACAAGGAGCCAGAAAAAGAAACATGAAAAAACAAGACAATTTATTATTAGTACACACAGCCCTCAGACCGTTATAGACAACAACAGC
>CM060339.1:43920218-43925218 GCA_030674155.1 Stramonita haemastoma | reverse complement strand
ACAATGGCCTACTCTTACGAAAAGCGGAACATGATTTAACGTGTGCGTAAGACGTTCTGGGTACGTTCGCATACGGGGCCTCGGTTTACAGTCTCATCTGAAAGACTTTTGAGGAGAGTGGAGTCACTGGCAAGTGTGCAGTCTCTCACTGAAGGTGTATTTCATCTTCCCCATGTGACGTTTCCTGTATAAAAGGAACATTTCAACATGGCAGATGAACATCCAGTGACCTTCAAAAGTACATTTAAGTGCAAAAGAAAAACTTCCAGGGGTGGGAGAACTTGTATAATTCATTTCCAAAATAACAGAAAAGACTGTAACTCCACTAACTGAAGAAAGCACAAAAAAAACTATTTAAAAGTCTCTTCACTTGAGACGTTCTTCAGATGTGGCATGTCATAGACTAGATGAGATTTGTAATTGTATTCCAGGAGACCTTGACTTTACACGCCATGGTTATCACAGAAGCTGTTATGCACAGTTTACAAGTGTGAAATTTGCCAGGAAAAGAAAGCGTGAGACAGGTAGTGAAGAGGTTGCAGGACCATCAAAACCTAAAGGACTGTCGCTACTTCAGGCCCATTGCTTCCGAAAGACAGTTGCATTTTTTGCAAGAAGAAATTTAAAATGAAAGTTTCAAAAGGGGTTCCATGTTTTGGAAAACTTGGAAAATGTATCACCAAGACAGCAGAACAGTCTATAAAGGATGCAGCCAAAACTAAACAAGATGACATTTTCACTCATTATCAAGATACAGATCTTGTAGTACGTGAAGCTCACTATCACGAAGGTTGTAGAAAAGACTATCTGAGATGTGAAGACAGGCATGCTGAAACATCAACAGACCAGAAAACTACTGAGCGGCTACAGGCACACGAGAGGGCATTTGAGTACATATGCGAGTATAATGAAAATGCAATAATCAGAGGTTCACAGGTGGAGAGAATGACCATGCTAGGTGAGAAGTACTGTGAATACATGCAACAACATTCTCCTGACTTCTACAACCCAAGATACAAGACTTACAAACTGAAAGAAAAAAATAATGAAACATTTTGGCTTCAGAATTCAATTCTGGGCTCCGAACCACCGCAGTGATCTTGTTTATTGTGATGAACTTGCCCAGGGTCAGGCAGTTGAGACAGCATTTGTGTCAGCAGTTTCAGAAGAAAGACGTCATGAGGAATCTGCATATGTTCTTCACCGATACATTATGGATGCTTTCAGGGCAACACCTGATATGCCATGGCCTCCTTCTGCAGAATTTCTTCAATCTGATGCTGTTAAACCTCCAGATATTTTCACAGACTTTCTAAAAACACTGCTATCTGGAAAGAGTAGTTCTATGGAGCAACCCAAAACCACCAGATTGGCATCCTTAATTGCCCAGGACATATGCTAATCTGTGACAGGAAGGAAGTGGAAAATGCCTAAACATGTTTTGCTTGGAATGTCTGTCAGACATGTAACTGGCAGCTCTGAAATCATAAGTCTGTTGAATAGGTTTGGTCATGTTGCTGGATACAAAACCATTGTGCGACTTGAGACTGCTATGGCCAATTCTGTACTTCAGTGCGCAAGTCTTCTTCCTTCAACAGTGAGTTTGACAGAGAACAAGGTTATCCATTTTTGCTGGGATAACTTTGACCTGGACGAAGAAACTCCATCAGGAGCCAATACCACCCACTCCACTCATGGCATTGTCATTCAAGAGGTTACTGGGGCACAATGCCTGACAATTTTCTGTCTCAGACAGAACCTCCTCCTCATTATCAGGACCGCCAATGCTCAGTGCAGTATGAGCCACATGATGTTCCTCCATGCTTTGCAAAAGTAAAGGCAGAACCTAAGTTGCATGTTGTGGAAACTCATTTCTCAAACACAGAGGCAGTCTACAAAGCTCAACTTGCTGATTTTTGGTGTGTTTTTTTTCTCCAGATTCTAGGCCACAAATGGAAGTCAACTTGTCCCTGGATGGGGAGGGTGGGTATCACTCACAGGAGAAGGGACAGAAAAGAAGCAGTCTACTGTGGACTATATGGCACCCATCCACCACCCTGTCACTGAACACAATAATAATAATAAGAATGATGATGATAATAATAATAATAATAATAATAATAATAATAATAATAATAATAATAATAATAATAATAATAATAATACATGGAACTTGTATAGCGCTATATCTTGTAAAAACAAATCAAAGCGCTTGCATTCGACCTACACAACACACAAGCAATCAACAGCAATTTACAGTTTTAACAAATTCGAATGTACACTCACTCGCATGCACACACACACACACACACACACACACACACACGCACGCACGCACGCACGCACGCACGCACGCACGCACGCACGCACGCACGCACGCACGCAGCATGCGCGCGCACACACACACACCTATAAACGTTATACACTTTGGCAGGTAGATGTTGAAGGCAGGACAGGATTGTACGGCGTTTTCATTTCAATTTTCTGTTTTGTTTTTAAAATATGGGACAGGCGTTCCTTGTGCAGTGGTGACATTAACATATGTTGATAGCCTGTTTAATACCCTTTATTTTGGTACCAAATTTGATATGAATGTGTAAGAATATATTTATATAAATAATGTAAATTAACCTCACCCCCTAAATATTTCCTTCTGAAGGGTTACCATATTGAATTGCTTGTATATCCTGAAATAACCTGGTTACATGAGGGTAACATATACCATAAAACGTTAAAATAAACAAAGTTTCAGAAAAATGCACCCATAAATCCCCCCCAGGGGGGGGGAGAGGGGGTCTATGGAGGGACCAAGGTCTATAGATAGGTGCTCTTGGATTCATTCCCTTGCCGTGTAGAGATTTTTTGGTTTGTTATTCAACTTTGGAAGTAGAGAAAAGTTGGGGATGGAAATGTTGGTCATAGAGGATTGGAGTTTGCTTTTAAAACAGCTAAATGATAACTTCTAAACAAAAAGATGAAGACTTCTGAAGAAAAAAAGAGCATATATGTTGAAGAAGAAGAAGAAGAAGAAGAAGAAGAAGAAGAAGAAGAAGAAGAAGAAGAAGAAGAAGAAGAAGAAGAAGAAGAACAACAACAACAACAACAACAACAACAATTCTGAAGAAGAAGAAAAATTCTGAAGAAGAAGAATTCTGAAGACGAAGAAGAAGAATTCTGAAGAAGAAGAAGAATTCTGAAGAAGAAGAATTCTGAAGACGAAGAAGAAGAATTCTGAAGAAGAAGAAGAATTCTGAAGAAGAAGAATTCTGAAGACGAAGAAGAAGAATTCTGAAGAAGAAGAAGAATTCTGAAGAAGAAGAAGAATGCAAAGAAGAAGAAGAACGCAAAGAAGAAGAAGAATGCAAAGAAGAAGAAGAAGAAGAAGAAGAAGAAGAAGAAGAAGAAGAAGAAGAAGAAGAAGAAGAAGAAGAAGAAGAAGAAGATGCAAAGAAGAAGAAGAATGCAAACAAGAAGAATGCAAACAAGAAGAAGAAGAAGAAGAAAAGAAGAAGAAGAAGAAGAAGAAGAAGAAGAAGAAGAAGAAAAGAAGAGAAGAAGAAGAGGATAATGATAATGATTATGATAATGATGAAACATAATATGGGACTGAAGAAGGAAATAAAGAGGCTTGAAAAGGTGAAAAGAAGCAGGGAGGTTAAAAAAAGATAGTTGCATAATGATAAACATGGTGAACGTTTATGCCAAAATGAAGAAAAGCAGAACATAAAAAAACACGTGAGATATCAACACATAAAACACACAACCAACCAAATCACCATCATACACGTCTTGCACAATCTATACGGTATTTTCTGTTAAGAATAATATATCACAAATTTCTCCCTCCCCATCTCTCCTCCTCACTCCAAAATTAAAACCCATGAGAAAAAAACAACAACAAACAAACGAACAAGCAGAACCCAAGTGTGTGTCAGCAATGGAACTTTAAAGAGCGGAATGAGGTCAAAATTGGTTAGTGTTGTTTTCTCTTGTTCTCTCTCTCTCTCTGTCTCTCTGTCTCTGTCTGTCTCTCTGTCTGTCTGTCTGTCTGTCTCTCTCTCTCTGTCTCTCTGTCTCTCTGTCTCTGTCTCTGTCTCTGTCTGTCTCTCTCTCTCTGTGTCTGTCTGTCTGTCTGTCTGTCTGTCTGTCCGTCCGTCCGTCTGTCTGTCTGTCTGTCTGTCTGTCTGTCTGTCTGTCTGTCTGTCTGTCTCTCCTCTCTCTCTCTCTCTCTCTCTCTTCTCTCTCTCTCTCTCTCTCTCTCTCTCCTCTCTCTCTCTCTCTCTCCCTCCCTCTCTCTCCTCTCTCTCTCTCCCCCTCTCCCCCTCACCAACCCCTCTTTTCAACATTGGGCAGAGCCAGTGCAGTCTCTTTCGTGTGGAGAGACAGCTAGCTAGGGCAAGAAAAAGCAAGCTGGAAGGGAGACAACTGGGTTTCAGTGAGTTCACTTCCTTGTTTAAGATGGATTCCTTGTCACGCTGTAATCTGTTTTCCTCGCCTTCTTTCAGTGAAGAGTAGAGCAGGGGGCGGCACTCTCCAATGAGATTGAAAGAGGAGATGAATGGAGACATTTAGAGGATGGGAAATTGGGAAGGGAGAGAGAGAGAGAGAGAGAGAGAGAGAGAGAGAGAGAGAGAGAGAGAGAGAGAGAGAGAGAGAGAGAGAAGAGAGAGAGAGAGAGAGAGAGAGAGAGAAAAGAGAGAGAGAGGAGAGGGAGAGGGAGAGAAGAGAGAGAGAGAGAGAGAGAGAGGAGAGAGAGAGAGGAGAGAGAGAGAGAGAGAGGTTGAGAGAGAGAGAGAGAGAGAGAGAGAGAGAGCAGAGAGAAGAGAGAGAAGAGAGAGACAGACAGAGACAGACAGACAGGAGACAGAAAAGAGACAGAACAGAAGACAGAAGACAGACAGACAGACAGGCAGACGGACAGAACAGTCAGACAGACAGACGAAACTGACAGACAGACAGACAGCACAACGCCAGCAGACAGACAAACTACAGACAGACAG
>CM060339.1:43908336-43915836 GCA_030674155.1 Stramonita haemastoma | reverse complement strand
TCAGGCGCTTAAAGGCAGCACAACGCACCTTCGCTCATATTCTTCTTTATCAAATGCTCAGACAGCAACTATTGTTACCTGTTCAAGTGAGCAAAATTAAGTAGCGCTCGCGCTGCCATTAATTACGCACCTGTCAGCGCATCTGCCTTCACTGTGGAAGAGAACTGTCATCTGTCAAATCTTTTTTTTTGGGGGGAAAGGCGGGAGGAAAATGGACCAAGGAAGCAGACAGTAGACAAGAACGAGGGGACAGGAAGGAAAACAAAAGAACAAGATAAAAAGAAAGAAAGAGAGAGAGATAGGAGAAAAGAGGGAATTTCTAGCGCATGTTTTCCAGAAGGTGGGGAAGCTGTTCAGGGGGCGGGATAGCTCAGTGGTCAGAGCGCTCGCTTTCCCCCGGCCAATGTGAAGCAGCGTCGGGCGTGGTTACCAGTTGGATGGGTGACTGATTGCGGCCTTGGGTTCAGTGCAGTTCCCCCAGTTCCCCAAGCTGTCAATGAACACCTGCCCTCTCTAGGGTCAGGGAAGGTAAAGCAGCGAGGGAGAGGAGATGGGCACCGCCCTCAACATGTTGGCCCCTAGAGAAGCTGAGGTGTGTGATGCCTTGCTCCCCTACGACTAGTCGACTGTCTACGACACCTTTACCTTTTTATTTTTATACCTTTTTAGGGAAGCTGTTTATACTTGCAGGTCCCCAGTATCCCCACAGGAGCAGAAGTGTCTAAGTTTGTAAAGTCCCAAACGAAGTCAAGTGGACTGTAACACACCAAAACCACTAACCAAGTTCTCAACCAGGGTAAGGTCTCTCCAGGGTGTTGCACCTTCTCCTGTCATCAAAGACAGGAAGAAATGTACGCTACCTTCTGTAGGGACTCAGGAAAAATAGGGGACTGCACTAAGCAGGGGCTACAGCAGTGCCCGCCCCTCTTACCTTCAACACAGTGGTGTGCTGTGAGGGAGAGGAGTGCCTTGGTGTGCCACATGTCAGGAAAGCAGAACAGCTTCCCTACCTCCTGGACATCTATCTATCTATCTATCTATCTATCTATCTATCTATCTATCTATCTATCTATCTATCTATCTATCTGTCTGTCTGCCTGTCTGTCTGTCTGTCTGTCTGTCTGTCTGTCTATCTATCTATCTATCTGTCTGTCTGTCTGTCTGTCTATCTATCTACCTATCTACCTATCTATCTATCTATCTATCTATCTATCTATCTATCTGTCTATCTGTCTGTCTGTCTGTCTGTCTGTCTGTCTATCTATCTATCTATCTATCTATCTATCTATCTATCTATCTGTCTATCTGTCTGTCTATCTATCTATTTATCTGTCTATCTATCTATCTATCTATCTATCTATCTATCTATCTATCTATCTATCTATCTATCTATTTTCCTTCTGCACTGTGGACATTGGGGACGGGATAGCTCAGTGGTCAGAGCGCTGGCTTTCCCCCGGCCAATGCGAAGCAGCCTCGAGCGTGGTTACCTGTTAGATGGGTGACCGTTTGCTCGCCTTGGCTTCAGTACAGTTCCCCAGTCCATCTAGCTGTAAATGGGTACCTGCCCTCTTCAGGGTCAGGGAAGGTAAAGCAGCGAGGGAGAGGAGATGGGCACCGCCCTCAACATGCTTGCCCCTAGAGAAGCTGTGGTATCTGACGCCTCGCTCCCATACGACCACATGGATTATGGGACACCTTTACCTTTACCTTTATACTGTGTACATTGTAGCGATACAGGATGACAATGTTTTGATGCAGGGCTTAATTACTGATGGTCTACTTACTGCACTTTGTCATTCTTTGGGGTGTCATTTTTACTGCCTCAATCTTGTTAGTGTTTTTTGTTTTCGTTTTCTGAATTTTTTTATTTTCTTGTACCTCCTCCTGTTTTCTTTTTTCTTAAAAAAATTTTTTTTTAACATTCTTCTTCCCATCATTCCTTCCTTCCTGCCTTCTTTCCTTTCTTTCTTTCTTTTTTTCTGTGTTTCCTTTTTTCCTGTCTTTTCTTGCCTTGTTCCTTCCATATTTCCCCTCCACTTTTCCTTTGATCTGTTTTATTTCCTCATTTGATGTCTTCCTTCCTTCCTTTCTCTCTGCCGTTATTTCCTTCTGTCATTTGTCGTGTTCTTTTTCAACAGACCTGTTTATCCAGTTTCATTTGTTTCTCTGTGTCACGCTACCTTAAGGGAGTGTGAAGAAAACCCCACCCGTACCCACTCTATCTAACTTCCCGACAACAACAAACGCAGAACACAGAGGAGAAATTTCCAATCTTTACTATTCAATTTGATGATAATGAAAATCAACAATCAAAAATAACAAGGCAAAACCAACGCACCAAAATACACTTCCTCACGTTCACAAAAAAATCTTATATCGCAAACAACAGCAACAAAAATAATAACAATGCAAAAATCACACGCAAAAAATGTACAAGTTTTCACACCCACATACAACCGCACTCTAATCTAAACATTATATATTGACTCTAATTTAAGGTCCTGTATTTCTCACTCTTTTCCTTTTTTCTCTAAAAACAGTTTTTGAAGTTCAAAATGAATTAAAAAAGAAACACGCAAAAACCACACACCAAAAGAATCACTTTCCTGACAATACGATGGAGAAGACGAAGCAGACGAAGAAGACGTGCTGAAGACAAGGTACAAGGAAGGACTTGATGACTGGAGGTAAACAGGAACTGGTGGTAGACGGAAACCTGTAAAAGGCGATACTTAATAATCCTCCACATACACTGGTAACTAAAGTTATTTCTTGATTCTTTTTAGTTTGGCAAAATACCTGTCTCTCCACATTCAAGGATTCCACCTGGTACTCGGGAAAAATATATATATCTATGTACCTTAATCTAATCCACATTCAACACCTCATAATAGCTATTAACATCCAAATAGGTTTAATTCAAAAACATTCGAAAGACTCTGTCATGAAGCATATTTATAACAAAACAATATCAATCCATACTTACCATCAAACACACTCAATTGCACTATCTCGCACATAACTAAAAAATTTCCATATCAATTCCAACGTAAAACAATGCTGAGTATTACAAAACACAATGAAAACTCTTTCCCCACGAACCATTGATGTTTAAAAACAAAACCTAACAACAACACATAACTAAGGATAAATACCCCTACGTTCGCTATACACCAATACTAGTGTTACTTCACGAAAGATAAATATAATTCAGAACAAAATGCTCACGATATGCTTATATTTCTTCAGTCCAGATGTTTAATTAACAACAAGAACCAATACCCATTATCAGAACCAAAACAACAACACACCAAAACCACGCGGAACCAGACATAACTACGACAAGTACAAACTCTCACCTGTCACTGGAACTAATATAGCGCACTCCTGCACCCCAACCCACGTGACTAGACGAACAAACGACAAACAGTGACGAAGAACAGAGAACGAAGGCAGGAACTGGAGAGTGAAACCTCCTACGAGGCGTAGGCTCTCTCCTGCTTCTCGAACGGAGCCAAAACTAGATCTACGTGGCGCCCAACAGCTAAAAAACTGGCACGGCGACCACGTCCTCCTGCTCAGCCTACGCTGATCTGACCGTTAGATCTACTCTCGCTGCGGAACTTCTCGAGAGATCTCGCCTAAGCCTAGATCTATACGAAGAGAAAAGGAAATGAACATAGACAGCTATACACACAGAAGTAAGTGCAGAAAATGCACGCACTGGACAACTAGCCACTATACGCGCAAAACGATCTATTAAAAAAAATATGCGAACCGTGACACTCTGTTGTTGCTAGGTTACCTGCTTGTTAATTTCTGTTTTCACACGTTCAGGCTGCCAGCTCTTAAAATGACTTATGTGATCAAGTTTGCTTGTACATGTAAATGAATGAATGAATAAACAAATTTTTTTTTTTTTAATGACATCTTAACCAAAACGTAAATCACATTCTCAACCCCTTCTATCTACTCCACTCTCGAAGCTGCAAAGCATCAAAGTGAATGAGTCAACTCGTAAATTAATGGTCACTTACAACACACTCCGCCCAACTTTCCAGTCAACAGCCCTGAACTGTGCCGAGTGTTCTCGAGCTCTGTGAGCGAGGGGGTACAGAAAGGTTTGCTTCTTTCTCTGGGGACAGGGACAGAGGGGACTTTTCTAAGCATGGGATGCAGCAGTGCCCCTCCCCTCCCACCCCTCCCCACCTATCTTCCCCACTGTGCTGTGTTTCAAAGAGAAGGAGTCTCCTGGGTGTGTGACTTGTGATAAAAGCAGACCCAGCACATTTTACTTTACTGCACTTTACTGTTGGAGACAGGATAGCTCAGTGGTCAGAGCACTTGTTTTCCTCAACCTAAGGTTCAGCAGCATTGGGCGTGGTTACCAAGTGGATGGGTGACCGTTTGTGTGCCTTGGCTTCAGCACAGTCACCTGTTTCACCCAGCTGTCAATGGATACCTGCCCACTTTAGGGTCAGGGAAAGTAAAGCAGCGAGGGAGAGGAGATGGGTGCTGTCCTCAACATGCTGGCCCCTTAAAAAGATGAGGTCTCTGATGTCTCTCTTCCTCACGGTCACATAGGTTATGAAACACTTTTACCTTGTACTGTTGGGGTGGTGGTGACATTGGGTCAACAGACTTTGTTGCCGGGTTTTTCTTAGGGAGACTGTGTTAGGATCTACAACGTGCTAGTTCAGCAGTTCTAGAAAATCTTCAACACATTCCTTTCCATGTACTGACAATATCGATGTCAAGTGTTTTGCTGGTCAGTTGACTAATGGGTGTTAACGTCCAGACATCAATGTATCCACAAAGTCGGAAGGCGACAACCTGCATGTGGGCACAAAGGGTCGCGTACGCCAAATCTCCCCATTGGTGAACCTTGGAGCTGTAGCTGACGAGCTGGGGAAAAGATATCAATATCAATTCTGGGTTTTAGTGTAAGTATTTTAAAAAAAAAAAAATTTGAGTCAGTGCTAAAAAATAAACCCTTAAAGTTGGCTGAGTAACACAGATGAAAAAATGAATGAATGAATGAATGAATGAATGAATGAATGATTGAATGAATGATTGAATGAATGAATGAATGAATGAATGATTGAATGAATGAATGAATGAATGAATGAATGAATGAATGAATGAATGAATGGATAACATAATTATTGAGTGAATGAATGAAAGAATGAATAAATTATTTTAATTTATAAAGCAATTAATAAGTGAATGTATGCATGAATAAATGAAGGAAGGAAGAAAGGAAGGAAGGAAGGAATAAATTAGTCTATTAATGAAGCAGGCAGGTAATCAGTAAATCAATACATACATCAATGAATTACACTACTGCCTATGCCATCCCCTCAAATATATTTTCACATGCTGCAGTACTCATTTAAGAAAAAAAAGGAGAAACTCCTACACAGAAAAAGCCTAACACTTAGCAATGTGTTGGCTTCTGCCTTTTTCAATGATTAACTTTCTTCAAGTCAATTTTTGTTTATCTTGGCCTCAAACAACCTACTTTGAAACCTTGAACGAGCTACACGTTCAATATTGGCATTCCTTTTTCTTTTATTTGCTTTACGCCAATATTTCCATCTTGCGCAAAGTGTCTTCTCTAATCGTCACTTCCGGTAATGGTGCTGTCTAGACAGATGGGGGATAACTCTTAACGACAAGTGGCAATTTCCACCGGTGCTTACCATACTGGAAAGTGTGTGAGTCTAAAGCATTGCAGTAGCCTACTGTAAAGGGGGCGGGATAGCTAAATGGTCAGAGCACTCGCTTTTCCCAAGTCAAGTTAAGCAGCGTCGAGCGTGGTTACTAGTTGGATGGATGACCGTTTGCGCCCTGGTTTCAGTACAGTCCCCTAGTTCACCCAGCTGTAAATAGTCACCTGCGCTCTTTAGGCTCAGGAAAGGTAAAGCAGCGAGGGAGAGGAGATGGGTGCCGCCCTCAATATGCTCGCGCCCTAGAGAAGCTGAGGTCTCTGATGCCTTGCTCCCCTACGATAGCCTAGGCTATGGGACACCTTTACCTATTTTTCTTATTTTAGCACTGTAGAAGTATGTGATGAGTGACAGCAGGGCAGACATGGAATGTCCCTGTTGATGGTGGATGATATTGCTGTAGTTGATGATGATGCTATTGTTATGTTGTTATTGATGATTGTGTCTTTGTCATTTTCCGTTTGTGTCCCTGTGTCTTTCTCTCTCTCTCTCTCTCTCTCTCTCTCTCTCTCTCTCTCTCTCTCTCTCTCTCTCTCTCTCTCTCTCTCTCTCTCTCTCTCTCTCTGGTATTTAGAAAAGGGGGGTTTCTAGCAAAACATGAAAAATGGTTTTATAAGGGTGTTAAGTTGGACATAGTTAATCAATATTGTTATTTGGGTTTTACTTTTACAACAAAGATTAGTACAAAGTTGGGAACGGAAAACCTAGTAGTCAAAGGGAAAAAAGCAGTCATCCAGTTAAATAAAGCATTTAATAGATATAAAGAAATGAATGTAAGCACGTTTTTTTTTAAGGTTTTTGATGTTAAAATTCAGCCTATTTTATTATATGCTTCAGAAATTTGGGGTTTAAGTAAAATGGACCATATTGAAAAAGTTCACATGTACGGTGAATTGGGTAGGTATCCTCTGTATGTAAACTCTTATACAAATGTCCTTAGATACTGGTTTAAGTTACTACAAATGAGTCCAAACAGATTGCCACACCATGCCTACCAAATGCTATTGGAATTAGATAAAAATGGAAAAAATTGTTGGGTATCAGAAATAAGAAAAAATTCTGTGTGAAACAGGATTTAACATTGTATGGCTACAACAAGGGGTTGGTGATGTAAAGGCCTTTTTACGCATATTCAAGCAAAGATTAGTATACATGTTCACACAAGAGTGGCATGGAACCATAAGAGATAAAGAGAGGTATGAAGATTATAGATCATTCAAAACTATCTTTGGAAAAGAAAAATACATCGACTTTATTGATACTTACTGTTTTCGAGTTGCTATTACACAAGTTAGATTAAATGTTTTATCAATTAATAATAACGTTCGTAGATATAGTGTTAGTGATCAAGAAAAGTTCTGTCCATTTTGTAAAAACAAATTTGAAAATGAAGCCCATTTTTTGTTCGAATGTTCAATGTACTCAGATTTAAGAGATAAGTTTTTATCTGATTGTAGCAACATACCATTGTCAGTTTTACTTACAACATCATGTAGGGAACGAAGTCATCATCTATCCAGATATATTTTTCATTCTTTTAATAGAAGGAAGGAATTGTTATGTCAGAATATTCTTTAATGATAGGTGTGTTAAAGATTTGTATTGTTAGGTATGAAAGTATGAAAGTATTGTAATGTTGTCTATGGACCGATACCGAGTGTGGTGTCTGCTCCTTAACATAGGGATGCAGTGTAACATGAATGTTTTTCAAAGTCTAAACTTGTTCTAGATAATATGGTTATTGCGATCACTCGTCTGAAAGAATCTG
>CM060339.1:43891851-43900736 GCA_030674155.1 Stramonita haemastoma | reverse complement strand
AAAAGATATTTACAGTAGTCCAAACGTGAGAAAATTCGAGATGTAATAAGCTTGAATCTGGCAATACTGGACATAATTGACATTAGCAGGTCTGGGCGATGCAGTTTTGCATCGAAAGTGTGTGGTCAACAACAAGACTTAGATGCTTTACGGAGCTGGACAGAGGAACTGATGTATTGCATAAAATTCTGGCATTCACGAAAGTTGCTCACTACGATTACGATGATTATGTCAAGTCCTTCGCCATACCTTGAGTAGCTATGTAAGCCAAAGAGACACTAAACCTATCAGTTATGATTGATCCTAAATATGCACTCAGCTGAGCAGAAAAATGAAAACCACAACGTTTCTTCTTCTTCTTCCTCTTCTTCTTCTTCTTCTTCTTCTTCTTCTTCTTCTTCTTCTTCTTCTTCTTCTTCTTCTTCTTCTTCTTCTTCCTCTTCTTCCTCTTCTTATTCTTTGTCGAACCTTCAGACAGCAGCCCCAGAGGGACTGACAAATGCCGTGGTACGCTGAAGGTCCTCCGGGGGTCCGGAAAGCTTGTCCCTCATCGGCAGGTCAGTGAGCCAGATATCGGCCTTCACTCAGGTGTGGGTGTGCTGGACAGGTCTGGAGGAAGGGTTCCACTGTCATGGGAGAAGTGCCACAAGGGGCATGTCTCAGAATCACCCCCCAAAAAAAAAAAATTCTACCAGCTTTCTTCTAAGGTGTACCTCTGGGAGGTCTGTCTTCATGCCCACTATTGTTTCAGTCCAGTCTAAAATAGGATTACAGATCTTCGTGGGTGCATGGCAGTGACAGTACCACTGTTCTGTCAGACCGCGAACAATGGGATCACGGAGAGTAAAAGAAAACACCACTAACCAGCAAATTTCATTGTAGTCCTGCCGGACCAAACTGCTATTGCAACGGAATTGAGGAGAAGACTTCTTGCCCATTTCTTGTCGTAGGGTAACACAGTTAAGATGTTGTCTACAGTGGAACAGAAATAGTTTCTAAGACTGTAGGATGTAACTTTAAGTTGTTCCATTTTGTACTCCTGTTGCGTTTTGTTTGTGTCATTTTTGTCATATTGTATCTTAATGTTGGGGTTAAAATACGAATCGAGACGTTCTTGTAAGATTCAGGTCACAGTTATACACATTCATGACGTGACGCTATTGGTGTATTTTTCAAAATGACCTTCAAATGTTTGGAAGCAGTAGCCTATTTCATATAATTTCCTATGTTTCAGCCAACTTTCTTGCTTTTTTTTTTTGGGGGGGGGGGGGGGAGAGATTCTTGTACTGATGAATATTACAGTTCTAACAACATAGATTATGACACACATGAATTGTTTTGTAAGGGATATTTAAGATATGGCTGGTGTAACTTTTTTGTTTTATTATTGCCTAAGGCTAATGTACAGTAAAAATCTGTAGTATGAAGACTCTCTCTCTGTCTCTATCTATCTACCCTCATTCTGTGTCTCTCTCTGTCTCTCTCAATATATATACGGGGATGAACTCGTGTTCACAGCTGCAGTAGGACGTGTTTTCTTCATGCTCTCTGCAATTAATGACGTTTTTGCTAATTAAGCAAGATAGTTAATTACTAGTGACTGTTGCATGGTACCATCAAGATGCCAACAACAGCACTAACACACAGACAAAAAACTGGACAATTCTACGGCATAGCAGTGCAGAAATCAGGAAAAGGAAGAAAACAAGACAGAAACAGGCCACTGGCCCAGCCATGTTCAATGTCAACAGAAGTGACAGGCTGCTGTATTTCTATGACAGCTACTGCTCTCTACTGCCTGTTTTTCGTCCTGCTCTTGTTGAGTGGGGACATTGAACTGAACCCAGGACCCAGGAATTATGGAACAGCCTACAATACCTACAATGACTACAATGACTACAATGACTTTAATGAGTACAACTATTTCTCTTACTTTATGCAACAGGTACAAATGTCTTTGGACAACAAATTTTCAGACTTCATGAACTTTCTTCAAACCCACGCTGATGATGTTTGTCATAAAGTAGATGAGAAACTGGAAAAACTGGAAAATTCCTTCAGTCGCTTAGCTGCAGATTTGTACGCCCTTCAGGAAGGAATGCAGGAAGACAGAGAAGACATCCACCAAATCAAGCAAAGCCAAAGTTACCAACAAGAACGGATGGACAGAATAGAGCAGGAATTAGAGCAGCTGCAGAAGGATTCCCGACAGTGCACGCTAAAGCTGATTGGTGTCAGAGAAGAGGAGCATGAAACCACTCAGACCAGTCTGCAGATTGTCGTTGATCTGCTCAACGAGTTTTCATCGTCACGGACATGGCATGAAGACGACATCGAAAGGTGTTATCGTGTGGGAGCCAGACGAATACACCGAGATCCTCCGCGGCCACTGATTGTCCGTATGCACAGATGGGGGGACAAGATGAAAATCCTTACGGACAAAGTGTTGAGAGATCTCCTCCGACGTGAAAACATCAGGATCACTGCAGATCTAACAGTTCGCCAACGGGAGGAAGTGGAGCACCATCGTCAGCAGGGCAAGCTTGCCTACTTCAGAGCAGGCCGCCTGCAAGTGGAAGATCCCCACCAACGACCCCCCACGTACAGCGGAAACCACCAGAAGGATCAGCAGACGTATCGCCACAGGACCAGAGAGGAACTGGACTCCAGACACTGGCGTACGGCATACAGCAGCCCAGAAGAGTCCGTTCCATCCAGAGACAGACCAGGGCAGAGGGAACAACATCCAGCCGCCCACTGGGAAAGAAGTTGGGGACAGTCAAACAATACCCATGAGACGTTTTGGATGTCTCAATCCCGCCAGACGTCAGGGTCCACCTCCTTCGAAACTCCTGGGCCTTACATGGAGGAGGTACCCATCGCTCCTGGCACGCGTCTCTACAGTGAGGTGTTGACTGGTGCTGCATCGGTCTCTGAGGGAGCTGCGGAGGAGCCGGGCCCATCTCCTTCCCTTACCCGGAGGAAGGCTGCGGAGGTCACCAGCGTCCAGAGGCCCAGTCCAGCACAGGAGGCAGTGGAGCAGGTCGGCCCTCAGCGCCAGGAGGCAGTGTGTGAGCAGCGCAGGACCCGGCCCTGTCCCGCTGTCTGGGGCCCTGCCGGCTCCGAGCCTGCTCTCTCTTCAGCACCAGGGGCTGGGGAGCGTCAGGAGAGGGGTGTGGTGCCTGAGGAGGAGCATGCTCTGCAGAGAGGCAGAGACAGAGAAACGACATCACCGATGGCAGTTCCCTCCCTTCCCCCCTCCAACCAGGGACTGACACCGACAGCAGTTCCCTCCCTTCCCCCATCCACCCAGGGATTGTTGTTTGGCCCCCATCCTTCCCCGACTAGCTCCAGAGACACTAACAAGGGTGGAGAAGTGCATGCGATGGAACTGGGTGCGGCCGCACCGCTTGGTGCAGGGCAGCAGTCTGGGGATTCCCCAGATCGGCCACAACAAAGCAGTCCACCTGTACTGAACATTGGAGACCGGCAGAGCAATGGTGCATGCAATCTAAGTGACAACAACTCACAACAAACCTTCACAGACAGACAGACACGCAGAACACAGGCAAGACTGCCACTACCTGGATGAGTGCTAACCACTGCAAAAACAAAAACAAGAAACAAGTTTCAAAGCCAAGGGTTTCAAAGAAAAAGAAATGACGTCAAGGTCATGACCTCAGGACGATGAGAGATAGCGTTAGTAAGCCCCCACATCAGTGTACAATACTGGCCTGGAATGTGGAAGGCTTGGCCTCAAAACTAAAAGACAGTTCATTTATATCTTTTGTATCACAGTATGATTTTGTTTGTTTCACTGAAACTTTTATGAAAGATTTTTGTTCAGACATATTCTCTTTTTATACCTCTTTTCATGCTCCAGCACAGAAATTTTCAAAACAAGGAAGAAATAGTGGAGGGTAATTGTTCTTGTAAAAAATGAATTTATGAACTTTGTTAAAGATGTTTCATTTCCCTATAACAACATGATCATTCTGCAACTGTCTAACAAACTGTTTGGTACGTTGTCTGATGTTTTTATGATATGTACATATCTGAATCCAACTGACAGCCCTTTTTATGACAACAGCAATTTCACAGATGGTGTTTCAATGCTTGAACGTTGTATGCTAGATATTGTTGAAAATAATGATGATGCACAGTTTATTGTATGCGGTGATCTGAATGCACGAACAGCAAACAAACAGCCATGGTATTTTGATGGGGATTCATTTTGCTTTGAGCGAGACGAATCCCTTAGTTTTGCAACTCTTTCCAATACTGATGTGTCCACTGTTCCACTTAGACATTCACAAGATCACAGTCAAAACAGTTACGGAAAAAATTTGCTATGTTTGTGTACAAGTTTTGATCTGTATATATTAAATGGTTCTACTGCAAGTGACAGAAATGGCTCCTTTACATTTATTTCTAATAATGGTAACAGTGTCATAGATTACTTTTTATTTTCTTGTTCGCTTTGTTCAGTTCCTTATGACATGCATGTCAATGAACGAATTGATTCTAAACATATGCCCATTGTCTGTTTTGCTTTGTGCAATGCCAATATTGAGCAGCCGAGGGATAAAAGTGTTTGTTTTGATAAACTTGTATGGTCGCAGGACAAACAAGAAACTTTCCTAAACAATCTCGAGTCGCTTGATAACCTACAGAAGTTAGAAGAAGCCTACCTACTCATTGATTCCAACATTAATAATTCTGTAAATATGTTCACTAGTATGCTGTCATCTGCTGCTTCCTGCTTTAAGAAAACATTTGGGGGAGGGAGAAAGAAAGGGAGTGCATGGTTTGATGGGGAGTGCGTGCATGCGCGAAGGTTTACTCGGTCTGCTCTCCGCATTTATTTACGCACTAAGTCTCCACGGGATAGGGTAACGTACTGTAAAACCCGTAAAAATTACAAGAAACTTTTAGCCTCCAAAGAGAAGGAATACAAAAGAAAAAGTAGAGAGGAACTTGTAAACAGTATGAACGATTCAGTAAAGTTTTGGGGACACATTAAGAAACTCTCAAGAAAAACCTCTGAGATAGGCAATATAGATATGGCACAATGGATAGAACACTTTAAGGGGCTTTTTGGGGAGAAGGGAGGGGAACAGGAAGAAGTAATTGACAGCAGTGCAAGCTTATTTGACTCTGAACAAATTCCGGAGGATGTTATGGAATTAAACTCAGAGATCACAGAGGAAGAAATAATTAAGTCCATTAAACATCTGAAACATAACAAAGCTGCTGGCCTTGATGGGGTTATCCCTGAAATTTTTAAGTCAGTGATAAATCATAAAAGAATAATATCCTTTCTGGTCCATCTGTTTAATAAGATTTTTTCCTCTGGACTTTACCCACAATCTTGGACAGAAGCTATCATCCACCCCATACATAAGAAAGGAAACATTCATAATCCAGATAACTATAGAGGCATCTCATTATTGAACATCTGTAGTAAACTCCTAAGCTATATAATCAATAAACGCTTATCAACTTTTGTAGAAAACAGAAATATTCTTGGTGAAATACAAGCAGGTTTTCGAAAAGATCATTCCACAATAGATCATATTTTTACATTATATGCTATTATCCAAAGACAGCTCATAAGAAACAAAAAATTATATGTTGCTTTCATTGACTTTAGGAAGGCTTTCGACCTTATTTCTTTAAGCAAACTCTGGCGGATTCTGGAAAAAAAAATGGTGTAAATGGTAACATATTGAAAACATTACAGAGTATGTATGCAACTGTAAAAGCCCGGATTCGTTTTGGGACCAAGATATCAGAAGCCATATCCTGTTTCAAAGGCTTAAAACAAGGTGAAATAACTAGCCCTCTTTTATTCTCATTGTTCATTAACGAGTTAGCCCAGGATGTCATTAAAAATGGAAAACATGGCATTCAGCTCTACCCTGATCCACTAGAAATTTTCATTTTATTATTTGCTGACGACATTGTTTTGATATCTGACAGTGTTTCAGGCTTACAAAACCAGTTAAATGTCCTAGCAAGTCAATCCATAAAACTAGATTTGCACGTAAATCTTGATAAATCGAACATTGTAATATTTAGAAATGGTGGATATGTTGCTAAGAAAGAGGTTTGGCTATACAAAGGAAAAGAAATATCTATCGTAAAATCCTATAAGTACCTGGGCTTGTTCCTTTCTACTAGAATAGCATACAGTAAAGCAGTCCGTGAGCTCTCGTGTAAAGCTAGAAAAGGGGTAATTAACATTTTCAGAATTCTATGGAAACTGGGGGATTTTTCAGCAGACATTTTGTCAAACTTTTGATTCCCAAATTAAACCAATTCTATTGTATGGAGCAGAAATATGGGGCCTGTCTCAACAGAAGTCAGTGGAGAATGTCCACACGTTTGCTCTGAAAAAACTGTTAAATGTGAGCCCCAGAACCCCAAATGACATGGTTTACAGTGAAACTGGTCGATACCCAGTATATATTTCTAGCTATATATCTACGATCAGATATTGGCTGCGTTTAACAGAGTTAGAAGAAACTAGACTTCCAAGAAAAGCCTACAACATGCTTTTGTCCCTCCATAATGATGGTAAAATGTGTTGGGTATCACATATTTGTAAAATGTTATATGAGACCGGTTTTGGATTTGTATGGGAAAACCAAGGTGTTACTAACCATAAAGCTTTCTTACGACAGCTTAGACAAAGATTAGTAGATTGTTTCTTTCAAAAGTGGAATGAACATATTAACAATAGCACTCGATTCAGTGTGTACCGTACATTTAAATTATCTGTATCTATGGAAACATACTTTACCTTGGTGCCTAACAAGCATATTCGTGACATTCTAATCAGATTCAGACTAGGAATATCAGACCTACAGACGCACAGAAAGCGCTACACAGCCACTTCTGAACAAGATCTTCAGTGTACATTTTGCCACAGGGCTATAGAAACAGAACTGCACTTTCTCTTGTATTGTAATGTCCTAAGTGACCTACGGGTAAAATTTATCCCAGAAAAATATCGTATATATCCATCGTTAACTGCATTCCAAAGATTAATGCAAGATGATACGTGTGTCCATGATCTGGGTAGATTTATTTATCATTCCAACAAACGCCGATAATGTCATCATGAAATCTTGTGCTATGTTCTTCGAGTAATTGATGCTGATTTCAAAATATGCTTTTGTATTAATATAATGCTCTATTCAAAGTATCCAATCATACATGGATTTGTAACGGGTTGAATAGCCTATACAATTAAATTCTTGAGTTCTCTTGAGTTCTTGAGTTCTTGAGTTCTCAATATATATACACACACAGATATATGTATATATATATATATATATATATATTATAAAATTATATATATATATATATTTATATATTTATATATTTATATATATATATATATATATATATATATATATATATATATATATATATATATATATATATATATATATCTGTGTGTGTATGTGTGTGTGTGTGTGTGTTATCTGTCTCTCACGGTGTTTTCCTGACCCGTCTCTCGGTCTCTACCGGTATGCCTGTCTCTCTCTCTCGTTTCTTTCCGTCTCTTTTTCCTTTCCGCTCTGTTCACATTAATTTCTTCTTTCTGTATCTTCCCCTTTGTTAGGTGTCAACACTGATCAGGCTTTCAGTACGCTATGGCCTCCTCACCTCCCACCGATGCTCTTCTCTTCTTTCCATCCGACAGAAACCGAGACAGGAAGGTGAGAGAGTGTGAAGGAATCCATCTTGGCCAAGGGAGGGAAGTCAGAGAAATGGAGTTGTCACCCTTTGACTTTCGTTTTTGCAGAAACACAAACAAGGTTGCCGCTGGCTAAAATAACGGCTGAAAAATGGGATTGGAGAAAATCATGAGGAAAAATAGCATTAAAAAAAATGTCGCTCCTCTTTCACAAATCATAAAACCCAAGTGTTTGTTAAAATTTAGCATGTTTTCTTTTTTAGGTTTTCTGTTCAAATGCTGAGACTGATTTGCTGTAAGTTGTAAAAAAAAAAAAAGACAGCACACAATGCATTTCAGGAGCGTGTATGAATGTATGTTGGTTGGACACAAACACACATGGGCGCGTGCACACATACACACAGGCACCCCCCCCCCCCCCACCAACACACACACACACTTCCCCTGTCTGTCTGTCTGTCTGTCTGTCTGTCTGTCTGTCTGTCTGTCTCTCTCTCTCTCTCTCTCTCTCTCTCTCTGTCTCTGTCTCTCTCACACACACACACACACACACACACACATCACCTCTCTCTGTCTCTCTTTGTCTCTCTCCGTCACTCACTCACTCACTCACTTTGTTCCTCTTTCTCTCTCCCCCCCCCCCCCCCCTCCCACTCTCCCTATGCCACCTTGTTCCTTGTCAATATTTTGGCTCTGTTTGTCTCCAGCTTCCCTTCGTTTCAACCTCATCATTAAACCTCATTTCAGTACATGATGGCCTCACTGCCTCACAGCAAAACCGTTTTCTTCTCTTCCTTCCAACTGACAGAAAACCAGGCAGAAGGGTCAGGAAGTGGAAAGGAATCCATCTTGGTCAAGGGAGGGAAGTCGCAGAAATGAAGTTGTCACCCTTCGGCTTGCTTTTGTTTTTTGGCTAAACACAAATAAAGAACCTGCTTGTTTGTAAAAAAAAAAAAAAAAAGCAAAAAAAACCCCCAGCAACAACAAAACACCAAAGCAGAAACAAAAAATAAAATCTAAGAAGTTGATAGCGATTTTGTAAAAAAAAGAGTAAAGTATACTAGTTGTCACCATAGATACCAGTTACTTGATAGAAGCGTATGATATTTGGTTATGGTATTTCCTTTTCTTACTTTGTTTTCTTCGTTTCTCGGGTACAGTTTTGAGGTTCGTGAAT
>CM060339.1:43874351-43876851 GCA_030674155.1 Stramonita haemastoma | reverse complement strand
GTTTACACAAAGAACCTCAGTTTACTGTTTTATCTGAACGACTAGCACCCATACCATTACTCACGGACGTGGATGGGAGAAAAAAATTCATCAGGCACAAACTGGGGATTGAACCACGGGCTTTTTGCCTTTAGGCAGGTGTGTTACCTCTAGACCTCCGTTACACCGTTTTCCTTTTTTTTTTACATTTTCATTCAGTTTTATCATGTTGTACATTCTTGTATATCATGAAATGCGATTTTTCATATATATGTAAAAAAAAAAAAAAAAAAAAAAAAAGCAAGCAAAATATTCACACAAAGCACAATGAAATATTATAATAAAGTATAAGAGAAATTAGGAAGATCAGAAGAAAAGATACAAAAACAAACATACAAACAAACAATAAATAAAAAGAGAGGGGAAAAAAAATATATATATATATAACACACATACTCACACAAATATGTTAAAGTTAAAGCGAGAAGAAAGATGAGATAGCTAGACGGAGAAACAAAAAGTAAGAAGACACAGACAAACATATCTCAGTGGTGTTACACCTTTTCCCCTCCACAACTCTGATCAAGGCCTCTTGCTTTTCTGAGAATCACTTCCTTCATCTCCCCGAAACACACTTTTTTGTGAAAGTGGCTTGAGAAAGTATCAGCGTAAGTAAAACGTTAGCAATCGGCTTTAAAACTTCTTGTCAACACTGACTTTAAAAGTCAGATGCTTATTTTTTTCTGGGTTTAGAGTGAAATGTGGGAGAGTTAATTAAATAGAGGAGGTTGAAAGTGTTGGATGTTACGTTTGCGTAGGTTAGTTTTCTGTCCAGTTTAACACTTTGCTGATTCGTTTCCAGGTTTGTCTTCTCAATTCTTTCTTCTGACAATCTTCTTTTTCTTTTTGATTTTCTATCTTGCTTTTTTTCCTTGGCCTTTTTTTCTTCTTACTCTTCTTGTTCTGTTTCGTTTGTTCTTGTTCTTTATCATCATCATCATTTTCATCTTTTTCATCATCCATCATCATCTCATCTTCTTTCTTCTTTTCTTCTTCTTCTTCTTCTTTCTTTTCTTCTTCTTCTTCCTTTTCTTCTTCTTCTTCAAAATTTTTCTCCTTCTTCGAATTCTTTTTCTTCAGAATTTTTTTCCCTTTTTCTTTTAATTCTTTTCTTCTTTTTTCTTCTTCTTCTTTTCTTCTTCCCTTTTTTTCTTCTTTTTTTTTTCTTCTTCTTCTTTTCTTCTTTTTTTTCTTCTTTTTCCCTTTTTCTTCTTTTCTTTTCTTCCTTTTTTCTTCTTCTTCTTCTTCTTCAGAATTTTTCTTTTCTTCAAAATTTTTTTTTTTTCAGATTTTTTCTTCTTCTTCTTTTTTCTTCCCTTTTTCGAATTCTTCTTCTTAGAAATTTTTCTTCTTCAAATTCTTCTTTTGGGAGAATTTTTTTTTTCTTCTTCTTTTTCTTCTTTTTTCCCTTCTTCTTTTCAAACTTTTTCTTCTTAGAATTCTTCTTTTTTCTCCGAATTTTTTCTTCTTTAGAATTCTTCTTTCCTTCAGAATTTTTTCTTCTTCGTTCTTCTTCTTCTCCTTTTAGAATTCTTTTCTTCTTTCCCGACTTCTTCTTTTTTTCAGAAATCTTTTTTCTTTAGGTTCTTTTCTTCTTTTCAGAATCTTCTTTTTTTTTTCCTTAGAATTTTCCCTTTTTCTTCAGAACTCTTCTTCTTTTTTCAACTTCTTTTCTTTTCCAAAATTTTTCTTCTTTTTCCCAATTTTTTTCTTCCTTTCAGATTTTTTTTCTTCTTCAGAAAAATTTTTTTCTTTTCAGAATTCTTCTTCTTCCCAGAATTCTTTTTTCCCTTTAAAAAATTTTCTTCTTCTTCAGAATTCTTCTTCTCTTCTCCCGAAATTTTTCTTTTTCTTCTTCCGGAAATTTTCTTCTTCTCCCAAATTTTTCTTCTTCTCCAGATTCTTCTTTTCTTCAGAATTTTTCTTCTTTTTCGAATTTTTCTTCTTCTTCTCCCCGAATTCTTTTTTCTTCTTTAGAATTCTTTTCTTCTCCCAAAATTTTTCTTCTTTTAGCAGTACCTTTACCCTGTCCCCTTTCCTTTTTATGTCTGGGTTGCTGGCCCCCCCGTCTGTTGTCAAAATTTTTCTTTTTGGTGGCTGTTTGTCTGCTGTCCCCTTTTTTCTGTCTGTTTTTTTTGTCTTCCCGACTTCTTCCTCTGCCCGTGTCTGTTGTTCCCCCTTTTCTGTCTCTGTCTCTTTCTGTCTTGTCTGCTTTGTCTGTCTTTCCCCTCTCTTCTTCCCCCCTCCCCTCTCCCTCTCTCCCCCCCTCTCTCTCTCCCCCCCCTTCTCTCCTCCCCCTTTTTCCTTTTCTCTCTCCCCTCTTCTTTTCCCTCTCCCCCTTCCCCTCTTCCCCTCTCTCCTTTTCTCTCTCTCTCCCCTTCTCTTCTCTCTCTCTTCTTCCCCCTCCCCTCTCCTCTTCTCTCCCCTCTCTCTCCCCTCCCCCCCCCTCTCTCCTCCCCCT
>CM060339.1:43865392-43867892 GCA_030674155.1 Stramonita haemastoma | reverse complement strand
AGGATGTGTGTTTTGTTGTCGGGGAGAAATGAGAAAGAGTGAGTCAATCTGTACTAAATGAATCACCTTGTTTGTGAGGAATTACTGTGGGGGCGGGAGACCTCAGTGGTCAGATTGCTTGCTTTCCCCTAGCTATTGTTCAGCAGCGTCGAGCTTGGTTACCAGTTGGATGGGTGACCGTTTGTGCGCCTTGGCTTCAGAACAGTCCCCCCCAGTTCACCCAGCTGTAAATGGGTATCTGCCCTCTTTAGGGTCAGGGAAGGTAAAGCAGCGAGGGAGAGGAGATGGGCGCTGCGTTCAATATGCTGGCCCTTAGAGAAGCTGAGGTCTGTGACGCCTCACTCCCCTATGACCACAAAGGTTATGGCAACTCACTCACTCACTCACTCAGTCCCATGTCCCAAAGGACGTAGGGGGGACATGAGAGAAGACGCAACAGCGATCTTTTTCCATGCTTCACGATCCTGTGTGGCTAGTAGGAGGTGTTGCAGGGGTTGGGTGGTCCAGTCTTTGATGTTGTCAACCCATGATTTCTTTTGGCGGCCTCTTCTTCTCTTGCCCTCGACTGTTTCCTTGCAGGATGGTTTTTGCTAGGGTGTTGTGTCTTGTGGTGTGACCAAACCACATCAGCTTTCTCCTCTTTATGGTGGAGAGCAAAGGCTCTTGGGGGCCCACACGCTTTTTGATTTCTTCTTTCACATAGTTATTGGTCTTGTGTTCTTTGTATGATATTCTGAGGAGTCTTCTGTGGCACTTGTTCTCGAATGCTTGGATTCTCCTCTCTAACTCTGCTGTCAGAGTCCATGATTCACAGCCATATAGGAGGATAGATATCACGAGGGATTTGTAAAGGTGGTATTTGGTGCAGAAGCTGATGTTGTTGCTTCTGATGATCCTCTGGAGTCTGACTAGAGCAGATGTTGCTGTTGCAATGCGAGCTTTCACTTCATTGTTTGATGTGCCATCTTTCGTTAGGATGGAACCTAAGTATTTGAATTGGCTCACCTCTTCTAGTATTTCTCCATTCATCTTTATTTCCGTGATGTCACTACTCGCACTGTTGACCATGATCTTTGATTTCTCTGTACTGACCTCCATGCCGTATGCACTCGCTCGATCTGTTAAATTGTCTGTGAGGATTTGCAGTTCTTGTTTGCTGCTGCCCATGAGGTCAATGTCATCTGCAAATCTGAGGTTGCAAAGGGGTCTTCCACCAATGGAGATGGAAGTGTGGTGGTTTTGCAGTGTCTCTGTCATGATGTTTTCGAGGAAGAGGTTGAAGAGTACAGGTGAGAGAAGGTAACACCTTTACCTTTACTTCACCTTTTACCTAAGGAATACTTACCCGTGTTAAAATATCTCTTGTGTTTGTTACACATCTCTTTCTGTACTATTTCCTCTGTGTCTGTCTTTTTGTTTGTTTGACTGTCTGTCTCTCTCTGTCTCTCTCTGTCTCTCTCTGTCTCTCTCTGTCTCTGTCTCTCTGTCTCTGTCTCTGTCTCTCTGTCTCTGTCTCTCTGTCTCTGTCTCTGTCTCTGTCTCTCTCTCTCTCTCTCTCTCTCTCTCTCTCTCTCTCTCTCTCTCTCTCTCTCTCTCTCCTCTCTCTCTCTCTCTCTCTCTCTCACATGTGTTTTATTTGTGGTGAATCATCTGATAGTCAGTGACTTTAGTGATGTGAGTATCTCTTCCTTTAAAACACTCTTCTTCTGCCTGGCTCTGGCCCTCTCCCTTCCTTTCCCCTGAAGCCTGAGGAGTAAGGAAGACGAGGAAAACAGATTAGAGAGTGACTCCAACATTTCTCTTTGGGACTGGAGGGAACTCAATGAGTTTTTGTTTCTTTCTTTTTTATAAAAGGAAAAGAGATTGGGGGAAAGAGGGAGAGAGAGGGAGAGAGAGGGGGGGGAGAGGGGAGAGAGGGGGAGAGGGGAGAGAGGGGGGAGAGAGAGACAAAGACAGAGAGAGAGAGAGGGATTGAGAGAGGAGAGAGAGAGAAGAGGGAGACAGAGAGGGAGAGAGGGAGAGAGAGGGAAAGAGAGAGATGGAGGAGGGAGAGAGAGGGAGAGAGAGAGATGGAGGGAGGGAGAGAGAGAGAAAGAGAGAGGGAGAGAGAGAAAGAGAGAGGGAGAGGGGAGACAGACAGATAGACAGACAGACAGAGAGAGAGAGAGAGAGGAGAGAGAGAGAGAGAGAGAGAGAGAGAGAGAGAGAGAGAGAGAGAGAGAGAGAGAGAGAGAGAGAGAGAGAGAGAGAGAGAGAGAGAGAGGGGGGGGGGGAGATTTTTTATTTATTTCATTATTTGTTTGTTTATTTACCCGTCTATTTCGAGGATAATGGAATAAGCATTCAGTACACATTTACTCCTTCAGTACAACCTGACTCATTCAATACACATTGAGTCATTAAGTACAGATGGACTCAATCAGTACAGCTGAGCTCATTCCGTATAGATTTGACTCACTCAGTAGACATTGACCCAGTCAGGACAGACTGACTGCTTCCG
>CM060339.1:43857892-43860392 GCA_030674155.1 Stramonita haemastoma | reverse complement strand
CATCTATTTATTTATTTATCTATTCTTTTATAGCGAGGATAATGGAATAAACACTCTTGTGCTTTGTTACATCCAGTACCCGTGTGTATGCACTTTTGTAAATGTCATCTGTTCCCACCAGCACACAATGGCCTACTCTTACCAAAAGTGGAACAGGATTTAACGTGTGCGCAAACTGTTCTTCGTGCGTTCGCAAACGGGGCTGCGGTTTATAGTCTCATCCGAAAGATTTTTGGGGGAGTGGATTCGGCACTGATGTTATCCCTCGAATGGGAATCGAACCCGGGTCGTCAATTTGCGAGTGCAATGTTCTGATCATATCTATATCTTTCTGCCTCTTTGTTTGTTTATCCCCCCACCCCCACCCTCTCATCTTCTTGCGCCTGTGAGGTTTTGTTTGTTTTGTTTGTTTTTCTTTCCAATCCTTGTCTTTTTCTATCACTTTCTTCTAGTTTTTCTCTTTTTTTAAAAAACTTGAATCCTACCTTTTACCCTCTTCCTTCCTTTCTTTTCTTATTTTATGTGTCTCTCCTTTAGCTTCCTCCACATTCCTCGTCTTCCTTTTGGTAGAGTTTTCTTTCTAGTTTACATCTCAAATCATGGACTGATTTTTGTTTCCATTTTTTTCTTTGACGTTTTATTTTTATATTTCTGCTTTACATGTCGGTGAAATTACATTTTGTTGTTATTGTTTTCTTTGCCATTCAATTCAGGCTGCCATCATCCTTTCTGTTCTTTACTGGTGGTCCTAGATATGTCTGTTTGCGTTTCTGTCTGTCTAGTTGTCTGTCTATATCTGTCTGTTTGTCTGTATGTCTGTCTTTCTGTCTTCCTCTCTCTCTCTCTCTCTTTGTCTCTCCCTCCCTCTCTTTCTCTCTCATCTCTTTTTCTCTCTGTCTCTGTTTTTCTTCTTTCTTTCTCTCTCTCTCTCTCTCTCTCTCTCTTCTCCTCTCTCTCTCTCTCTCTCTCTCTCTCTCTCTCTCTCTCTCTCTCTCTCTCTCTCTCTCTCTCTCTCTCTCTCTCTCTCTCTCTCTCTCTCTCTCTCGTCACACAGGTTTTTTTTATATGTCTATGTGTCTATGTGTCTGTTTGTCTGCTTCTGTCTGTCTACATGTTGGTTTCTCTGACTGTCTGTCTATCTCTCTCTTGTCTCTCTCTATCTTGTGTCTCACAGTTTTTCTGTATGTATCTGTCTGTCTGTATATCTCTGACTCTCTGTCGAACTGTCTGTTATTTTTTCTGTCACTCTCTTACTCACTCTCACTCTCTGTTTTTTTTCTTTCCTCTCCGTGTCTCTATCTCCCTATCCCTCTCCCTCTCTCTCCCTCCCTCCTCTCTCTTCTTATCTCTTTTCTCTCTCTCTCTCTTCTCTCTCTCTCTCTCTCTCTCTCTCTCTCTCTCCTCTCCTCTCTCCTCTCTCTCTCTCTCTCTCTCTCTCTCTCTCTCTCTCTCTCTCTCTCTCTCTCCTCTTCTCTCTCTCATGCGTTTATCTTTTATATTTCAAACTTTTTTTTTAACACTAGTTTTAACAAATCCGGGATTCCTCCCTCCCCCTTTCCTAATCACATCTTTATTCTGCTGCATCTTGCAACTTTTTCCTTCAATTTCTTTTTTTTGCTCTGTTGAAAGAAGACAAACTAGAGTGGATTACAGGGACAAGGAATTCATCTTGTGCAGCGGAGAGAACTTTGGGAAACTAAGTTGCCTTGTATCTACTAGGCTGGTGTATGTGTGGGTATGTGTGTGGGTGTGTGGGTGTGGGTGTGGGTGGGTGGGTGTTGGTATGGGTGTGTGTGTGGGGGGGTGGGGGTGGGTGTGGGTGTGTGTATGTGTGTGTGTGGGTGGGTGTGTGTGTGTGTGTGTGTGTGTGTGTGTGTGTGTGTGTGTGTGTGTGTGTGGATGTGGGTGGGTGTGTTGTTGTGTGTGGGTGGGTGGGGTGTGGGTGTGAGTGGGCGGGTGTGTGTGTGTATGTGTGCGTGGGTTTAAGTGGGTAGGTGTGGGTGGGTGTCAAGTCAAGTCAAAATTTTATTTCCAGATGGTACATTGAGTAAGCAATACATTTGATTTTCTGTATGTGTGTGTATGTGTGTGTATGTGTGTATGTGTGTGTATGTTTTTGTGTGAATGTGTGTCTATGTATGAGTGTGTGTATGTGTGTTTGTTTGTGTGTGTATGTGTGTATGTGTGTATGTGAGTGTGTGTTTGTGTGTGTTAATTCCTTTGTTTTGTAAGTTTTTTGCTGAGACAGAAAAAAAGAAAGACAGACGGACAAAACAGACAAAGAGAAACAAAGAGAAACAGAGACAGACAGACAGAGAGAAGTACAGACAGACAGACAGACAGACACACAGACACACAGACAAGCATACATACATACATGCAGACACACATACACACAAACACACACACAAACACACACACACAACACACACACACACACACACACACACACACACAACACACACACACACACACACACCACACACACACACAGCATGCA
>CM060339.1:43845392-43850392 GCA_030674155.1 Stramonita haemastoma | reverse complement strand
ACACACACACACACACACACACACACACACACACACACACGCACACACACACACACACACGCGATTTTCAAAGAGTCAAGAGACAATTTGCATTTGACCCCTCTAGGGTTAGGGAAGATTTCAGTAATAAGAAAATCAACTGTAAAAGTTATAATTTGCATTAACACAAACATTTGCACCACACACACACACACACACACACACACAACACAACACACACACACACACACACACACACACACACACACACACACACACACACACACACACACACGCTGATCATTCTCCCTTTTCTATTCCCCTCGGACAAAAATGTGTTTGTCAATGCTTTACTTTTATTATTGTATGACAGCTTTAGGTTTTTTTTTTGTTTTAAATAAAATTGTCCCGATGAAGCTAATCGAATGTCTTCTTTTTTGTTTTGATATTTAGTGAAAAATGAAAATTACCACTGAGCTTTCTGGTTTAATTCTGTGTTTTTTTTTCTTCTGATAATGCAGCAAAGCCTGCTTATTTCTTCTGTGTATATAGCTTTTTATTTTCAGCTTGGATTTGTGCAGCTTTTTAGGTTTAAGGTACACGGATTTATTCATTTATTTTCTGCTAGTTTTATATGCTATGTTTTAAAGCTATTTTTTTCATTTATCTACTTTATTGTTTTTCTTCTGTCAAGAACACATTTTTGTGAGGGTTTTTGTTTTACATTAAAGTACTATTTTGCTACCTTTCTTTTTATTTGTGGGTTTTTTTGTTTTTGTTTTTTTGTTTTTCTTTATGGATTTTGTTTTCTTTTTTTTTTTGTTTGTTTGTTGGTTTGATTTTGTTTGTGTTTGTTTGTTCGGTTTGTTTGTTGTTGTTTTTTGTTGGTTTTTGTTGGTTTTTTCCCTCTTTATTGGGGGGGGGGGGGGAGGGGGGGCATGCTTTGTTATTTTCGGGGTTTTTGGTGTTTTTTTTGTCCAGCCTTCCTGCTTTTTGGGTTTTTGGTTTGGGTTTGTTTTGGAGGTGGGTTTTATTTTTGCTTTTTGCGTTAACTGTCTTCGTGTCATTACTGTTGCTATGTTTAGTTCCATAACAATTAGTTGTTTACTCAAGGGAGAAATTAAAACGTTTGGGGCAGTGTTACAAAATAAATGATGAATTGCAAATGCACAGGAAAAAGCAACACAAATGGTGTCGCAGTAACAAGTGTAGAGCTACAGCCAAAATTCTTCACAACGTCTTGAAAGACCAGATTTCGGTTGAAACAATTCTCAGTTTCTATCAGCCTTTCCCTTACTCTGCATACCCAGAGTATCAGCATAAAAATTCAGTCGATTTTAGTGCACATTCAAACTAAAAAAAATTGTGGATACCATCACACTGGTTTTCTAAAAACTGACCATTGTTGAAAACAATATATACATCAAAACTGACAAAAATATGAACAATTTCTTGTGTGTTTTTGCACCGTATTCAGTGATATAAGTGATATAGTAATATAGTAATATGGCTGCAAATATCCCATGATTGTTGTAAAAAAATCCATGATGCGTTTTTTCATGCTTATCTGTGTACACAATCATGATATGTTTTTTTATGCTGTCCTCTATGTAAAATCCATGATAGCGTTTTCTCATGCTCTGATCTCTGTAAAAATCCATGATACTGTTTTCTCATGCTCTGATCTATGTAAAAATCCATGATGCGTTTTCTCATGCTCTGATCTCTGTAAAAATCCATGATGACGTTTTTCTCATTTCTCTGATCTATGTAAAAATCCATGATACTGTTTTATCATGCTCTGATCTATGTAAAAATCCATGATATTGTTTTCTATGCTCTGATCTCTGTAAAAATCCATGATACTGTTTTCTCATGCTCTGATCTCTGTAAAAATCCATGATGCTGTTTTCTCATGCTCTGATCTATGTAAAAATCCATGGTGGCGTTTTCTTATGCTCTGATCTCTGTAAAAATCCATGATACTGTTTTCTCATGCTCTGATCTCTGTAAAAATCCATGATGGCGTTTTCTCATGCTCTGATCTATGTAAAAATCCATGATACTGTTTTCTCATGCTCTGATCTATGTAAAAATCCATGATGGCGTTTCCTCATGCTCTGATCTATGTAAAAATCCATGATGGCATTTTCTCATGCTCTGATCTATGTAAAAATCCATGATGGCATTTTTTTTCTCATGCTCTGATCTATGTAAAAATCCATGATACTGTTTTCTCATGCTCTGATCTCTGTAAAAATCCATGATGGCGTTTTCATATGCTCTGATCTATGTAAAAATCCATGATACTGTTTTCTCATGCTCTGATCTCTGTAAAAATCCATGATGGCGTTTTCTTATGCTTGATCTATGTAAAAATCCATGATACTGTTTTCTCATGCTCTGATCACTGTAAAAATCCATGATACTGTTTTCTCATGCTTTGTTCTAAGCTACCTACAGAACTTGATACAAGAATCAAGAATACAAAAATCAAAAAATAAAGCTTGACTTTCCCTTTTGAGTTCTTTTTTTCACTTACTGGGAGTTGTTTTTTTTCTACAACAATCCAACAATCCAACCCACCGTGATCTAGAGGTCACGTCCTGCCTAGAAAACGAAAATCCGGTTGGAGTGAGCGGTGGTTCGAATCTCATTGGGGCCCAAACTTTCCCTCTTGTATAAGACCATGAGTGTTGGTCTGGGTGCTAGTCTTTCGGATGAGACGATAAACCGAGGTCCCGTGTATTACCATAATATTTTGTGCACGTAAAATAACCCACAGCAACAAGAGGGTTGTCCCTGGCAAAATTCTGTAGAAAAAAGCCACTCTGATAGGGAAACAAATACACCTGCAGACAGGAAACAGGGAAAAAAATAATGGGTAGTGCTGCAGTTGTAGAAACGCGCTCTCCATGGGGAGAAAAGCTCGAATGCCGCGCGGAGAAATCTGCTGTGACATTAAGTGGTATAAGATTTAAGAAAAAACAAACTATCTCTTCGTTTGTTATTGTTTTTCTACCAGCTGCATTTGTCCACTTTCCTTACAGTTAGGGCAGGTTGATTTATAGCATCAGTTTTTTGTTTTGGGGTAGTAGATGTAGATGCCTGAATTAAGATAAATCTCTTCATCTATCTTTTTTTTCATGTTAGCTTTATTGTGTTGCTTTTTGTTGTCTGTGTTCCATGTTTTCTTTGTATGGTTTGGTCTTTTTGGGGCATAATTATCTTGTGAAAACTTTTGCTCAATGTCGTTTTACACTAGCTTGTGATCTCTTTGTCTGCCTGCCTGCCTGTGTCCATGTCTGTCTCTTTCTCCTTCTGTGTCTCCGTCCCTGTTTCTATCTCTTTTTCTCTCTGTCTCTGTCTCTCTCTGTTTCTCTCTGTCTCTGTTACTCTCTGCTCTCTCTCCTGTCTCTGTCTGTCTCTGTCTCTGTGTCTCTGTCTGTCTGTCTGTCTCTGTCTCTGCTGTCTCTGTCTGTCTGTCTGTCTCTGTCTCCCTGTTTTTCTTCTCTGTCTCTGTCTCCTGTCTCTGTCTCTGTCTCTGTCTGTCTGTCTGTCTGTCTGTCTGTCTGTCTGTCTGTCTGTCTGTCTGTCTGTCTGTCTGTCTGTCTGTCTGTCTGTCTGTCTCGTCTCTCTCTCTCTCTCTCTCTCTCTCTCTCTCTCTCTCTCTCTCTCTCTCTCTCTCTCTCTCTCTCTCTCTCTCTCTCTCTCTCTCTCTCTCTCTCTCTCTCTCCTCTCTCTCTCTCTCTCTCTCTCTCTCTCTCTCTCATTCAACAATTCGTGACACGTTAAAACCTGTTCCATCTTTCGGAAAAATAGTCCATTTTCTGTCATTTGAAACGGATGAAAAAAAAAACAAAACAAATTAGAATGCAGACAGGAACTGGATGTATATAAAAAAGAAACACATGGGTGCTTATTCGAGGATATCGAAATAAACGATTTTTCAAAAGCGTCTACATGTTGAATTCAGAACAATCTGTATGCACCCAGGTAAAGCTAATATGCTACAAATGTCATATGCCGTTTGTTGCCTTTGTCTTTGATTCGATGAAACCATTGATGCTGGGGGCAACAACAAAGTGAGAGGCTGTATGATCAGTCGCTGTCTTTCTTTCCCACTCATGGAATCTCACTTTGCGGCTTAGTCTTTAGTGATGGACTATGACTCTCTGACTAGGAGGCTTGACTTGCACAGTCCTTATGTGCTGCAGCCTTGGGGGCTAGTTGGCCTTCGGAGAACATCTCCAACCTGACTGTCCTTATCCCTTCTTGGCCGAGAGAGTGGGGATGTACTGTGGGCAAGACATCTCCACTATAGTAAAATTTCTGCCCAGTGTCCGAAACAGCAGCTGTCTCCTCTGCTGTTTTGCAGGTCATCGTCGAACACGTAAAGGTAAAGGTGTCACATAACCTTTGTGGTCGTAGTGGAGTGAGGCATCAGAGACCTCAGCTTCTCTAGGGGCCAGCATATTGAGGGCGGCGCCCATCTCCTCTCCCTCGTTGCTTTGCCTTCCCTGACCCTAAAAAGGGCAGGTACCCATTGACAGCTGGGTGAACTGGGGGGACTGTACTGTAGCCAAGGTGCGTAAACGGTCACCCATCCAACTGGTAGCCATGCTATTAGTTGCTTAACTTGACTGGAGGAAAGCGGGTGCTCTGACCACTGAGCTATTCCGCCCCCCTAAAGACTTCTCTAACAGGCTGGTTCTTCTTGTTATTACGCTTTCTTTTCTTCTTATTCCGTTTTCTTTTCCTACATGGAAACAAACGCGACGGACAAACAAACAAAGATTCATAGGCGCCTGAAATACCCACACTGGTTCAAACGTGGGTTGTGCAAAGCTTGTTATGACAGTGTCAAGTATGTTCTAGACAACTGGCGCTGTTTGGAGTCTGTCTAGGCTTTCTTTTTGTTGTTGTTGTTTTTTTGGTTTTTTGGTGATTGGGGTTGGGTTTTTTCCGTTAGTTTTTGTTGTTGGTTTTGTTCGTTTCTGTTATTTATTTATTTATTTATT
>CM060339.1:43837892-43840392 GCA_030674155.1 Stramonita haemastoma | reverse complement strand
AACTTCAAAAGTAATACAACTCACTCCGGCAAGATTTGCTTGCAAGCAGAAACCTACTTTTGGTCAAAACCAGATTCTAAGCTATAAAAAGCATGCAGGTTTTATCTATTCCTAGTAGGGTTCTACGATGACCAAACCCATCATGTAAACAATAAAAGACATGCACTTGCAAGTGTCAGAAGTGCCCACACCATCACTACTGACGCATTCATTAACTAAAAGCCACACTTGCAATATTTACACCCCTTTTCCGCTCACACAAACCTTCTCACCCCTTTCCCCAAGAGTCTGCGTGTGTCGTCACTTCCGGTAAATGGCGTGGTCTAGACGAAAGGGAGATAACTGTGTATGACAAGCGGTAACATTCACTGGCGGCTACATCAAAGAGAAACCGTGGTGGAGATTTAGAAGACTTACTGTCCCTGAACACTGCATGTTGGACTAAAAGGAAGGAAGAGGGAGTGTAGGGGTGTGGTAGTGTTCAGGGAACTTTAGTTTTCTGTTCTGCTAGGTGTTTTGGGTTGGTATTTTTCAAGTTAGGGCTGCTGTTCCTGTTTCTGCTGCTGCTTTTGATGCTGCTGCTGCTGCTGCTGCTGCTGCTGCTGCTGTTCCTGTTTCTGCTACTGCTGCTGATGGTGATGGTGATGATGATGAATGATTTCCAGCCCACATCCTAACCGAATTCTACAGCATTCCCTGTAAGATCAGCATGGTTTTGCAGTATCAGAAATCAATTTTGCTTCACAATCTTAAACTGGGGGGGAGGGGGGGGGGGGGGGGGTAAGTTGATTATCTCCCATGTGATCAGAGCGCGGCAATCGCAGCTTGTTTCTATTTAGAGACACACCTGTGAATTGTGGATGCTCTGTTTCCTTGGGTAGTGGTCGAAAACCCTCCGTTGCAAACACTTTGCCTTCATGGTGAAATGTTAATTAAGCAACCTCTTTTTAGAGGTCATATCCTAAAATGGCTGACTGTGCCGTGTTCTCGAGGTAGGTGCAGAGAAGGTATATCAAAGATGTCTGCTCTGTTACAAGTGGTTGTAGGGGTAGGGCAAAAGACCCAAGCGGGTTTAGTAGTAGATAGCAGTTGATAGAGCTACTGGTTTTTCAGCATCGAATATGCTGGTCAGATAGTGTACGTATGGATGGGGTGAAAAACCCAAGTAGGTGTGTGTTTTTTTTTAGGAAAAAGTAATGAGGAAAGACAAGTGCAGGTTAATTTTTTGTGGATAGTAGTTTTAGGGGCTACTGGTTTTCATCATCAAAATTTAATATGTAGGCCAGGTAGCGTAACTCGGGATGCGGTACAAGTTGGCCTGGGGTGGTAAGTAAATTATCTCCCATTTGATCAGAGCGCTGCAATGGAAGCGTTGTGTTTCTATTTAGAGACACACCTGTGAATTGTCGATGTTCTGTTTCCTTGGGTAGTGGTCAAAAACCCTTCGTTGCATGCACTTCGCCTTCATGGTAAAATGTAATTTATGCAACCTCGTTTTAGAGGTCACATTTTAAACTGATTAGCTGTGCCAGTTCCTGAGGTTTGTGTAGAGATGGGACATCAAATAATATATCCACTCTGTTACATGGGATTATGAAATATATAAAAAACAACAACCTGAGAGTCAAGATTTATTGTACCATTGGCACTATCATCTTTCTAAGTTGAAAACTACAGTCACAAGATTTATGTCGCTTTTTAGAAACACACAAGCTACTTTGCCTAAAATCATAAACTGAAAATTTAATATATAAAAAAACCCGAAGTGCTAAGATGTTGTTACATCATTGGCACTTTCTTCTTGCTAAGTTGCAAACTACAGTCGCCATGTTTATGTGGCTTTCAGCTACATACAAACCTCACAATCCTATCCCAAGTCTCCCCTCCTGCTTGTTCTCACATCCGGTAATGGCGGCGTTGTCTAGACAGAAGGGGAATAACTCTGTATAACAAGGGGTGACTCCATTACAGAAGACCAACGTAGAGATTCAGAGGACTATCTTCCTATCAAACACGGTGTTGGTTTCAAAGGCGAGGAGAGTACTGGCGGATTTTCCTGCGTGTTTATGATGGATAGAGTTTTGCAGTAAATGCGTGGCGTTAATGCTCGGTCATTGCCTTTCCAATGGATCATTCTAGTGTCGTGGAGATAGGGGTTCTGCTGCATGGGTAACAGCTTACCCTCCATACATACTTGCCCAGGCTTTGCGCTCTAAAGACTAGAGCGCAACTCCATAGTCTTCCGAGACTGATGGGTGCCTACTAATGCTCTTAGTTTTGGTGACTGTATATTTTTTATTCCAGGGGGTGCTTTTGGTGGTGTTGTATGTTTTTTGTTGTTTCTGCAACTTCTTGTTGCATTGGTTGTGGTTGTGGCAATTTGTATTGGTATTTATGAACCACTTTAGGTCATGGCAGATTTTTCTGCGTGAAATTTAGGCAGTTTTATTCTAGGGACAACGAGTTACAAGAAGAGCAGCTCCACCCATTATTATTTTTT
>CM060339.1:43822892-43832892 GCA_030674155.1 Stramonita haemastoma | reverse complement strand
TTTGGTTTCGTCCAACCATGTTAGAGAGCTATTTTTAGGGTCGTGTTTACCTCCCACATTGTGCTTTTGTTTTCTTAAACTCAAGTTTTGCTGGCAACATGCAGGATGGTTAAGACGTTCGCCTGCCAATATCTAAACCGCGAGTTTCTGGGTTTGTACCCAGCTCGCCCTTTCTTCCCAGTTTGACGAAAAAATCGAACTGAATATCAAAGTAATTCGGATGAGACTATAAACCGAGGTCCCGTGTGCGAACGCACACAGAACATCTTGCGCACACGTTAAAATCCCGTTCCGCCTTTCGGAAGAGCAGGCCATCGTGTGCCGGTAGGAGTGGATGAAAAAATTATATTAAAAAAACCCAGCATGCACACAGGTGTCATGTTTAGACACCATCCCTGAGGGGAAAAAAATAATGGGTAGGCGCTGCACTTGTGACGACGCGCTCTCCCGGGAAGAGCAGCCCGAATTTCACGCAGAGAAATCTGCTGTGACATAAAGTGGTACAAAATAAAATATTTAAAAAACACATGACATTTAAAGTTCATGTTCCGAAGCTCAGATATGAATTTAGGTTGACACAAAAATATCAGTTTTCCTTTTTAGCTTTAAGTTGAAGACAACTGCTTTCCAAACATACGAAATTGCGGTCAGTTGCCTAATAACATACCAGTTTTATGTTTGATTTCTTCGAAGAATTATTTTCACAGTGTGTTTACTTGAGTTTTTCCACAGAGCTGAAGAGTGAGCCATACTTTGGCAGTCAGACACTTGATGTATGTACACAATCCCTTAGAAAAGCCTAACCTCTGATTCAGCTTGCCCCCTACCCCTTCCCAAACTTTTTTTCTGGTATTATTGTTTGCCCTGAACTTATATATATATGTATGTATGTATATATATATATATATATATATATATATATATATATATATATATATATATATATATATATATATATATATGTATATATATATATATATATATATGTATATCAACACCACTACACCCACCCTACAACAAACATAATAAGCTTAAAAGTTACACTTTCTGGAAAAGAAATCACGCGAAAATGATGGACTGGGAAGACAGCGTAATGTGTGTCCATCTGTCATTGGTCAGTTGAGGAGCCAATCACTGCACACGAAGCAAACACCAACTTTGACTCACGTTGATGATGAGAACGGCCTTATGTCTGAACCAACAGAAACAGGAACTGCTCTCCGTGATTATCTCCATTCTGCAAACACACACACACACACACACACACACACACGCGCGCGCGCGCGCGCGCGTACACACACACACACACGCACATGCACATGCGGTAAAGAAAACCAGATTGGCGAGCACATCCTTCAGAGGTGCATGCTATTCAGCGACCTGAGGAAGATTGTCTGGCCGAAAAAGATAACACTGCAAACCAAGTTGTAGGGCCCACGAGAGGAGCTGGAAAGAACATGCCATTATTATTTTTCCCAAGCACATCTGATGGTGTAAAAAGTGAACGAATGAATACACACACACACGCGCGTGCACACACACACACACACACACACACACACACACACACACACACACACACAACAGACACACACACACACACACACACAGACACACACACACACACACACACACACACACACAGACACACACACACACACACACACACACACACACAACACACACACACACACACACACAGACACACACACACACACACACACACACACACACACACACACACACACACACACACACACACACACACACACACAACAACATACCCCACACTACATCACAAATCACCACCATCTTCAGCAGCTTAACTCCGCAGCACAGAGGGCAGCAGACCTGTCCTGAAAATTACCTCCCCTCCCTGTAATCAAGGGACATCAGTCACAGGGCGAACAAGCAAGGGGGGTAAGAGTGATGAGTTGCCTTGTGTCAGGCATCCTTGTTGTTTCTGTTCCAATGGCGGGCCTTGTGGATCCAGTTTGCCAGTTAGCCTGGCTCTGCACTGGGCGGACTCTTCCTTTTCACATTATTCTTTTATATTTATTCTTTCATATCCAGGATAATGAGATAAGCACTCATGTGCTTTTTTTTAACCAGTCCCCGTGTGTATGCAGTTTTGTAAATATTGTCATCTGTTCCTACCGGCACACAATGGCCTACTCTTACGAAAAGCGGAACAGGATTTAACGTGTGCGCAAAATGTTCTGCGTGCGTTCGCACAGGGGCCTCGGTTTATAGTCTCATCTGAAAGACTTTTGGGGAGAGTGGAGTCAGCACTGAAGTTAACTCCAGGGGAAAAATCCCCTCCAAGGGGACTCAAAGCAGTGGAACAATGGTGGTGTTTCTTCTCCAATGAACATCTTGGTGGAACAAGTTTGCGAGTTATTTATTTATTCTATTCATTTATCCTTTTACTTCGAGGATGATGGAATAAGCACTCGTGTGTTGTTGTTTTTTTCATCCAGCTCTGTGTATATGCAGTTTTGTCAATTTTGTCATCTGTTCTCACCGGCACACAATGGTCACCTCCTCTGAATAGAAAAAAGGTTTTAGGGTGTGGGCAAGATGTTCTCCCTGCGTTCGCACACGGACCTTCATGTATAGTCTATCCAAAGGATTTCAAGTGAGGAGTGGATGGAGTTGGCACAGATGTCTCTGCTCATGAGCATGGTTTGTGTGCAAGTTCTTTGTTAGAATCGGCATGCAGTGGTCATGTCTGCAGTGCTGTTTAACCCTCTTGCATTCAGGTTCTCTGAACACAAATTACCCCTAGATTTCGCATTCCATCACGAAATTAGGTCAGGCACACATGCTTGCTTGCCTTTTTCTCCTTTCAAATACATACCAGCAGTTATAATTGACTCCAGACTCTCACAACAGGCTCTGTGCCTCTGGCCTGATAGAGCTTCGGCATGTGGTAGCAATCAGCCAAGGTCACTGTGTGATGGAAAATGGTGTGTAAATCCCGCAAATTCCGGATCAGGATTCAAGGGGAGGGAATATTTGTGGCGCTCCACCACGAAATGAGTCGCTTAGCACATGACCCACTTTTCCGCTAGGAGCCATTAAAGGTAGGTAGGGTCAAGTTGGCAATTTTGAGATTTTGATTGATTATTAAAGTATAGCCATTATTTTACCTTATAGTGAAATATCAAATCATAATTTTGTTTCCTTTTGCATTTAAATGTGTTTTTAAAATATCCAAGCCCTCATTCTGCCCACCTATAAGGATGCTAAACTTGTCAATTTCTCATTTTGTCATTTCCTGCAGTCTAGCATTTCAACTTTCAATAACTTTTCCTAGAATTGTCCAATTTTTGAACTGTTTTTTGTATTGTGTAGCCATTTTATTGCAGTTAAATAACGTATTAATAACTAAAATTGACCTCTGGTGCAATGCGTCTCATTATGTGGTGGAGCGTCACATTTTACTTCTGGAAAATCTGGGTCAACACAAACTCCTTGTAATGATGAAATAATCTTCCTGTTATTTTCCCTCTTCAGCCAGGATTCCAGCTTCACCAATGATGACTTTCTTTGAGCATGTGACAAGCCTTTTTCCCAACCATGAAAGGTACCTCACATTTCTGGCTTTAGTTATCATCCAGTATCTGACCTAGAATGTGTAATTTGCTTATAGATTGGGTTTTTTTTTAAAGAAATGTTTTTTTGGTTGCAAACAAAGAACAGGTTGATTTATATTTTTCTATTTATATTCTATACCACTTTATGTCACTGCAGATTGCAGATTTCTCTACCTGAAAGTTGGGCTGCTCTCTCTGGGGAGAGCTGTTTTCACAAATGCTTCCCCAGTCATTTTTTGTTCCTGTCTGCAACTGTGATTTGTTACCCCAAGGACGGTCATTGGAATTTTAACCTGTGTGCAAGATGTTCTGCGTGCATGGTTTGCACAGAAGACTGCAGTTTGTTGTCTCATTCAAAGGACTTTGTTCTGCATGTGCATTCACATCAGCGAGGTATCTTGGACAATAAAAAAACTGACATAAGACAAAAATGAAACATCTTAATTTGCAGTGAAAGAGGACGTTTAAGAAGATCACACCTGCACTATACAAAAAATGACATCGATCTGAGAATCACCTTGAATCTAAAAAAAAACAGAAGGTCAGATCATCTGCAAATAACTCCAAATAATTATACACCCTGGATCATGCATTTGCCATCATTAAAAACAGAATACCTTTCCCTCCAAAACATAGGATTGAGCCAATCCCTGTGTGTGATTGGTTGTACAAAACAGATTTGTCCAATCAATGTCGCTTTGTCTAAAAAAGGAAGGTAGTTAGCTCCAGAATTACCTTGAACCCTAGCACGAAAAAACAGATGCTAACAACTTGAAATAACAGGCTGTAGACCAGGTAATTTACTGTTACCTGGTGTCTTTTTTCCATCAATTATTGCCTCATCCTCACAAACAAGGCAATCAGCCAATGCATACCGATGTCAACTTGCGACTTATTTCTGCAAGGACGGTCATTGGAAGAGACACAACAACCATGTCTGACAGAGGACAACCCATTACTCTTACCTCCCTTTGCTTGTTGGCCTTGTGACTGATGTCCCTTGATTGCAGAGGGGAGCTAACTCTAGGACAGGTCTGCTGCCCTCTGGGATGCTGAGTTCAGCAGTGATTAGTGCAGTGCAGTGACTCTGTGTGTGTGTGTGTGTGTGTGTGTGTGTGTGTGTGTGTGTGTGTGTGTGTGTGTGTGTGTTGTGTGTGTGTGTGTGTGTGTGTGTGTGTGTGTGTGTGTGTGTGTGTGTTGTGTGTGTGTGTGTGTTTGTATGTGTGTGAGAGTATGAGTGTGTGTATGTGTGTGTGTTTGTGTGCGTGCGTGAGTGCGTGCTTGCGTGCGTGCGTGCGCGAGCGCGCAGTGTGTGTGGATGGTGTGTGTGTGTGTGTGTGTGTGTTGTGTGTGTGTGTGTGTGTGTGTGTGTGTGTGTGTGTGTGTGGTGGTCTCCAGTTTTACGTCTCTTAACAATAAGTGTGTGTGTCTTGTATAAGGTAGTGAACTTCAGGAAAACGTATTCAATACAGCATTTTTCAGGTGACTGTGCACAAAATTAGTATTTCTACAGTGGGATTGAGTGATAGATGGAGAGGTTTATAGACAAAATAATACGGTTGCGACAATACGCTTAGCTCTAGAAAATCATTTGCACTGTCTCATGTTTTAGCGGATGCTGAAATCAACAAATAGCTTTTCAATGGGAGGCTTCGGTGTCTATTGATAAATCTAAAGGAGCAAGGAGAGAAGAAGAAGAAGAAGAAGAAGAAGAAGAAGAAGAAGAAGAAGAAGAAGAAGAAGAAGAAGAAGAAGAAGGAACAAGAAGAGAAGAACAAGAAAAGAACAAAAGAACAAGAAAAACAAGAAGAACAAGAACAAGAACAAGATCAAAAATAAGAACAATAAGGAGAAGAAACAACAACAACAACAACACAACAACAACAACAACAACAAAACAACAACAAATATCTCTAAAGTGTGGACAGCGTGTTGATTCTCTGAAGAGAGAAGATTACATGTTCTTCTGGACTGACCGCTGAATCCTGCGGACCTGTCTAGAGACTGAAGTAGACAGGTGGAGTTGTCCTTCAAATGACTGCCTTCCAACTGACTGATGATGGCAGAAAGGGCCCATCTTCTCCATAAATTTGCAAACTTTAGAAAACAAATTTTGCAAACTTTAGAAAACAAGCGACAGTATTGATTTTGGGGTTTTGCACTGTTAAAATGCTGACGTATTGGTTTTTTAATCATGTATTTCTGTTATCTCTGTCTGTGTGTCTGTGTGTCTGTCTGTCTGTGTGTCTATCTGTCTGTCTGTCTGTCTGTCTGTGAGTCTGTCTGTCTGTCTGTCTCTCTGTCTCTCTGTCTGTCTGTCTCTCTGTCCTCTGTCTGTCTGACTGCATAATTCTCTCTTTGTTCGGTGCCTCTTTGTCTGTCACTGTCTCTGTTTTTCTGTCTATGTGTCTGTCTGTTTGTGTGAGTGTGTCTGTCTGTCTTTATGTATGTATGTGTGTGTGTGTCTCTCTCTGTCTTTGTCTCTGTCTCTTTTGCTCTGTTTGTTCATCTCACTCTCTCTCTCTCTCAAATGAAGCATGAGCATAGCAATATCTTTTTTTATGATGATACATTATTGATGACAACAAAGCATGTTTATTGATATATCTTTAATTGTAGTGTTCAAAAGCCCCGTTAAGAAATAATCCATTTCTAAGCCAAAGTAGTCCATAAAACTAATGCATGTTTTTCCAAAAAGATTTTTCTTGTGATTTTTTTTCCAAAAAAAAATTCTTCGAGTGTTAAGTTTCATCCCTGACTCAACTCAAATTATACTAACCGTCATTATATCCTGAGTATATACTTTCAAACATCATGAAAGAAAAAAAAACAACCACACAGTAACAGTAGTTACAAATCATCAAACTGATCGTTGTACAGCTAAACAATAACTCACATCCCGACAACCAATTCGCACTGTCTTGACAAGCAATCCTGACCATGGCGGCAACTAATTTCCCCATCTTCCATTCCAGTTGTCCACACCCTCATCCATCACGGAGAGAAATGGACTGAGCTGACGGGTCTAGCAGTCCTGTCTGTGATGGCCACACTGGTTTCCTCTCCTGTATGTTCATGACGTTGCATTCAAAGATGACTCACGGCCCGTTTATCTCCCGTTGGCAGTTGAAAAACATGTCTTTTCAAAAAACATGTCTGTTTAACCCGTTTAGAAGAGACTGCTTTGCCTGTTAATTTGAATCCTTTAGAAAAAATGGTGTGTTGTTCTCTTTATAGTTTTAATGATTTTGTTTGATGATGATTATGATGATGATTTGTATGTTATGAAAAGAATTTGTTTAGAAGTGTATCTGATAAGTTTGGCCATGTTTTTTTTAAAGTTAATAATGGTCAATAAATGTGCCTTATTCTTCCTTCTAATCATCGGAATTTTTCAGTACCCTCAGATTGGGATTTTTGTTCGTGCAGGCTTGTTTCTTAGTGCGGTGCAATGCAGACCAGCTAAGTATATGTTCCTTAACAAGTTTCAGTTAAAACTTCAAAAACCATCTTTTATTCTACTCCTTACTCAAACTACAGTAAGCGACAACTGTTTGTAGGATATTATAAACCATTATTAACAAAACTGGTTACGCAACTAATTGTACAAATATGAAACAAAATATTGTCTTCATGACCATAAATCTGAGTTTTAAAATGTAACAGGTGACAGCCCCGATATGAGCTATGTGGTCAGCGAGGCTATAAACAACGTGATTGGATTGGATTGGATTGGATTGTCTACCACCAAACTAACGAAATCCACCACAGAGGCAGAAGGAATTGCTCACCTGCTGCTCCAGTTGTGGCCCATCATCAGTCAGGCAGACAAATGAATGGACTGGGCCAGACGCACCCAGATCACTGGCTATTCATGGCTGTACTTCACTTCTCTCTATATCTGCTCGTGATTTTGCATTTCAATTTGATTTACGACCACTTATCTTCCTGAGCCAGCAAAGACCTCGTCTGATTAACCCAGGGAGAGGAGTACTAGACTGTTGGTTACTTTGTGTTGAAAAGGGTTGGTTATACCCCTACGCATGGATTTTTCTTTTTAAATGCAATGGTGAATTCAGTTGACTGGTTTGGCGAGATTAATGCATCCACGGTACTTATTCTGTCTAGATGTTTAGTAATATATTTTTTAATTGTTGTTCTTTTTTATTTCTCAACTAGAGCTCTTAAGTTCATCAATGGTGGGATTTTGAGTATGGGACCGTTTTTGTTCAGTATCAAAAGTAGCTGCATTCTGAATTTGGGGATATCGTTGAATTAATAATAGTGAGTGCTGGACCTTAATTCTCCATTTTGTTTTAACCCTAAGTTGAAAACGCCATCCTTTTTGATGCTAGATTTATTTTACCAGTCCTGTGTCTTGCAGTAAATAGCTATTCTGATTTCACTGTTCGTATGATCTTGAGTAGTTTATTTTACCAGTCCTGTGAATTGCAGTAAATAGCTATTCCTTTTTGATGCTAGATTTATTTTACCAGTCCTGTTCATTGCAGTAAATAGCTATTCCTTCTTGATGCTAGATTTATTTTACCAGTCCTGTGACTTGCAGTAAATAGCTATTCCTTTTTGATGCTAGATTTATTTTACTCAGTCCTGTGTATTGCAGTAAATAGGTATTCCTTTTCTAAAGAACTGTATTGGATGTTAAAATACACACTTGTATAACTTTCCAGTTTTGCTGCTTCTTACACATTGAATCCATAACCAAACAATCTTACATTCAAAGAAAAAGCCAACATCAAGATTTTTAAAACTTCTGCATTAATCATGTAGCAAAAACTATCTCGTGGCAATCCAAATTTTATGATAAAAACAAATTAAATCGAATTTGTCATGCTCCACCACATATTGAGTGGTTTGCGCAGATGTCAAGTTTTAGCTGTCAACATGTTACTAATTTGCAAGGAAAAGGTTTTTCAATACTGACAATCAGATAATTTTACTGAAAAATTATTACAACTTGAAATGATGACTACAGAGGGCGGCGAAAAGGATATCAACAAGCTTTGGAATGGGTGGTCAAAAAGAGGGTTCAAATGTTTTAAGCGTTTTTAAAACAACAGAAAACACAATCACGCCTTAGTACTTCCCTAAAAGGTAAAAACAAAAAAGGCTTTTGTTCCATAAACAATAAAATATCAAAATCACAACAACCTGTGACCCACCTGTCTAAAATAGCTACAAGCAGAAAAGTGGGTCAGGTGCGAAGCTGCTCATTTCCGGGTGGAGGGTCACCATTCTTTCACCTGTGTAACAACCCCCAAAATCAACCCTTTGGCAATCATTTTCACCAACACAGCAACTCATTCCACCATCTTCTATGGCAGCTGTCACCTGCCATCATCAGTCAGGCAGAGAAATGAACATGACCAGACAAGTTCAACACTCCTGTTTGTCACGGCTTTAACTCATTCCGTCCTGCCCAAAGCTCGTGACTCTGCACATTCAAAACATGGTTAGTTTTTGTAGTGTCTCCTTTTTCTCAGATTAAAACGTGTCTGAGTATCACCTGAAGAGGATTTTTTTTTCTGTTACTGGAATTGAAAAACAAAATGAGTTTCACTCTGGCAGAGCTGTTATAACGTTGTTTGATAGTGATTGCGTGTCTGATTTGGGAAGCATTGGGTTAAAAGGGTTCTCGACAAGTCTGGGGTGTTTTTGGTTTAGGATGGTCATTTAGGGCCCTTCCTTTCAATTTACAAGACATGACTTATCACTGGACTTTGTTATGTCATTTCATGATATATAGTACGTCAGTCGTCAGTCATGTTTATCTTAGTTATTAAATTTGGTATGGTACTTAGTATTTTGCAAATACCCGTTTACACGAATGTATGTGCGTGAGCGTGGTGCGTCTGTGTGCGCGTACCATTCACACATACACATAGTCACATACATACACACACGTGTGTGTATTTGTGAGTGTGTGAGTGTGTAAGTGTGTGTGTGTGTGTGTGAGTGTGAGTGTGTGTGTGTGTGTGTGTGTGTGTGTGTGGTGTGTGAGTGTGTGTGTGTGTGTGTGTGTGTGTGTAGTGTGTGTGTGTGTGAGTGTGTGTGTGTTGTGTGTTATTTGTGTGTTGCGTGTGTGTGTTTGTGGTGTTGTGTGTGTGTGTGTTGTGTGTGTGTGTGTTGTGTGTGTGTGTTTTGTGTGTGCATGTGTGCAAGTAGATCTACAGACTACCACAAAATCACAGCCACATCATGTTGTGTTGCATTATTTATACCATATGTCCAAACGCTGACTACATAAAACAGTACACATGAGATATCTAGAACTTTAAAAAAGTATATGGAAAATCAGAAAACTAATATCGCATGAAAACACACCAAAAAGAGAAATTTTAAGAGAGAGAATAAGATAAAAAATATATATATATACAGAA
>CM060339.1:43787892-43817892 GCA_030674155.1 Stramonita haemastoma | reverse complement strand
CCAGCCCTCAGTTCTTTAGGCCTGCCAGCAGGGTATTTTAGTCTTCTATTTGTATCTGTATTTGTATCCCTATAAGTGTGCCTTCTTTTTACAGAATTTTGCCAGGGACAACCCTCTTGTTTACGTGTTGTTTACACGTCCGCTAAATAATGATGCGTAACACACGAGACCCCGGTTCTTCGTCTCATCCAAATGACTAGCACTCAGACCACCAGTCATGGTCTAATGGAAGGGTGGGAAAGTTTGGGGCCCGAACGGGATTCAACCCATCGCACACTCCGACCCGGACATTTCGCTTTCTAGACAGGCGCTTCCCCTCTACACTACCGATATCACCTTAGCAAACATAGTAGTTGTTGTTGTTTTTTCCCACCACGACCACCGCTTTTACTACCACAACAACCAGCTCTGTGACCATGCCAAGTAATGATGTTTTCTTTCATCCACTCTTTCAGTAGTGTCAGCAGTCAAGGAGACAAATCAACATGACTTGACAGGCCGAGGAGATTTTCCCCCTGGAGTTAACATCAGTGCGGACTTCACTCTCCCCAAAAGTCCTTCGGATGAGACTATAAACTGAGGGAGGCCCCGTGTGCGAACGCACGCAGAACATCTTGCGCACATGTTAAATCCTGTCCCGCTTTTTGTAAGAGTAGGTCATTGTGTGCCGGTGGGAACAGATGACAAGACTAACAAAACTGCATACACACGGGAACTGGATGTAAAAAAGAAAAAGCACACTAGTGATTGTTCTATTTTCCTCTATATGAATAAGTAAATAATAAATAAATAATAAGATAACTAACTAACTAACTAACTAACTAACTAACTAACTAACTAACTAACTAACTAACTAACTAACTAAATAAATAAATAAATGAACAAATAGATCAATAGATAAATAAATAAATGATCAATAAAAATGGGCCTAGTACACTCTCGATAGTCAGGGCTATGACTCATCTCTTCCAACCTGCGGTGGAGACTTTGCATTCCAACATGATTCATTACTGCCATGTACATTGACCACGTTAGCCATTACAGTGTCGTCCTGTTAACTCACCACGTGCACTGTGCATCGCTTCTTTGATTAGAAACTGGGGGGCTATTTTTCTTGTGATGATTTTCATTTTAATTATTTATTTATTTATGTTTTTTTTATATCGAGGGTAAATTGAATAAGCATTCATGTGCTTTTTTGCCTCCAATCCCCGTGTGTATGCAGTTTTTCCAATCTTGTCATCTGTTCCCAGCGGCACACAATAACCTACTCTTACGAAAAGCGGGACAGGATTTAAAGTGTGTGCAAGATGCTCTGCGTGCGTTCACACACGGGGCTTCGGTTTATAGTTTCATCCGAAGGACTTTTGGGGAGAGTGGAGTCAGAACTCCAGGGAAAAACTCTCCTCGAACGGGAATCGAACTCGGGTCGTCAAATCGCGAGTGAAACGGTCTGACCACTAGGCTATCCCATCCTCTTAATGCTGGTGGGTTGTTACTTTAGACAGTTTTGTTTAAAACTGATAACCGTCAAATCTGTCAGTGTAATTGTTATGTGTTATGGTCAATATATGTCTTTTCTCTGATTTCGTTGACAACAAATTAAATACTTTTGGACAATTCTCTTTTGCATAATAATAGTTCTCAGTCTCTTGTTGTGATATAATTATCTTTCTTTAGACTGAGTTATGGTACTTAAAAACTTGAAAACGTTAATGTGCGTACTCATGAACAAAAGTGTCCAAACACACATACACACACACACACACACACACACACACACACCACACACATACATACACACACACCATACATGCACACACACACAGACACACACACACACACATACACACACACCTATTCAGGTGGAGGGGGCAAAGAAGAAGAGGGAGGGGGAGGGGGACACAGGAAGCTACCAGAAAAAAAAAACACAAGGATAGACAGAGAGGCAGAAAAAAACACACAAGGATAGACAGAGAGGCAGACAAAAACACACAGCTATCAAAAACGGTATCTAACCACCCTGAAGGCAAACCCAAGTGTGTGCCTCACCCCAGTTTCTCTCTCCACCAGGTCCAAATATCCTGGAAATGGCCTGACTGTTTTGCAAGATTTGAGGGGGATAGGGCAAGACTGGACCACATGCATATTGGAAAATGAAGTGAATGTGTCATCATCTATCTCTTTCCCAGCCTCTCTCACTACACTGTTCATTGGACCATGAGAGATTCTAGGGGCATGGGTGTAGAGGAAGGGTGATGTATTTGAGGAGTGGAAGCAACTGTTAGCTTGTGCAAGGGAATTTTTAGTGTACGTTTAGTGTGAAGTACTTTGACTTTCTCTAACAGACATAAAATGTGGTTCATTATTGTCAAAAGTCAAGATCCTTATCTTTTTTTTTTTGGTTAAGTGGAGGAGAGTGGTTGCAAAACACTCAGTAGCGATTCAACAGTTGAACAGATCACGGAATAGGTAAAGATGAAGGCAGAGACAGTGCAGAGAGCATTTTTCGTTTGCTTCTCAGCCAGTTGGCAATTCACACTGAATCTGAGTTCGATCCGCATTAAGGCTCTTGGTTGAAACTACAAAAAAGACACATTGTGCGTGAATGCATTATATGACAGTTTGCACACAGTTAAATCCCCAATCTGTCTTGCATAGTCTGAGAGATTCTGAATTACGTTCATCGGGAGAAAAATACCAAATATTGTGTATGATAAGCTGGAAACCTTTCACCTTCATTTTCACTGTAAGATTCACATGGAAAGCAAAGTGAATTCCACATTCCTATCCAAGTTATCTAGTGCATGTGTGTCTGTTGTATGACTTTTTTCCCTGGATTGGATCTTGGAAAAACGAACCAGCCTGGTGTATACATTCATCCCTTGTGTTTGTGACTGTTGTGTTTGTTTCTTTTTTGTTGTCTGTTTATATTTTGTTCCTCTCCTCATTCTCTCTCAGACACAGAACACCTCATCTCTTCCCACACTCCTACAGTCACACTCCTGCATTGCTCCAACGCCTCTGAACACCAGGCTTCATTCATTACCATCCCTGTCTCCCCTCTCTCCTCTCCCCCACCCTTCTCATTCTGCTCCTTCATGATTCATCCTCACTCCATTTCTTCTTTCTTTCATCTTCTTGTTCTTCCCTTTTCTTCTTTTCTTCTTCTTCACTCTTTCATCCTCTCTTCTGTTCTCTCTCTCCTTCCTTCTTCTTCTTCTCCTTCTTCTTCTTCTTCTTCTTCTTCTTTTCTTCTTGTTCTTCTTGTTCTTCTTGTTCTTCTTCTTTTCTTCTTCTTCTTCTTTTCTTCTTCTTTTCTTCTTCTTCTTCTTCTTCTTCTTCTTCTTCTTCTTCTTCTTCTTCTTCTTCTTCTTTCTTCTTCTTCTTCTTCTTCTTCTTCTTCTTCTTCTTCTTCTTCTCTTTCTTCTTCTTCTCTCTTCTTCTTCTTCTTTTCTTCTCTTCTTCTTCTCTTCTTCTTCTTCTTCTTCTTCTTCTTCTCTCTTCTTCTTCTTCTTCTTCTTCTTCTTTTCCTTCTTTCTTTCTTCTTCTTTTCTTCTTCTTCTTCTTCTTTCTTCTTCTTCTTCTTCTTCTTCTTCTTCTCTTCTTCTTCTCTTCTTCTTCTTCTTCTTCTTCTTCTTCTTCTTCTTCTTTTCTTCTCTTTCTTTTCTCTTTTCTTCTTCTTTCTTCTTCTTCTCTTTCTTCTTCTTCTTCTTCTCTTCTTCTCTTCTTCTTCTTCTTCTTCTCTTCTTCTCTTCTTCTTCTTCTGCAATTCTTCTTCTTCTTCGCAATTCTTCTTCTTCTTCTTCTTCGCAATTCTTCTTCTTCGCAATTCTTCTTCTTCGCAATTCTTCTTCTTCGCAATTCTTCTTCTTCGCAATTCTTCTTCTTCGCAATTCTTCTTCTTCGCAATTCTTCTTCTTCGCAATTCTTCTTCTTCGCAATTCTTCTTCTTCGCAATTCTTCTTCTTCGCAATTCTTCTTCTTCTCTTTCTTCTTCTTCGCAATTCTTCTTCTTCGCAATTCTTCTTCTTCTTCTTCTTCTTCTTCTTCTTCTTCTTCTTCTTCTTCTTCTTCGCAATTCTTCTTCTTCTTCTTCTTCTTCTCCACAATGTCCAGGAACAGGCGAGTGGGGTGAATGGACGACACTCAGCAGAGGAGAGGAGGGTGGAAATCTAGGGGGCAGGCAACTCTTCCTGAATTTCTCCTGGCTGGTGTCTTCAAAGCTCTGTGACTCTGCTTTCTTGTGGCTGCATAGAACTCCCACTTGGCCCTCCTGAATTTGGCTTTTAATGATTTGGGTAAAGCAGGAAAGAAAAAGTAGGGCCAAAAAAGTTAAGACTACAAAAAAATAATGTAATCAAGGATGTGTAGAGTGGAGAAGATTGGCAAAATGTTCTACAACTTTTTTCTTAAATTTTTTTAAGAATGCAATATGGAGAAAGGTTTTTATGTTATTTTAAAACAAAGTTTACAGAAGCTGTGAAACTTTCTGATTGATAAGCAAGTTGAGAGTTGTGAAGAAGAGAATACTGTCTCAGTCATGAGAAACTACAGACATTGCTGAGTCATGAATATTTCTAGGTTCTTTGTTGTTCATGTTCATCTTCAAACTATCTGATGAAGTTGGATCTGTTGTATAGCTTTTCTTCTCATCATTAACCTGCATGCCTTTGACAATTGCTTTCTCTGTATCAACCACAAAAGAACCGAAGTACATTCCACGTTCATATCCAAACATCCTAGAGCATTGTAGTCTGTTGTAATATTCTGTTTTCCTTGTTTTTGAACTGAAGAAAAACAAACAGAAGTCTGCTGTATGCATTCCTCTCTTGGCCTTGCTTGGTTGGTGTTTTTATTTTCTGTTGTTTGTTTTTTTCTCATCTTCTCTCAGGCACAGAACACCTCAGTCCTCTTCTCCACACCTCAGTCCTCTTCTCCACACCTCAGTCCTCTTCTCCACTCCCCAGTCCTCTTCTCCACACCCCAGTCCTCTTCTCCACACCCCAGTCCTCTTCTCCACACCCCAGTCCTCTTCTCCACACCCCAGTCCTCTTCTCCACACCCAGTCCTCTTCTCCACACCCCAGTCCTCTTCTCCACACCCCAGTCCTCTTCTCCACACCCAGTCCTCTTCTCCACACCTCAGTCCTCTTCTCCACACTCCTCCAGTCACACCCTGGCTGAAACATTGACCTCCAAATCAGCTCTTTTTCAGCCGCTGCCTCAGGCTAAATTTGTCTCCCCCCTGCAAAGTGAATCAGGCCTCTAGAAGCATCCACGCTTCTCTTTCAGTTTACCAGTGCTCTGTCTCCCCCTCCTCTTCCTCTTCCTCCTCCTCTTCCTCCTCTTCCTCCACCTTCTTCTTTTTCTTCTTCTTTCTTCTTCTTCTTCTTCTTCTCTTCTTCTTCTTCTTCTTCTTCTTCTTCTTCTTCTTCTTCTTCTTCTTCTTCTTCTTCTTCTTCTCTGTTCTCTTCCAGAATGGTCTTTTTTTTTACAGGCGTCCTTCCACAAGCTTATCCCTTTCGGAAAGGGACCCAGACCTAATCTGAATAAACATTTCACATTCACAACACCTCAGCCACAATGTCCAGAAACAGGAGGGTATGGTGAAGAGACGACACTCAGCAAAGAAGAGGGCAGTGGAAATGAGGGGGTGGCAACACTTTGTGAAGTCTAGCTCGTGTTTTCAAAGCTGGGATGTTGTTTATTTTGTCCTGCATACAATTTTCGCCTTGCCTTCCTTAATTTGGCACGATTTGGGTAAAAAGTGGAGAAGAAAATGAAAAACAAAAAAGGAAGAAAGGTGAGATGGGCATCAGTAAATAGAATCAAGAACGTGGACACCTTGTTTTCGTTTTCCTTTTTTAGTTTTTAGGATGCAATGAATCCAAAAGTGTTTAGTTTGTTTGTAACAAATGTGCAGACCATAATTATGATTCTTTTTTACAGATAAGTAATTTCAAAGGTGTAATGTGCAGAAGGCAGCACTGTTTCAATCATGAATACAGCATCATCTTATCTGATTAGTTTTTTGTCGTTGTGGTAATTAATGCTTATAGTCCCCTTTTTAATTGTGCAATAACCCAAGACTGTAAAAAGTAGGGGGAGATGTAAAAGCACAAACCAGGGAAACACTGTCTCAGTGATGAATAGATACAGATGTAGCTGGATCCTGAGCATCTCTAGGTTCATAGTGGTCTTTGTAGTGGAGGGGGCGGGAGAGCTCAGTGGTCAGAGAGCTCGCTTTCCCTCAGTCAAAGTAAGCAGCGTCGAGCGTGGTTACCAATTAGACGGGTGACCGTTTGTGCGCCTTGGCTTCAGTACAGTCCTCCCAATTTACCCAGCTGTCAATGGGTACCTGCCCTCTTTAGGGTCAGGGAAGGTAAAGCAGCGAGAGAGAGGAGATGGGCGCCACCCTCAATATGCTGGCCCCTAGAGAACTGAGGTCTCTGATGCTTTGCTCCCCTACGACTTCATAGGTTATGGGACACCTTTACCTCACCTATACCTTCCATTGTTATTTCAATAGTTTGCTTTCTGTTTCACGTTTTGCTTTTCGTTGTTTGTCAATTTGTCTGTTTGCTGGTTGTGTTTGCCCCTTCATAAGCATGATCATGTACACAGGTTGAAAATCAATCAATGTTAAAGCTAAAGAGGTACATCTTGTAACTTTTTCATGGTAATTGATATGTGGACTTTCTTTTTATTTGTGGAATAGTCCAAGAGTGTAAGCCACAAAGAAGCTTTCTTTTCGTTCCCTAAGCTAGAGTTCCGAAAGTTGACCATTGGTGACACTTTGCATAATCATGCGGCCTGTTTTGCCCATCATGACGTAGCTGCTTTCCAACTTCGGTAATGTGGGCTGGGTATGTTTGGTGTGTTCGTGTTTCTGTAAGCCAACAACACTGACATGGATATTGAGATCTTTAACGTGCATACTTGATCTTCTGCATATGCATACACGCGAAGAGAAATAAGGCACTGGCAGATCTCCACTTGAAGTTAACCTCGGAGATTGTACTGAGATTTGAACCCACGACTTCATGGACCCATGCAAACGACTGTTGAATGGTCCTAACCACTCGGCTATTGCATTCGTCCTTTCACTGTATAATGAACTTTGCAAGAACAGCGTAGAAATCGTGGCATAGATGCTTAGCTAGCAGATGAGGAGCATACTAGCATCCTGCTGAGTTATTCTATCATTAAAAGTGTCACTGGGAAAGTCTGCGGTTGAAGAAAGACAACTCCTCTTGTAGTCGTGGTCGCTCCTCACTTTTTAATCACAGCTGATTTCTCTGAAAACGACTTCAATCAATACCTATTGAACAGGTGGTCTAGAGGTTACGCGCCTGCCTAGAAAGCGAAAAGTCTGCAGAGAAATCTACCGTGAATTAAAGTGGTATAAATGAGATAAATAAATAGATTATTCAATGTTTGCAAAGCTTTACTATGGTCGTATAAATGTGTATACTGGTGATACAGAATAAAAAGAACTTTTACAATATTCACAGCCATTCATGATTTGGTATTCGATGCTGAACTATTTGAAAGTTACGTCCATTCATAGTACCATAGCCAATATATCTATTTGAAAGTTACTTTCTTAGTGCTATGGCCAATATATCTACTTGAAAGTTACATTTGCCTTCTGATGTGTATATAGCCAACTATTTGAAGTTACGTCATTCTATAGTACTATAGCCAATATATCTATTTGAAAGTTACTTTGTTCTGTAGTGCTATAGCCAATATAATCTATTTGAAAGTTACTTTGTTCTGAGTGCTATAGCCATATACTTTGAAAGTCACTTTGTTCCGTAGTGCATAGCCAATATATCTATTGAAGTCACTTTGTTCTCTAGTGCTCTAGCTAATCTCATAAGATCAGTTAAGTGTAAACATGGTCTGGACCTGATTGGAACATTTTATCCGTAACAAGAGCAACAATATGGGACGGGATAGCTCAGTGATCAGTCGCTCGCTTTCCCCAGCATGCTAAGCAGCATCGAGCGTGGTTACCAGTTAGATGGTGGACCGTTTGCGCGCCTTGGCTTCAGTAAGCCCCAGTTCACCCAGCTGTAAACACTACGGCCCCCTTTAGGATCAGGAAGGTAAAGCAGCGAGGGAGAGATGGGTACCGCCCTCAACATGCTGGCCCTAGAGAAGCTGAGGTCTCTGACGCCTTACTTCCCTACACCGCACAGGTTACTGGACACCTTTACCTTACTTACCTCCTTTTAGTGATCATAATAACTCTTTTGGCTGTTCAATTATTTTGGAAGTGTTGTGTTTTTTCAAAGAAGTTTCAATTGTTTATTTGTTTGAGAGTCAATAAGCTGGAGATTTTATTCGAAATCCGGTGCCAAGTTATCATGATGGTGTTTCTATTCATCGTCGAACAACAATAACCTTATTAATGTCACTTTCCATTTACTCCTCTGCAGGTAAAAGAGTAACGTCACCACTTTTACTGTTGGTTTTCATCAATAGCGTCATCACCAAAAATTGATTCAAAAAAAATAATAAAAAGTGAAGTAGACACCTAAAATGACAGGACGAGGACCAATCATGTGTGAAGAGGCCGACATTCCCCACTCAGGCCTGTTCAATATTCAGCGCTTCACGCTGATTTGTTTTGATCTGTCGACAGTTCAGATGAAGGAAATTGTCTGATAAACCCAATCACTTGAAGACGTTTCTTTTTCAGCTTGGAAAGGCAAGTGCTTCATTCAGACAGAGGAGAACTTTTTCACTTTTCTTTTTTTTCCTGTGAACAGCAAGGGCAAAAAACTGGAGAAACTAAACATTTCGGGGAGGGGGTTTTAAGGGGTTTATTTTTGCTTTTAGAACATTTTTTTTTACATGTTTCTGTCTGAAACAGACCTGTTTATGTTGTTTAAAGTGCTTTTCATTGTCTGCCTGAATAAAAAAAACACACATTTATTGCATTTCGTATCTTTTATATGTTGCATATATTAAATCCGAATCAGCCCAAGTGTTAATGATACTGTAGTTTTTGTTTAGTCCCGCATCGGTCTGACCAGCCACAGCCGGCGTTGTTGCTGAACAAATGACCTGTCTTTTGGCGCGAATTCCATAGTCGACACCGACTGACAGAGGCCTACTACTACTACTACTACTACTACTACTACTACTACTACTACTACTACTACTACTACTACTACTACTACTACTACTACTACTACTACTACTACTACTACTACTAGTTTTTGTTTATTAGATACTGTAGTTTTTGTTTATTATTGTTTGCTTTTATTCTGTGATCCAATAACAGTTTATTCAATGGTCTAGTAACCAGCACAGATGCAATAAGAGGCGCATGCTTTGATGTCTGCGGCTTTGCAAGTCTAACGTTAAAGATATCTGTTAAAAATATAAGCTCATTGCTTGCTATACACACTAAAACACAAGTTGAAATGCAGTACAATAAGCAGGAGGAGGAGGAGGAGAAAGAAAAGCAAGAAATGCAAAGAAGAATGCAAAGAAGAATGAAAGAAGAATGCAAAGAAGAATGCAAAGGAGAATGAAGAAGAAGCAAGAAGAATGCAAAGAAGAATGAAGAAGAAGAAGAAATGCAAAGAAGAACGAAAAGCAAAAAAAGAATAAGCAAAAGAAGAACGAATAAGGAGAGGAAGTATGTTGAAAAGAGAAAAATAGTATATATGTAGAAGCATTAACAAACAAGCAGAAGATGGAGAAAATACAGGAGAGAGAAGAAGAAGGAGAGAGAAGAGAGAGAAGAGAGAGAGAGAAGAAGAAGAAGAAGAAGAAGAAGAAGAAGAAGAAGAACGAAGAAACAAGACAGACAAGACAGAAGAAGAGAGAGACAGAGAGAGAAGAAGAAGAAGAGAGAAGAAGAGAAGAAGAAGAAGAAGAAGAAGAAGAAGAAGAAGAAGAAGAAAAGAGAACAGAAGAACAAGAAGAACAAGACAGAAGAACAACAACAAGACAGAACGAAGAAGAAGAAGACAACAACAACAACAACAAGAACAACAAGAACAACAAGACAACAAATCAAGGGCAAACAAAGAACGCACATAAGGGAGGGGGGGGGGTGGTATTTTCTTTTGTTGCTTTTTCTCTAAATTAGGGAACAATTATCTCTTCCTCCATCTTCTATCTCATCGCCTCCCCTTGCACTTCTGAAGCACCCCCTCCCTCTTCTCCTTTCACCCCCTCCACACACTTTCATCAGGCAGAAGATGGACAGAACCTACAGGCAAGAGAGAGAGAGAGAGAGAGAGAGAGAGAGAGAGAGAGAGAGAGAGAGAGAGAGAGAGAGAGAGAGAGAGACAGAGACAGAGACAGAGACAGAGACAGACAGACAGACAGACAGACAGAAAAACAGACAGACGAGACAGAGACAGAGAGACAGAGAGAGACAGAGAGAGACAGAGAGAGAGAGACAGAGGGAGAGAGAGAGAGAGAGAGAGAGAGAGAGGTGAGAGTGAGCGTGCGTGCGTGCGAGAGTGCGTGCGTGCGTGCGTGCGTGCGTGTGTGTGTGTTGTGTGTGTGTGTGTGTGTGTGTGTGTGTGTGTGTTTGTGTGTGTGTGTGTGTGTGTGTGAAAGAGAGAGAGAGAGAGAGAGAGAGAGAGAGAGAGAGAGAGACAGACAGACAGACAGACAGACAGACAGACAGACAGACAGACAGAGACAGAGACAGAGAGACAGAGAGAGACAGAGAGAGACAGAGAGAGAGAGACAGAGGGAGAGAGAGAGAGAGAGAGAGAGAGAGAGAGAGAGAGAGAGAGAGAGAGAGAGAGAAAAGAGAGGGTGAGAGTGAGCGTGCGTGCGTGCGAGAGTGCGTGCGTGCGTGCGTGCGTGCGTGTGTGGTGTGTGTGTGTGTGTGTGTGTGTGTGTGTGTGTGTGTGTTGTGTGTGTGAAAGAGAGAGAGAGAGAGAGAGAGAGAGAGAGAGAGAGAGAGAGAGAGAGAGAGAGAGAGAGAGAGAGAGAGAGAGAGAGAGAGAGGAGAGAGAGAGAGAGAGAAAAGAGAGAGAGAGAGAGTGTGCGTGCGTGCGTTTGTTGCGTGCGTGCATGCGTGCACGCGTGAGTGCGTGCATGCGTGCGTACGTGTGTGTGTGTATTATGGAGTCATTCTTCTAGTTTAAAATTGCTTTATTCGAACTGATATCTCACCTGGCCAAGATATAACACGGTGGGAGGAGAAAATCTTGACCATGGACAAGTGTTTCTTCTTTGCTCTCATAGCCCTGCTTACTTTACTTCTGCTGAGAGACAGGACAGTCTGGTGGTCAGAACATTGCGCTCGCAATTTGATGACCCGAGTTCGAAACCCGTCAGAGTGGATTTTCTTTGGAGTTACATCAGTGCTGACTTCACTCTCCCCAAAAGTCCTTCGGATGACACCGTAAACCGAGGCCGTGTTTGCGAACGCTCTCAGAACACTTTGCGCGCACGTTAAATCTTGTTCTGCATTTCGTAAGAGTAGGCCATTGTGTGCCGTGGGAACAGATGACAAGATTTACAAAACTACATACCACGGGGACTGGATGAAGGAAAGCAGATGAGGGCTTATTCCATTATCCTCGAATAAAAGAAATAATATTTTAATAAATAAACAATGAATAAATAAATAATCAAATAAATAAATGAATAAATATTTAACAGTAATCAACGGTGTGAGGCAGAAAATCTTGAACATGAACAAGTGTGTTTCTGCTTTGGTTTTCTCCCATAGCCCTCTTTTGCTCTTACTTCTACGCAACAAAACACATCATAAAGTACTTTAACACTTTTGAATCGAGACCCACACAGAAAATCTGGCCCCAAATTAACGCCGCTTCTTCTTCTTTCTCTACTGCAGCTGAGTGGCCTCAGGCTAAATGTCTTGCTGTCTGCAAAGTGAATTAGAACTCCACAAGCAACTTCCCTGACTCTTTCATTTAGCTTTCCCTTCTTTTCCTCCCCCTCCCCTTCCCTCTCTTCTTTTTAACACTGCCAGAATGAAGCACAAGAAAGGGATGAATAGAGGACACTCGGCAGGGAAGAGAAGAGAGAGAGATGAATGAAGGGGGACAACTCTTGATGAGTTTCTTGCCCATGTCATTCATTCTATCACTCGTAAGAAGAGTAACATTAAATGGTATGGGAATGTCACAAGATCGAAAGGACTGCAAAACCAATACTGCAAGGCACTGTCCAGGGAGGAAAAAAAAAGACGCAGACCAAGGAAGAGATGGAGTACAACATAAGTGAATGGACAGGCCTAGAACTCAACAAAACCCTGAGAAAGAGAGAATGGAGGGAACTGGTGTCAGTCTTAGGTGCCCCACGGTTGCCAGACTAAGGATAGATAGATAGATAGATAGATAGATAGATAGTAGATAGATAATAGATAGATAGATAGAAGTAATAGAAGATAGATAGATAGATGATAGAGATAGATAGATAATAGATAGATAGATGATAGTAGATAATAGATAGATAGATAGATAGATAGATAGCACATTCATTCATTCATTCATTCGTTCCTTCCTTCCTTCCTTCCTTCCTTCCTTCCTTCCTTCCTTCCTTCTTCCTTCCTTCCTTCCTCCTTCCTTCATTCATTCGTTCGTTCTTTCGTTCATTCATTCATTCATCTATTGATTCAACTGACCAATCCTGACTTCATTCTTGCACAACGTGTTTTTGCTACCCTGTATCATGTTCTTCTGTTTTCTTAAGTTTACCTGTGAACGATTTCAGAAAGCGATACAAAAAAATTGAGGGTGTACGAAAAAAACAACATGGGAATCAAACAGGGGGACAACTCTTGGTGAGCTTCTAATCTATGTCATCCGTGCTGACTAGCCCTGGTTCGTTTTATTGTCATCGTCATGAACGCTATGGCCGAGTGGTTAGGATCGTTTGACTTCAATCCCATGAGTCGTGTGTTCGAATCTCTGCAGTGATGTTTGGTGAATTAAGGGTGGGAATCTGTTTAAGATCTCCCAGGTCAACTTTAAGTGCAGACCTACCAGTGCCTTCATTCAGTCCCCATATATATATATATGTGTATGTATGTATGTATGTATGTATGTATGTATGTATGTATGTATGTAGTATGTATGTATGTATGTATGTATGTATGTATTATGTATGTATTATAGTGTATGTATGTATGTATGTATGTAATTTTATGTTGTGTGTGTGTTGTATATGTTGTGTGTGTGTGTGTGTTGTGTGTGTGTGTGTGTGTGTGTGTGTGTGTGTGTGTGTGTGTGTGTGTGTGTGTGTGTGTGTGTGCGCGCGCGCGCGGGAAAAGTTCAAATATGCGCGGGTTTTTTTCTGAGGACAACAGCCCAAATTCTACGCAGAGAGATCTTCTTTGACTTAAGTGTACACAAATACAAATGTCTCTAGTTTGCCAGCTTTGTAGATCATCTACAACTGTCCCGACAGCAAACTTGTTACTGAGTTCGATGCTAATGATCAGTACAATCCCCATTTCATAGCAAAGCTGGTCTACCAATAAAACCACTCATGAATGTGGAAGAGTCTCCAATTGTAGGAAAGTAGTACTGTGTACAGTCCTGGCTTTCGTGACTTGGCATCTAATGCTGATTTGATTGGATCAGACTTCGTTTCATGGTACTGTGACCCGTCTGATGACCCCATTAAGTGTAGACATCGTCTGAAAGCTGAATGAAGGCACTAGGTCTGGATAAAGGAATCAACAAACCAATTTCATGGCTGTAGAGATGATTAACGTGTTAACCTTTTTCACCCCCTTTTTTATATAAAAATAAAAATAGATTTTTAAAAAGAAGTTTTGGAGCATAGGAGGCGGGAGAGCTCAGTGGTCAGAGCGCTGGCTTTCCCCAAGTCAAGTTAAGCAGCGTTGAGCGTGGTTACCAGTTGGATGGGTGACCATTTGAGCGCCTTGGCTTCAGTACAGTCCCCCAGTTCATCCAGCTGTAAAATGTTACCTGCCGTCTTTAGGGTCAGGGAAGGTAAACAGCGAGGGAGAGGAGATGGGCGCCATGATTTATACACAAGCGTAATCACGGCACTAGCAGGTCTGCACAGAAACTTGACTTGGAAGATGTGAAACTTCCTATTCTTAATCCATCAGACTCACACGCCGGGAGTCCAATATAAGCTCCTTACCTGTACCCATGGCAGTGACGTCGGTGGCCATTACCAGTCAGCTATAGCCTTCGTTTGCTTTTCTTTTTCTATATGCAACCTAGGGATAGCCTAGTGGTCAGAACATTGCGCTCGCAATTTCACGACCTAGGTTTGATTCCCGGTCGAGGGGTTTTTCCTCTGGAGTTAACATCAGTGCTGACTCCACTCTCCCCCAAAAGTCTTTCGATGAGACTATAAACCGAGCCGTGGCGAACGCATGCAGAACATCTTGCGCACATGTAAAATCCTGTCTGCTTTTTATAAGAGTAGGCCATCGTGTGCGGTAGGAACAGATGACAAGATTTCCAAAACTGCTTAGACACGGGGGCTGGATGTAAAAAAAAAAAAAAAAAAAGCACATGATGTGCTTATCCCATTATCCTCGATATAAACGAATTAATAAAATAATAAATAAACAAACAAACAAGTACATAAAATAAACATACTCTCTGTTCCTTTCCACCCTCAAATCAAAACAATTATTTCTTCATTTCACCTCCATCATATTTTGTTAGCAATATCCCGCCTTCAAGTAACTAAATTATTGTGGGTTTATAACTTTTCCAACTGTCGCCACATAAAGATCTACTGAAGATCACACCTTAGAACACGCCACAAACAAGACAGTCAAAGATGGATTGTCCCATAAAGAGACAGACATTCCTCTTCATCGTCGAACACGCAGACAGCAACTACTGTTTTCTGCCACATGAGCGAAAAATGCGTTGCGCTGCCGTTAAGCGCCTGACAAGGTGAATCGGTAGTCTAGAGGTAACGCGCCTGTCTTGAAAGCGAAAAGTCCAGGTGTGCGGCGGTTTGTATCCCTTTAGGCCTAAAACGTTTCCCCCATCCACTAGACCATGAGTGGTGGTCTGGGTGCTTGTCTTACGGATGAGACGATAAACCGAGGTCCCCCTGTGTTGCACATCATTATTAGCGCACGTAAAAGAACCCGAATGACTTTGACATTCAGATATAGAATTAAAAAAAAAAGACTTTGACATTCAGTTCGATTTTTTCGTCAAACTGGGAAGAAAGGGCGAGGCTGGGTACGAACCCAGAACCTCACAATTTACTTGTTGTTACTTTTTAATCATCCTGCCACCTTCCTTCCTTCTGAATGTCAAAGTCATTCGGATCAGACAATAAACTGAGACCCCGTGTGCGAACGCACGCAGAACATCTTGCGCACACGTTAAAACCCCGTTCCGCCTTTTGGAAGAGCAGGCCATCATGTGCCGGTAGGAGCGGATGACAGAATTATAAAAACAAAAAACCAGCATGCACACAGGTGTCATGTATAGACACCATCCCTGGGGAAAAATCGGGGAGTTGGAGTCCCAGGGTGGCTCGGGGCTGTATATGGCAACATTCTGGTGGCTCCTGCGACGGTGCTGGAGACATTCGTATCAGTCATTGCCTTTCCAATGGAACATTCCTGTGGCGCGGAGAGAGGGGGTCTGCTGCATGGGTAACAGCCTGCCCTCCATACTTACTTACCCAGGCTTTGCGCTCTAAAGACTAGAGCGCAACTCCATAGTCTTCCGAGACTGATGGGTGCCTACTACTACTAAAAGAACCCACGACAACAAGAGAGTTGTCCTTGGCCAAGTTCTGTAGAAAAAAGCCACTCTGATAGGGAAACAAATACAGTTGTAAACAGGAAAATAAAAAAAATAAAGTAATGGGTAGGTGCTGCACTTGTGGCGACGGGCTCTCCCCGGGGAGAGCAGCCCAAATTTCACGAAGAGAAATCTGTAGTAACAGAAAGTGGTAAATTTAGAAAAGAAAAGAAATATGAAATAAAATACATAAAGAAAAGGCAGGCTCAGCACATTTGACTTCAACCCAGAACAGAATTGTTTATCCTTCAAGTTTTTCTAGAAAAAAAACAAAACTTGCAGGAGAATGGATCAAGAAGATAGAAAAAAAAATACAACAAGAAAAATAAGACAAGAAAAAGAAGGGAGCAAGGCAGAAACAAAGAATGAAACTGATGAAAAAAAGTCTAGCGCAGAATTTCCAGTTGTCTGTTGTTGTTGTTATTGCTGTCATTAAATCAACGTCCCAGCGGAGATATCTGGTTTAAAGGACTGTATGAATTTCCAGCAGATGGGGGTACTATTTGTGTGTGTGCGTGCGTGCGTGCGTGCGGTGTGTGTGTGTGTGTGTGGTGTGTGTGTGTGTGTGTGTGTGTGTGTGTGTGTGTGTGTGTTGTGTGTGTTGTGTGTGTGTGTGTGTGTGTGTGTGTGTGTGTGTGTGTGTGTGTGTGTGTGTGTGTGTGTTAGACATGTAGTTTGTTAATTTTATTTGTGAATCGCTGCATGAGCGTGCCTAATTTGAATAGAAACACTTTGATCTGGGTGCTCTACAAGATTCAGCGCTATATAAATCCCATAATTAATGCTTCTTTAGCTTATTCATGGGAGGATGGGTATGCATGCGCGCGCGCTTGCGTTCGCTGGTGTTTGTGTGTGCGGATTTGTGTGTTTGTGCGTGTGGAGGAGACCTTGCAGATTACTGAGGTGCATGATATTGTATGATATTATTTGATATGTGTTCTAGGGGTGGTTTTTGTGTACACTGTACCCTGTTTCTTGGCGACAAACATGGCTATGCACAGGCGGTGCTGCCATCTTCGGGGCCGTGGTGTCGCCACTATTCCAGTGCCACACATATCAAAAAGGGTTGTAAAGTTTGCATAGTGTAGAAAACGGTCTTGGTACCGTGGGCTCTGTAACCGCGGAAAAGTGTGGGCGGCAAGGTCCCGAAAACGGCGTTTGCGTCACATCTTTTGGTCAATGCTTCTTTAGCTTATTCATGGGAAACTAGGTATGCATGCGTGCGTGCGTGCGTTCGCTGGTGTTTGTGTGTGCGGGTTTTTGTGTTTGTACGTGTGGAGGACACCCTGCAGATTGCTGTGGTGCATGATATTGTATGATAATATTATTAGCTGTGTGTTCTAGGGATGGTTTTTGCGTCAACTGTACCATGTTTCTTGGAGACAAACTTCGCTATTTACAGGCGGGGTTGCGTTCTTCGGGCAGTGCTGTCGCTACAATACCAGTGCCACACACATCAAAAATGGTTGTAAAGTATGGCTGCACAGTGTAGAACACGGTCTTGGTGCCGTGGGCTCTGTAACCGCGGAAACGTGAGGGCGGCAAGCGCCCGAAAGCGGCGTTTGCCTCATCTTTTCGTAAATAATTTTTTAGCTTATTCATGGGGGGTGGGTATGCATGCGCACGTGTGTGCGTTCGCTTGTATTTGTGTGTGCGGTTTTTCGTGTTTGTCCGTAGGGACGAGACCCTGCAGATTGCTGTGGTGCATGATATTGTATAATATTGTTATTGGATGTGTGTTGTTGGGGTGGTTTTTGCGTACACTGTACCATGTTTCTTGGGGAGAGACTTGACTCTGTACAGGCGGGGTTTAAATCTTCGGAGCCGCTGTGTCGCCACAATTCCAGTGCCACACACATCGAAAAGTGTTGTAAAGTTTGTCTGCATAGTGTAGAACACGGTCTTGATGCCGTGGGCTCTGTAACCTTGCAACAGTGCGGGCTGTAAGGGCCCCAAAACGCGTTTGCGTCATATCTTTTGGTACGTGCTTCTTTAGCTTATTCATGGGAGGGTGGGTATGCATGCGCGCGTGTGTGCGTTCGCTGGAGTTTGTATATTCGTTTTGTGTGTTTGTTTTCTGTGGAGGAGACCCTACAGATTGCTGTGGTGCATGATATTGTATTATATTATTATTTGATGTATGTTCTAAGGGTGTTTTTTGCCTACACTGTACCATGTTTCTTGGTGACAAACTTGGCCATGTTCAAGCGGAGTTGCCATCTTCGCGGCCGTGGGATCGCCACAATTCCAGTGCCACACACATCACAAATGGTTGTAAAGTTTCTCTTCATAATGTAGAACACGGTCTTTGTGCAATGGGCTCTGTAACCGCGGAAAAGTGCGGACGGGAAGGGCCCGAAAATGGCGTTTGCGTCACATCTTTTCGTAAATGCATCTTTAGCTTATTAATGTGAGGGTGGGTATACATGCGCGCGTGCATGCGTTCGCTAGTGTTTGTGTGTGCGATTTTTTGGTTTTTGCATGTGGAGGAGACCCTGCAGATTGCTTTGGTGCATGATATTGTATGATATTGTTATTTGATGTGTGTTGTAGGTGTGGTTTTTGCGTACACTGTACTATGTTTCTTGGCGAAAAACTTGACTATGGACAGTAGGGGTTGCCATCTTTGGGGCCGTGGGGTCGCCACAATTCCAGTACCAGACACATAAAAAATGGTTGTAAAGTGTGTCTGCATAGTGGAGAGCACGGTCTTTGTTCCATGGGCTCTGTAACCGCGCAACAATGCGGGCTGTAAGGGCCCGAAAACGGCGTTTGGTCACATCTTTTGGTAAATGCTTCTTTAGCTTATTCATGGGAGGGTGGGTATGCATGCGCGCGTACGTGCTTTCGCTGGTGTTTGTGTGTGCGGATTTTTGCGTTTGTCCATGTGGAGGAGACCCTGCAAATTGCTGTGATTTTATGGTATTGTATGATATTATTATTTGATTTTTGTTCTAGGCGTTGTTTTTGCGTACTCTGTACCATGTTTGTTGGTGACAAACTTGGCTTATTATAGGCGGGTTTGCCATCTATGGGGCCGTGGTGTCGCCACAATTCCAGTGACACACACATCCTAAATTGGTTGAAAAGTTTATCTGCATAGTGTAGAACACGGTCTAGGTGCCGCAGGCTCTGTAACCGCGGAAAAGTGCGGGCGGCAAGGGTCCGAAAACGGCGTTTGCGTCACATCTTTTCGTAAATGCTTCTTTAGCTAAATCATGACAGGGTGGGTATGCATGCGCGCGTGTGTGCGTTCGCTGGTGTTTGTGTGTGCGGTTTTTTGTATTTGTGCGTGTGAAGGAGACCCTGCAGATTGCTGTGGTGCATGATATTGTATGATATTATTATTGGATGTGTGTTCTAGTTGTGGTTTTTGCGTACAATGTACCATGTTTCAAGGTGACAAATTTGGCTTTGTAAAGGCGGGGTTGCCATCTCCGGGGCCGTGGTTTCGCCACAAATCCAGTGCCACACACATCGAAAATGGTTGTAAAGTTTGTCTGTATACTGTAGAACACGGTCTTGGTGCCGTGGGCTCTGTAACCGCGGAAATGTGCGGTCGGCAAGGGTCCGAAAACGGCGTTTGCCTCACATCTTTTCATAAATACTTCTTTAGCTTATTCATGGCTGGTGGGTATGTATGCGCGCATGCGTGCGTTCGATGATGCTTGTGTGTACGGGTTCTGGTGTTTGTGCGTGTGGAGGAGACCCTTCAGACTGCTGTGGTGCATTATATTGTATGATATTTTTATTTGATGTGTGTTTTACGGGTGATTTTTTCGTACACTGTACCATGTTTCTTGGCGACAAACTTGGCTATGTACAGGCGGGGTTGCCGTCTTCGGGGCCGTGGTTTCTCCACAAATCCAGTGCCACACACATTGAAAATAGTTGTAAAGTTTGCTGCATAGTGTAGAACATGGTCTTGGTACCGTGGGCTCTGTAACCGCGGAAAAGTGTTGGCGGCAAGGGCCCGAAAGCGGCGTTTGCGTCACATCTTTTCGTATATGCTTCTTTAGCTTATTCATGGGAGGGTGGGTATGCATGCGCGCGTGTGTGCGTTCGCTGGAGTTTGTATGTTCGTTTTGAGTGTTTGTTTCTGTGGAGGAGAGCCTGCAGATTGCTGTGGTGCATTATATTGTATGATCTTATTATTTGATGTATGTTCTAAGGGTGGTTTTTGTGTACACTGTACCCTGTTTCTTGGCGACACACTTGGCCATGTACAGGCGGAGTTGCCATCTTCGCGGCCGTGGAGTCACCACAATTCCAGTGCCACACACATCGACAAGGGTTGTAAAGTTTCTCTGCATAATGTAAACACGGTCTTGATGCAATGGGCTCTGTAACCGCGGGAAAGTGCGGACGGCAATGGCCCGAAATCGCCGTTTGCGTCACATCTTTTCGTAAATGCATCTTTTGCTTATTTTTGTGAGGGTAGGTATACATGCGCGTGTGCATGCGTTCGCTAGTGTTTGTGTGTGCGACTTTTTGTGTTTTTGCATGTGGAGGAGACCCTGCAGATTGCTTTGGTGCATGATATTGTATGATATTGTTATTGGATGTGTGTTGTAGGTGTGGTTTTTGTGTACACTGTACCATGTTTTTTGGCGACAAACATGGCTATGTACAGTAGGGATTGCCATCTTTGGGGCCGTGGGGTCGCCACAATTCCAGTGACACACACATCGAAAACGGTTGTAAAGTTTGCATAGTGTAAGCACAGTTTTGGTGCCGTGGGCTCTGTAACCACGCAAAAGGACGGGCGGCAAGGGCCTGAAAACGGCGTTTCCTTCACATCTTTTGGTAAATGCTTCTTTAGCTTATTCATAGGAGGGTGGGTATGCATGCGCGCGTGCGTGCTTTCGCTGGTGTTTGTGTGTGCGGTTTTGTGTGTTTGTGCGTGTGGAGGAGACCCTGCAGATTGCTGTGGTGCATGATATTGTATGATATTATTAGTTGATGTGTGTTCTAGGGGTTGTGTTTGCGTACACTGTACCATGTTTCTTCGCGACATACTTGGCTATATACAGGCGGGATTGCCATCTTCGGGGCAGTGGTGTCGCCACAATTCCAGTGCCACACACATCCAAAATGGTCGTAAAGTTTGTCTGCATAGTGTACAACACGGTCTTGGTGCCGTGGGCTCTGTAACCTTTGAAAAGTGTTGGCGGCAAGGGCCCAAAAACCGCGTTTTGGTCACACTTTTTAATAAATGCTTCTTTATCTTATTCATTGGAGGGCAGATATATATGCGCGCGTGCATGCGTTCACTGGTGTTTGTGTATGCTGTTTTTTGTGTTTGTGCGTGTGGAGAAGACCCTGTAAATGGCTGTGGTTTAATAGTATTGTATGATATTATTATTTGGTTTCTGTTCTAGGCGTTGTTTATGCGTACTCTGTACCCTGTTTCTTGGCGACAAACTTGGATAATTATAGGCGGGGTTGCCATCTTCGGGGCCGTGGTGTCGCCACAATTCCAATGACACACACATCAAGATTGGTTGAAAAGTTTATCTGCATAGTGTAGAACACGGTCTTGGTGCTGTGGGCTCTGTACCCGCGAAAAGTGCGGGCGGCAAGAGCCCGAAAACGGCGTTTCCCTCACATCTTTTGGTAAATACTTCTTTACCTTATTCATGGGAGGGTGGGTATGTATGCGCGCGTTCGTACGTTCTATGGTGTTCGTGTGTGCGGTTTTTTGTGTTTGTGCGTGTGGAGGAGACCCTGCAGATTGCTGTGGTGCATGATATTGTATGATAATAATATTTCACGTGTGTTCTAGGGGTGGTTTTTCGTACACTGTACCATGTTTCTTGGCGACAAACTTGAATATGTACAGGCGGTGTACACATCTTCGGGGCCGTGGTGTCGCCACATTTCCAATGCCACACACATCAAAAAAGGTTGTAAAGTTCGTCTGCATAGTGTAGATCACGGTCTAGGTGCCGTGGGCTCTGTAACCGCGGAAAAGTGCGGGCTGTAAGGGCCCGACAACGGCGTTTGGCTGACATCTTTTCGTAAATGCTTCTTTAGCTAAATCATGACAGGGTAGGTATGCATGCGCGCGTGTGTGCGTTCGCTGGTGTTTGTGTGTGCGGTTTTTTGTGTTTGTGCGTGTCGAGAAGACCCTGCAGATTGCTGTGGTGCATGATATTGTATGATATTATTGGATGTGTGTTCTAGTAGTTGTTTTTGCGTACACTGTACCATGTTTCAAGGCAACAAACTTGGCTATGTACATGAGGTGTTCCCATCTCCAGGGCCGTGGTGTCGCCATAAATCTAGTGCCACACACATCAAATATTGTTGTAAAGTTTGTCTGAATAGTGTAGAAAATGGTCTTGGTGCCGTGGGCTCTGTAACCGCGGAAAAGTGCGGTCGGCAAGGGCCCGAAAAACGACGTTTGCCTCACATCTAAATACTTCTTTAGCTTATTCATGGGCTGATGGGTATGTATGCACGCATGCGTGCGTTCGCTGGTGTTTGTGTGTACGGTATTTTTGTGTTTGTGCGTGTGGAGGAGACCCTGCAGATTGCTGTGGTGCATGATATTGTATGATATTATTATTTAATGTGTGTTGTAGGGGTGGTTTTTGCGTATACTGTACCATGTTTCTTGGCAACAAACTTGGCTATGTACAGGCGGTGTTGCCATCTTCGGGGCCGTGGTGTCGCCACAATTCCAGTGCCACACACATCACAAATGGTTGTAAAGTTTCTTTGCATAGTGTAGAACACGGTCATGGTACCATTGGTTCTGTAACCGAGGAAAAGTGCGAGCAGCAAGGTCTTGAAATCGGCGTTTGGCTCACATCTTTTCGTAAATGCATCTTTAGCTTATTCATCGGAGGGTAGGTATGCTTTTTGCCGTCCGTGCGTTCACTGGTAGTTGTGTGTACGGTTTTTTTGTGTTTGTGCGTGTGGAGGAGACCCTGCAGGATGCTGTGGTGCATGATATTGTATGATATTTTTATTTGATGTGCGTTTTATTGGGTGATTTTTTTGTACACTTTACCCTGATTCTTGGCGACAAACTTGGCTATGTACAGGCGGTGTTGCCATCTTCGGGGCCGTGGTGTCGCCACTATTCCAGTGACACACACATCAAAAGGGTTGTAAAGTTTGTCTGCATAGTGTAGAACACGGTCTTGGTGCCGTGGGCTCTGTAACCGCGGAAAAGTGCGGGCGGCAAGGGCCCGAAAACGGCGTTTGCCTCACATCTTTTCGTAAATAATTTTTTAGCTTATTAATGGGAGGGTGGGTATGCATGCGCACGTGTGTGTGTTCGCTTGTATTTGTGTGTGCGGTTTTTCGTGTTTGTCCGTGTGGAGGAGACCCTGCAGATTGCTGTGGTGCATGATATTTTATGATATTGTTATTGGATGTGTGTTGTAGGGGTGGTTTTTGCTTACACTGTACCATGTTTCTTGGCGAGAGACTTGACTATGTACAGGCGGCGTTTCAATCTTCGGAGCCGCAGTGTCGCCACAATTCTAGTGCCACACACATTAAAAGCGGTTGTAAAGTTTGTGTGTATAGTGTTGAACACGGTCTTGGTGCCGTGGGCTCTGTAACCGCGAAAAGTGCGGGCTGTAAGGACCCGAAAACGGCGTTTGCGTCACATCTTTTGGTAAGTGCTTCTTTAGCTTATTCATGGGAGGGTGGGTATGCATGTGCGCGTGTGTGCGTTCGCTGGAGTTTGTATGTTCGTTTTGTGTGTTTGTTTCTGTGGAAAAGACCCTGCAGATTGCTGTGGTGCATGATATTGTATGATATTATTATTATTTAATGTGTGTTGTAGGTGTGGTTTTTGGTACACTGTACCATGTTTCTTGGCCACAAACATGGCTATGTACAGTAGAGATTGCCATCTTCGGGGCCGTGGTGTCGCCACAATTCCAGTGCCACACACATCGACAAGGGTTGTGAAGTTTCTCTGCATAATGTAAAACACGGTCTTGATGCAATAGGCTCTGTAACCGCGGAAAAGTGCGGCGGCAAGGGCCCGAAAACGCCGTTTGCGTCACATCTTTTCGTAAATGCATCTTTAGCTTATTTATGTGAGGGTGGGTATACATGCGCGCGTGCATGCATTCGCTAGTGTTTGTGTGTGCGATTTTTTGTGTTTTTGTATGTGGAGGGGACCCTGCAGATTGCTTTGGTGCATGTTGTTGTATGATATTATTATTGGATGTGTGTTCTAGTTGTGGTTTTTGCGTACACTGCACCATGTTTCTTGGCGAAAAACTTGACTATGGACAGTAGGGGTTGCCATCTTTGGGGCCGTGGGGTCGCCACAATTCCAGTACCAGACACATAAAAAATTGTTGTAAAGTGTGTCTGCATAGTGTAGAACACGGTCTTGGTGCCGTGGGCTCTGTAACCGCGCAACAGTGCGGGCTGTAAGGGCCCGAAAGCGGCGTTTGGTCACATCTTTTGGTAAATGCTTCTTTAGCTTATTCATGGGAGGGTGGGTATGCATGCGCGCGTGTGTGCGTTCGCTGGTGTTTGTGTGTGCGGTTTTTTGTATTTGTGCGTGTGAAGGAGACCCTGCAGATTGCTGTTGTGCATGTTGTTGTATGATAGTATTATTGGATGTGTGTTCTAGTTGTGGTTTTTGCGTACACTGTACCATGTTTCAAGGTGACAAATTTGGCTTTGTAAAGGCGGGGTTGCCATCTCCGGGGCCGTGGTTTCGCCACAATTCCAGTGCCACAAACATAAAAAAAATATAAAAATTGTCTGCATAGTGTAGAGGACGGTCTTGGTGCCGTGGGCTCTGTAACCGCTTAAAAGTGCGAGTGGCAAGGGCCCGACAACGGCGTTTGCGTCACATCTTTTCGTAAACGCTTCTTTAGCTGATTCATTGGAGGGTTGGAATGCATGCGCGCGTGTGTGCGTTCGCTTGTGTTTGTGTATGCGGTTTTTTGTGTTTCTGTGTGTTGAGGAGACCCTGCAGATTGCTATAGTGCATGATATTGTATGATATTGTTTTTTGATGTGTGTTCTAGGGGTGGTTTTTGCGAACACTGTACTATGTTTTTTGGGGACAAACTTGGCTTTGTAAAGGCGGGGTTGCCATCTTCAGGGCAGTGGTGTCGCCACAATTCCAGTGCCACACACATCGAAAATGGTTTAAATATTTGTCTGCATAGTGTAGAACACGGTCTTGGTGCCGTTGACACTGTAACCGCGGAAAAGTGCGGACGGCAAGCGCCCGAAAACGTCGTTTGCGTCATATCTTTTCGTAAATGCTTCTTTAGCTTATTCATGGAATGGTGGGTATGCATGCGCGCGTGTGTGCGTTTGCTGGTGTTTGTGAGTGTGGTGTTATGTATTGTGCGTGTGGAAGAGACCCTGCAGATTGCTGTGGTGCATGATTGTGTATGATATTATTATTTGATGTGTTTCTAGGGTTTTTTTGCGTACACTGTACCATGTTTCTTGGCAACAAACTTGGCTATGTGCAAGCGGGGTTGCATCTTCGGGGCCGTGATGTCGCCAGAATTCTTGTGCCACACACATTTAAAATGGTTGTAAAGTGTGTCTGCATAGTGTAGAATACGGTCTTGCTGCCGTGGGCTCTGTAACCGCGGAAAAGTGCGGGTGGAAAGGGCCCGAAAACGGCGTTTGCCTCACATCTTTTCGTAAATGCTTCTTTAGCTTATTCATGGGAGGGTGGGTATGCTTGCGCTCGTGCGTGCGTTCGTGTGTGTCTGTGTGTTCGGTTTTTTGTCTTACTGCGTGTGGAGAACATCCTGCAGATTGCTGTGGTGCATGATTGTGTATGATATCATTATTTGATGTGTGTTCTAGGGGTGGTTTTTGCGTACACTACCATGTTTCTTAGCGACAAACGTGGCTAGGTACAGGCGAGGTTGCCATCTTCGGGGCCGTGATGTCGCCATAATTCCAGTGCTACACACATCGAAAATGCTTGTAAAGTTTGTCTGCATAGTGTAGAACACGGTCTTGGAACCGTGGGCTCTGTAACTGCGGAAAAGTGCGGGCAGCAAGGGCTCAAAATCGGCGTTTGCCTCAAATCTTTTCGTAAATGCTTCTTTAGCTTATTCAAGGGAGGGTGGATATGCATGCGCGCGTGCGTGCGTTCGCTGGTGTTTGTGAGTGCGGTTTTTTGTGTTTGTAAGTGTGGAGGAGACCCTGCAGATTGCTGTGGTGCATGATATTGTATGATATTATTTTTTTATGTGTGATCTAGGGATGGTTTATGCGTACACTGTACTCTGTTTCTTGGCGTCAAACTTTGCTATGTACAGAAAGGGTTGCATCTTCGGGGCCGTGGTGTCGCCACAATTCCAGTGCCACGCACTTCGAAAAGGGTTGTAAAGTGTGTCTGCATAGTGTAGAGGACGGTCTTGGTGCCGTGGGCTCTGTAACCGCGGAAAAGTGCGGGCGGCAAGGGTCCGAAAACGGCGTTTGCCTCACATCTTTTTGTAAATGCTTCTTTAGCGTATTCATGGAAGGGTGGGTATGCATGCGCGCGCGTGTGCGTTCGCTGGTGTTTGTGTGTGCGGTTTTATGTATTTGTGCGTTTGGAGGAGACCCTGCAGATTGCAGTGGTGCATGATATTGTATGATATTATTATTTGATGTGTGTACTAGGGGTAGTTTTTGTGTAAATTGTACCCTGTTTCTTGGCGACAAACTTGAATATGTACAACTGGGGTTGCCATCTTCGGGGCCGTGCCGGTGCCACACACATCAAAAATGGTTGTAAAGTTTGTCTGCATACTGTAGAACACGGTCTTGGTGCCGTGGGCTCTGTAACCGCGGAAAAGTGCGGGCGGTAAGGGCCCGAAAACGGCGTTTGCGTCACATCTTTTCGTAAATTATATTAGTAGTAGTCGCAGAAGTAGTAGTAGTAGTAGTAGTAGTAGTAGTAGTAGTATAGTAGTAGTAGTAGTAGTAGTATAGTAGTAGTAGTAGTAGTAGTAGTAGTAGTAGTAGTAGTAGTAGTAGTAGTAGTAGTAGTAGTAGTAGTAGTAGTAGTAGTAGTAGTAGTATAGTAGTAGTAGTAGTAGTAGTAGTAGTAGTAGTAGTAGGCCGATTTTCTTTCTGATTTCATCTCTCAAGAAAACATAGATTTAGCTTTTCTCACTGAAACATGGTTAAAACCACTAGGCAACGAACCAAAAATAAAACAGCTGACACCACCTGGCTATAAAACTCGCTCTTTCCCTAGACTCTCCCGTGGAGGTGGCATTGCCATCACCTACAGAGACACTCTGCACCCAGCTCTTTCTTTCTGTCACTCCTTCCCTTTCTCACCTGCATCCTTTGAAGTCTGTGAACTCAACCTCAGCTTACCTGGCCACTCTATAACTTTCTGCTGTCTGTACCGTCCACCTCCTAGCCGTAAAATCAACCTGACATCTTCCCTTTTTCATCAAGAATTCCAGTCACTTCTGGATCATTACAGCCTCTCTCCAAGAAACTTATCATTCTCGGCGACTTCAACTTTCACTTTGACAACCAGTCTTGTCCAGATGTCAAGCGTCTTTCTCTTTCTCTGTCCAACCACTCTCTTTCCCAGCTGGTCAGCGAGCCAACACACAGGTCAGGTCACATCTTAGACTGGCTCATTACTGATCTTTCACTTAATCTCGTCACATCTGTGTCCGTCACTAATGAACTGCTTTCCGATCATTCCGCCATTCTCTTCTCTCTCAACATCACTAGGCCTATCAAAAAGAAAAAGCGCGTCACCCGTCGTAATCTCAAGGCAATTGACATTCAAACTTTCTCTTCTCAAGCTGCCAAACACCTATCGCAATCCCCTGAACATACTGACCCTTCTGAATATTACAATACTGTTTTAAGCCAACTGCTCGATGAGCACGCACCTCCCACTGATGTTATTCTGCCTGATAGACCCTGCGCCCCATGGTATACCCATAACATACTGGTTGCAAAGCGCAAACGCCGACAACTTGAGCGAAAATGGCGAAAAACAAAAACAGAAATCAACAAACAGCTCTTCCACAAACAAATAAACAAAGTCAAAACCCTAATCCACTCAGCAAAGACAAACTATTACTCTGCTCACGTTCTTATGCCACGTCCATGAAATCTCTTTTTTCCCTCACCTCAACTCTCCTCGGATCTGCAAAGGCTAGCCCTCTGCCTACTGTCCACAGCCACTCTGAACTTCCTGCTATATTCTCCTCATTTTTCTCTGACAAAGTCCGCAACATCCGCTCCAAACTGGATCAGACTTCTTTCCTACCTGCGCCCCCTGATCCCCAATTCACTGGCACTCCTCTCCTTGTCTTTCACCCAACAAGCGAGAAAGAAATCAAGAACATTCTGAAAGAAATGACAATAAAATCATGCGACCTCGATCCTGTACCTGCTTCTCTTTTCATTCAGTGCATTCCACAGCTTATACCTACCATCACAAAAATAGTAAACTCATCTCTTCTTTCTGGAAATTTTCCATCAGCTCTCAAAACTGCGATAGTCATACCTCTACTCAAAAAGCACGACCTTGATCCTAACATCCTGAAGAACTATAGACCTGTTTCTAATCTGCCTTTTATCTCTAAAGTCCTTGAAAAAGTTGTTCTGAAACAACTCAACAGCCATCTTCTTTCCAATAATCTCTTTCCCCCTTTTCAGTCTGCCTATCGCGTCAACCACAGCACTGAAACCACCCTGGTTCATACTCTAAACATGCTTCTCCATGCTTCTGACTCAGGAAAATCTCCCTTCTTACTCTCCTCGACTTATCTGCTGCCTTTGACACTATAGACCATTCAATTCTTCTCTCCCGTCTCCAAAACATGTTTGGCATTAAAGGCACAGCCCTCACCTGGTTCACTTCATACCTAGCAGACCGAGTCCATACAGTTGCAGTAAACAAGATTCAATCAGCACCTGCCATACTGGAATGCGGTGTCCCTCAGGGATCAGTTCTGGGCCCTCTTCTTTTTACCCTCTATACTGCTCCACTGTCACATATAATAGACCGTCATCACATCAATTCTTACTTTTATGCCGATGACTCGCAGATTCAAAGCAGTGCCCACACCTGAAAATCTTCCTTCTCTTTTGACAAACATGACCAACTGCCTTCAAGATATCCAACACTGGATGATACAAAACAAATTACAACTAAGTGCAGATAAAACCGAAGCCATGCTCGTAGGCACCAAACACAAACTCTCCTCCATTCCAACAACTTCAATAGAATTCGGCAATACGTCAGTTCCGCTATCCACTTCTGTGAAGTATCTAGGAGTCGTTGTCGACAACACTCTCTCCATGCAAAAATTCATTACCCAAACCTGTCAGTCATGCTACTATCAACTACGGCGTATTAGTGCAATTCGAAAGTACCTGTCCACTGATGCAACATCCAAACTTGTCACTTCTCTTATTCTCTCACGTCTGGACTATTGCAATTCTCTTTTGGCTGGTCTGCCAGCATCATCCATCCACTCCCTTCAACGTATACAAAACTCTGCAGCTCGTCTGGTCCTCAGAAAGAAAAAAATCTGAGCACATTACCCCTCTCTTGCAATCTCTCCATTGGCTGCCCGTACCACAGAGAGTAAACTACAAGATCAATACTCTCTGTTACAAGTGTCTCCACAATACTGCACCCTCCTACCTCTGTGAATGTCTTCACTTGTACACACCTTCTCGCTCCCTCCGCTCGTCGGCAGATACTTTGTCTTTAAGAATACCCAGATTCAACCTATCTACCGTTGGCGCCGCTCTTTCGCTGTTTCTAATCCATCGATGTGGAACGACCTTCCTCTCCCCCTCCGGCAAAAGCCTACTTATGACACTTTTAAATCCAACTTCAAGACACATTTATTTCAAACCTAAGTTTTTCTCCTTCCGCTTCCATCTCTTACCTATCCCTGCCTTCAACATCCACCTGCCAAAGTGCTTAACGTTGGAAGGTGTGTGTGCGTGCGGCCGTGATGCGTGCATGCGTGCGTGCGTGTGTGTATATTTGAATTTGTTAAAACTGTAAATTGTTGTTGACTGCGTGTTGTGTAGGTCGAATGAAAGCGCTTTGATTTGTTTTTTTACAAGAGATAGCGCTATACAAATTCCATGTATTATTATTAGTAGTAGTAGTAGCAGCAGCAGCAGCAGCAGCAGCAGCAGCAGCAGCAGCAGCAGCAGCAGCAGCAGCAGTAGTAGTAGTAGTAGTAGTAGTAGTAGTAGTAGTAGTAGTAGTAGTA
>CM060339.1:43775392-43780392 GCA_030674155.1 Stramonita haemastoma | reverse complement strand
CTAGTTGTTGACGAATCCTTTGAGTGTACAGTTTGTAAGGTAAATTGAGTCACCTAGTTGTTGACGAATCCTTTGAGTGTACACTTTGTAAGGTAAATTGAGTCACCTAGTTGTTGACGAATCTTTTGAGTGTACACTTTGTAAGGTAAATTGAGTCACCTAGTTGTTGACGAATCTTTTGAGTGTACACTTTGTAAGGTAAATTGAGTCACCTAGTTGTTGACGAATCCTTTGAGTGTACACTTTGTAAGGTAAATTGAGTCACCTAGTTGTTGACGAATCTTTTGAGTGTACACTTTGTAAGGTAAATTGAGTCACCTAGTTGTTGACGAATCCTTTGAGTGTACACTTTGTAAGGTAAATTGAGTCACCTAGTTGTTGACGAATCCTTTGAGTGTACACTTCGGCTGTAAAGCACCTATTAGTAACACAAACCCTATCAAACCTATGAGTAACACCTTATCTGTTTTGTATAATGATGTTAAAGTTCTGTTCATCTCATTTTAAAAAAAAAATCTTTTTATATTGAGGATAATGGGTTAAGCACTCTTGTGCTTTTTTTTACATCCAGTCCCAGTGTGTGTGTAGTTTTGTAAATGTTATCTGTTCCCACCTGCACACAATGGCCTACTCTCACGACAAGCGGAACAGGATTTAAAGTATGCGCAAGATGTTCTGCGTGCGTTCACACACGGGGCCTCGGTTTATAGTCTCATCCGACGGACTTTGGGGGAGAGTGGAGTCAGCACTGATGTTAACTCCAGGAGAAAAATCTTCTCGAGCGGGAATCGAACCCGGGTTGTCAAATTGCGAACGCAATGTTCTGACCACTAGGCTCTCTCGTCCCCCAGGAGGGGGAGGATGGAGGTTGGTGAAACGTTTGCTTCTTGTCTTTGCTGATCGTGGATTAAAATCATGGTTTGTTTCATGTTATATGCCTAATCAACCACCTACATATTGTATCTCTGTTTTGCACATCTTTAATTCTTATTTCATCACTTGCATCACACTTTTAAACAATATGAGTCTTCATAAAACTAAAACCAATCATTGTTAATTGTTTTTTTTTTTCAAATCACCATCAATGATATCTACAAAGATAATAACAACATAGAAAAGATAATAAGAACATATAAAGATAATAAGAACATAGATAAGATAATATAAACATGGAAAAGATACTAATCGTGAACATAGAAAGATTGTATGAACATAGAAAAGACAATATTATGAACGTAGAAAACATAACGTGAACGTAGAATAGATCATATGAAGATAGAAATTATAATATGAACGTAGGAAAGATAGTAGAAACATAACAAGATAATATGAACATAGAAAAAGAACATGAAGAAGGAAAAAATAATATATGAACATAGAAAAGATATGAACATACAGAGATCATATGAACATACAAGAGATAACATGAACATACAGAGATCATATAAACATACAAGAGATAACATGAACATAGGAGTCACGTGTCTAGAATTAATCATGAACCAAGCTACAACAATTTTACAACCATGGCTCTTCCAAAAAAAAGAAGAGGAAGAAAAACAGAAACAAAAATCAAATCTTTCAACACCAATGCACACCTCTGCCCTTCTTTCTATATCCCCCTCCCCCACCCCGCCCCCTCTTCATCACACACCCTTGTTAGCTGCCGAGCCAATTTTTCCTCCTCCTCCTCCTCCGCCTCTTCCTCCCTTCCTCTTCCTCCTCCTCCTCCTCCTCCTCCGCCTCCTCCTCCTCCTCCTCCTCCTCCTCCTCTTCCTCCTCCTCCTCCTCTTACTCCTATTCCTCCTCCTCCTCCTCCTCCCTCCCCATCCTCTGTGCTGGCCTTCACAGCTGGCTGAGTCGCCTGACAGCATCACTGACGTGGATGGATGACGTCACATTGACCTCATTCTAGTCCGTGCATCTTGTCTCCCCCCTCCTCCCCCTTTTTTTCTTTTGCCTCCTCGTTTCAGACATCAGGAGACAGTCACGCCTCAGAAACTAGAACACATAACATCTTGCGCACACGTTAAACCCTGTTCCACTTCTTCGTAAGGGTAGGCCATTGTGTGCCGGTGGGAGCAGATGACAAGGTTTACAAAACTGTCTGTGTTAGTGTGACTGAGTCAGTGGGTCTGTGTGTTTGTAGATTGCATTGTCGCAAGGCGTATATACGAAATTTTTAAAAAACCAACTGTACGTTATTATGCGTGGTAAAATCAACTAAAACAACGTTAAAATGCAGCACTGCAATATCACAGCACATACACTAGATTGTTGGTATGTTTACAGAGTTATGATGTTGTTGCCAGTATGTTTACAGAGTTATGATGTTGTTGCCAGTATGTTTACAGAGTTTTCATGTTGTTGCCAGTATGTTTACAGAGTTCTCATGTTGTTGTCATATTGTTAGTGCCTTCATTCAGCTTTCAGGCGATGTCTACTCTTAATGGGGTCATCAGACGGGTCACAGTACCATGAAACGAAGTCTGATCCAATCGCATCCCCATTAAATGCCAAGTCACGAAGTCATAAAGGGTGTGTGATGAAGAGGGGGCGGGGTGGGGGAGGGGGATATAGAAAGAAAGGCAGAGGTGCGCATTGGTGTTGAAAAATTTGTTTTTTGTTTCTGTTTACAGAGTTGTCATGTTGTTGCCAGTATATATACACACTGCTGTAATGAGACATTTCTAACGGGTGGAGATCTACTTCGTCCACAGCCAATGCTGTTCGTGACTCGGCATCTAATGCTGATTTGATTGGATCAGACTTCGTTTCATGGTACCGTGACCCGTCTGATGACCCCATTAAGTGTAGACATCGTCTGAAAGCTGAATGGAGGCACTAGGTCTGGATACAGGCGGCAACAAACCGATTTCGTGGCTGTAGAAACGATTAACACGTAATCTGGTTTGGGAATCTTTTCTTTTTATTTTAAAGGAAAAGGGGGTGGGTATGTGAAGAGTTGCTTTTTTTCTGGATGATAGTTTTACACAATTCAAATTTTCTTCCTTTTTATTCGAGGATAATGGAATAAGAACTCATGTGCTTTGTCTACATCCAGTCTCCATGTATACAGTTTCTGTGTAAGAACCATGCCTTTGGCCTGACCTGACTCGAGTTTCAGCCCCTGGATGAGCCTTCATCAGAAGTCCCCACGGTGATTGAAACTCCACCTGCTGTGGTACCTTACAGCAAGACACATTTCAAAATTTAAAAGTGTCAATTGCATTCAAAGGAATATTTGATATTCCTGTGGCCTCTTGAAGCTGCCCTCAAAAGACGATGATAAAAAGAGAAAGAAAATATGCTTAGAATATATATTGGGAAAAAAATGAGTAAGACAAAATAAGCACCTAGTGAATCTTTGTGCCCTAAGTTTGGGGATCCTATTAAAGGATGCAAGGGAGGTCATAAAGTCTGTATCCAGCCAAGTGGTCAGTCTTAGCTGGATGATAACCCAAACATTGCAATACACTTTAAGTGCATGCACAGGCAAGAGAAGTTGGGAAAAAATATAAATGGCCTACACTTGGATCTACTAGAGATGCAATTCCCACTTGACCACAAAGACCACTTGACCACAGGTTTTAATGTATGTGCAAAATGCCGTGGGTTCTCACACAGGGCCCTGGCTTATGGTTTCATCAGAAAGATATTTTAGGGGTGGGGGTGGAGAGGGGAAAAGTGTCTTTCGGGGATTCAAACCCAGGCTGGCAGATCGAGAGCTCAATGCGTAACGCTTTAACCACCGGGCTCTCTCCTCTTCAATTTTCTATCCTTTGCTGCTGGATTCTCATGACATCAGAGACCTCAGCTTCTCTAGGGGCCAGCATGTTGATGGCGGTACCCATCTCCTCCCCCTCGCTGCTTTACCTTCCCTGACCCTATTGAGGGCATGTACCCATTGACAGCTGGGTGAATTGGGGGACTGTACTGATGCCAAGGCGCACAAGCAGTCACCCACCCAATTGGTAACCACGCCCGATACTGCTTACCATTGGCTGGGGAAAAGCAAGCCGCTCTGACCTCTGAGCTGTTCCATCATCTTTCTGTTCTTCCTGATCCTCTCATTCAATTCCTCAGCGCCTGGGCTTTATCCCAGTTCTGGATTAAACCATTGATGCTTGGGGCAACAGCAAAGTGAGAGGCTGTATGACCAGTGGCTTTATCCCAGTTCTGGATTAAACTATTGATGCTTGGGGCAACAGCAAAGTGAGAGGCTGTATGATCTGTGGCTTTCTTTCCCACTCATGGAATTCCACTTTACAGCCTAGTCTTTAGTGACCGACTATGACTCGCTGACTAGGATGCTTAACTTGTGCAATCCTTATGTGCTGCTGTCCAGGGGGGCTAGTTGGCCTTTGGAGAACATCTCCAACGCTGACTGTCCTTATGCCCTCAAGCCCCGAGAGAGTGGGGATGTACTGTGGGCAAGGCATCTCCACTATAATCAAATATCTGCCTAGTTTCCGAAACAGCAGCTACCGCCTCCGCTGTTTTGGAGGTCATCGTTGAACACGAGGGACAAACAAACAAACAAACAAACAACAAACAAATTCAAATCTGCACTTTATCTACAACTCAGCTGCTTTAAGCAAGTGTTGCCTTTAGAAAACAGGGTCCGCTGTTTCCCATGCTGTCACCATCATGAAGGTTGAAGGTGGATCAGTGGTCTAGAGGTAACGCACCTGCCTAGAATGCAAGGTCCGGATCAGAAGTGTGCGCTAGTTTTATGCCCGTTTGGGCCCAACGCTGTTCCCCCAAGGTCCGTTGTGTTACGCCTAATTATTCAGCACACGTAGAACAACCCACAGCAACAAGAGTTTTCCCTGGCAAAAATCTTTAAGAAAAAAGGCCACTCGATTAGGGAAACAAATGCAGTTGCAGACAGGATGAGAAATATAATTATGGGTGGCGCTGCCGTTGTGGTGATGTGCTCTTCCCAGGGAGAGCAGCGCGATTTCCACGCAGAGAAATCTGCTGTGACTTATAGCGGT
>CM060339.1:43765392-43770392 GCA_030674155.1 Stramonita haemastoma | reverse complement strand
AACTTTTTTCCCGCTTTGCGCTCTAAAGATACAAAAACAAACTCATAGTCTTCCGAGGATGATGGGTGCCTCTTTTTTTTGAGGGAAAAGGGGAGTTTTGGAGGGGGGAGAGAGAGAAAAAAGAGGGGAAGGAGGAATGGAGGGGGGGAGAGAGAGAGAGAGAGGGGAGGAGGAAAAAAGGAGAGAGAGAGAGACAAACCCCACACACACCCCCACACCCACACAACCCCCACCAACCACACAACCACACACCCCAAAACCACACACACACACAAACCCACAACACACACCCCCCCGGGGGAAAAATGACAAAAGGGGGTTTTTTAAATGAGGGTTACATCAATAACAAGGTTTAAAAGGTTTTTTTTTTTTTTTTTTTTTTTTTAAAAAAATCAATCACTTACACTACTTTACACACAAGCAAACAAACCCGAACAAAGGGAACCCAACTCAAACCCCCCCAGAAAAAAAAACAAAAAAAACAAAAAAAAAAACCCAAAAAAAGCTTTAAAAAAACCCCCCCTCATCCAAAAAAATCAATCCCCCGTTTTCCACGTGCTTTCATTCCCTTTCATTCTTCCCCAGGGGTGCTGAGCAAATTTTTTACACACACTCGAGAACCAAAAGGGTGGTTGGGGGGAGGGGAAAAAAAAGGGACGGGAAGGAATGAATTGATATCTGAAACGTTTCTCGTCAGGGGAAAATGCCCCAAAGGTTTTTTTAAAAAAGGGAACGAAGTTTCATATTTCTCCTTTGTTGACAAGGCCATCTTGAAATTAAACTTCAATGGTTGGGTTCTCAAATGTGTCTGTTTTCTAAATTATCAAAACTTTTGGGTTTTTTTTTTTCCCCTTTTTTCTTCAAGTTTAATCCAAATTTCTTGCGTGCGGCCCCATTCTCATTTTTAAAATTAGAGACAAGCCGGGGTAATTGACTTTTTTTAAAAGGGGAAGAAAAGGGTAAAGGGTTTGTTTTTTTGGGGGGGGGGTTTGTTTTTTTCTTGGGAAATAAAACAGTCAAATGAGTAGGGGTGTGTTTGTGTGGTGTGTAGTTTTTGGTGTGTGTGTGTGTGTGTTTTTTTTGGGTGTGTGTGTGTAGTGTGTGGTGTGTGTGTTGTGTGTTGTTGTGTGTGTGTGCGTGTATGTGTGTGTTGTGTGTGTGGTTGTGGTGTGTGTGTGTGTGTGTGGGGGTGGTGTGGTGGGGTGGTGTGTGTGGGTTTCTGCCGTGCATTTTTTAGATATTTGATAACTAGCTTTATTCTCAATCCTTTCTTCAGAAAAAGGGATAGCCCCCAGGATTGTACTTTCATTCTTTTCCCTGTCCTTACGTTTTCCCACACACACAGTGACTGAGTGGTCAAATAGCTCCCCTGGGGGTAGATGGGTGCCGGTGGGGCGTCAAATTTTTCCCCGTTTTCCCTGACGTCTTCCCCCCCTTGTGCCTTTTGGGGGTGGGGGAGTCACGTGCCTCCCCCCCAAGCCAGGAAAAAAGTGGGGGGAGCGTTGACCAAAAAAGCATAGGATGGATTCTGGCGTTCTGACAATCTCCCCGGAAAAAGGGGTGGCAGGGGGGTTAAGATGTTCGTCCTTCTGTTTTTGTCTGTCTGTCTGTCTGTCTGTGAGTCTGTCTGTCGTCTGTCTGTTTGTCTGTCTGTTGTTGTTGTCTGTCTGTTGTCTGTGAGTCATTTTTTTTTTTCTTTTTTTTTTCTAAATGTATAATAAGATAGGGTTGGCTTTTAAGAGATGTCATAAAAAAAATTTTATCTATCTATCTATTTTATTTTCTATCTCTCTCTCTCTCTCTCTCTCTCTCTCTCTCTCTCTCTCTCTCTCTCCTCTTCTCTCTCTCCTCTCTTCTCCTCTCTTATCTTCCATCTCTTATCTCTCCATCTCCCATCTCTCTCCTCTCTCTCTCCCTCTCTCTCTCTCCTCTCTCTCTCTCTCTCTCTTTCTCTCCTCCCCTCTTCTCTTATCTATTTTCTATTATTATCTATTACTATCTATCTATTATCTATTATTATCTATCTGTCGTCTGTCTGTCTGTCTGTCTGTTTTTAAATCCACCCTTTTCCATCATCCCCCCCTCCATCCTCCTCCGTCCTCTATCTATCTATTATCTATTATCTATTATCTATCTATCTATTTCTATTATCTTTTACCCCATCTATTTTTATCTTCTTCTTTTTTTTCATCTATAAATGGTGAAAGTGTGTTGTTAAAATGTTTCAATTTAGCGGCTTCCCCTTTCTTGGATGTAGGGGTTTTTGGGTTGCTCTACAATTTTCCAAATGATTGGTTGTTGAAAGGGGTTTTACCAGCATTTTGACTTCTGAGAAAATGGGTTTAAGATTTTACAAGTCTGTTCTAACAACACTTAGAGGTGAAAAAAATGCTTTAAAAAACTTTTTTTTTAAAAATCTAACCTTTTAGTACATGTCAGGACATTTAACCCCACAGTTTCCCAAAATTTTCATGAAAATAAAAAAATTAAAAGTAGAACTTACTTTAATTTTTGGCCCCGGGTTAAAAACTTTCTGTAAAAAGTTTAAAAAGGGTGTAAAAAGGTAATATTCAATGAAAACAAGGTTAATTTAGTATATGCCCCACCCCCAAACCCCAAGGGTTAAGAAAATGGTGACTGTTTGTTAATACCCTAAGTTAAAACTATAAAAAAAAAGTTAAAACCCCCAAAACATAAAATTAAATGTAAAGACTAACATGCAACCGTTTAAAAATGATATTTCATCAGCTTCATTGTGTTTTTTAACTGTTTGCCCCTGCATGTGTCATTTTTTCGCTTTAAGGGGGGAGTTTCTCAGAAATTGGCAAGTGGTCTGTCTTCACGTGTGAATTTTTAAAACGTGCGTTTTGACCTTGTTTTCTTGTCTTCGATGAGAAAAAAAAAGCTATGTGTATGCCGCGCATGAAGGTAGTTAATTGTTATTGAATTTTGGGGCACCTTCTGTGTGGTAAAAAAACTTTTTTTTTATGGAATATTATCTACCCCCATGGCTATCATGAATGTTAATTCATTTTTGTGTTTGGTCACACATTGATAAAAAGAAGAAAAAAAAGGTTGTAGTGATGGACATTGGCAGCAATTTTTTTTTACACAAATTGTAGACTTTTCATTTTCCTGTCAAAAAACAAGGAAGGTCAGGGAAGGGGGAAAATGAATATTTGGGGCCCCGTTTTTTCCCCCCCTTTTTTGGGGCTGAAGCAGGAAAGTCCCTTTAATGTTTGAATTGTTAATTTAAAAGATGCTGTAAAAAATCCAACCCCCAAAAATTGAGCTGGGGAGTTGGAATTTAAGTCTCCGGGGATCGTCCCCAACTTCTATTCCCTGATGTTTGGGGAGATGTGTTGTCTACCTTCCCGGCTCTGCCTTTCTTTTTTTTTTTGATTTGTTTTTTCTTTAAAATTTTTAATGGGGATAGAAAGTTGTAGGAGGGAGGGGGGAGGGAGGGAGCTTTTAGGGGAGTAGGTTAAAGAGTGGCTGTATGAGGGAGGAAATGGGAAAAGGGGTAGAGAAAGGAGGAAAGGCATGGGGGGGAAAAGGAGGAAATGGGCTGGGGGAGGAAAGGAGGAATGGATGGGGTAGAGAAAAAGGGGAAATGGCAGGGGTAGAGAAAGGGGAAATGGCATGGGGTTAGGAAGGAGGAAATGGCATGGGTAGAGAAAGGGGAAAGGCATGGGGTTTTTGGGAAAGGGCAGCTAGAATGAGGGAGGGGGGGAGGGGTAGCTGGGGGGGGGTTGGGGGATTTAAATAAGGGGGGGGTGGGAAGGGAGTTGGGAGGGGGGAGGGGCAGCTTGTTTTTTTTGGGAAAAGGGGTTGGGAAACGTGATGTGGGGATAGGAAAGCGGGGGTTTGGGGTGGGGGGGACAGGGGGGAAGGTGGGGTGGGGGGGGAAGGGGGAAAGGGGGGGTGGAGGGGGTAGGGAAGGGGGGTGGAGGGGGTAGGGAAGGGGGGGTGGAGGGGGATAGGGAGGTGGGGTGGAGGGGGGGTTTGGGAAGGTGGGGGGAGGGGGATGGGAAGGTGGGGTGGAGGGGGATAGGGAAGGGGGGTGGGGGGGATAGGGGGAAAGGGGGGGTGGAGGGGGTAGGGAAGGTGGGGTGGAGGGGGATAGGGGGAATGGGGGGGGAGGGGGATAGGGAAGGTGGGGTGGAGGGGGTAGGGAAGGTGGGGGGGAGGGGGATAGGGAAAAGGGGGGGTGGGGGGGGGATGGGAAGGGGGGGTGGAGGGGGAAGGGAAGGTGGGGTGGAGGGGGGGGGGGAAGGGGGGGTGGAGGGGGGGGAAAAGGGGGGTGGAGGGTAGAGTAGGGGATAGGAGGATAATATGGAGGTGGGAATGGGAGGAGAAAATTTGGAAGGGGCAGCAACACTATCCCCTTGCAATTGCAGGGCCCCTTTTATGTTACAGGGAAAAAAAAGTTTATATTTTTTGCCACTGTGTTGCTTTATAAATTATAAAGTGGATTTTCTACAGCAATTTCAGTGACAATCTTTTTAAGCTGTGAATCTTTAACATGCTAATTTAAAATTTTCCTTGTTTGCGTGTGTTTTATTTTTCAAAACGCTATTATTTTTTTATCATAAACTTTAAAATTTATTTATTTTGGTTTTAAAAATTTGGGGGTGGGGGTGAGGGGGAAGTTTTGGTTATGGGGGAGGTGGGGAGTTTAGGGGAAAGGGGGTAGAATAGGAAAGGTGTAGTGGAGCATTAAAAAAAAAAATTTTTTACCCCTTTATGTCACGCAAATTTCTCGCGTGAAATTCGGGCGCTCTCTCCGGGGAGGGGGGCGTGCCCCCAAATGCAGCACCCCCCCCTATTTTTTTACCCCAGGGGGTTGTCTAAAAAAGCCCTTTTTGGATTGGTTTTTTTTTAAAATTTAAATTTTTCATCGCTCCCCCGGCACACGATGGGGCTCTTCCCAAAAAGGGGAACGGGTTTTAAAAGCTGCGCAAGATGTTTGGTCCTTTGCACCGGGGCCCGGGGTTTTT
>CM060339.1:43757556-43765292 GCA_030674155.1 Stramonita haemastoma | reverse complement strand
AACGTTTGCTTCTTGTCTTTGCTGATCGTGGATTAAAATCATGGTTTGTTTCATGTTATATGCCTAATCAACCACCTACATATTGTATCTCTGTTTTGCACATCTTTAATTCTTATTTCATCACTTGCATCACACTTTTAAACAATATGAGTCTTCATAAAACTAAAACCAATCATTGTTAATTGTTTTTTTTTTCAAATCACCATCAATGATATCTACAAAGATAATAACAACATAGAAAAGATAATAAGAACATAGATAAGATAATATAAACATGGAAAAGATACTAATCGTGAACATAGAAAGATTGTATGAACATAGAAAAGACAATATTATGAACGTAGAAAACATAACGTGAACGTAGAATAGATCATATGAAGATAGAAATTATAATATGAACGTAGGAAAGATAGTAGAAACATAACAAGATAATATGAACATAGAAAAAAACATGAAGAAGGAAAAAATAATATATGAACATAGAAAAGATATGAACATACAGAGATCATATGAACATACAAGAGATAACATGAACATACAGAGATCATATAAACATACAAGAGATAACATGAACATAGGAGTCACGTGTCTAGAATTAATCATGAACCAAGCTACAACGATTTTACAACCATGGCTCTTCCAAAAAAAAAGAAGAGGAAGAAAACAGAAACAAAAATCAAATCTTTCAACACCAATGCACACCTCTGCCCTTCTTTCTATATCCCCTCCCCCACCCCGCCCCCTCTTCATCACACACCCTTGTTAGCTGCCGAGCCAATTTTTCCTCCTCCTCCTCCTCCGCCTCCTCCTCCTCCTCTTCCTCCTCCTCCTCCTCCTCCTCCTCCGCCTCCTCCTCCTCCTCCTCCTCTTCCTCCTCCTCCTCCTCTTACTCCTATTCCTCCTCCTCCTCCTCCTCCCTCCCCATCCTCTGTGCTGGCCTTCACAGCTGGCTGAGTCGCCTGACAGCATCACTGACGTGGATGGATGACGTCACATTGACCTCATTCTAGTCCGTGCATCTTGTCTCCCCCCTCCTCCCCTTTTTTTCTTTTGCCTCCTCGTTTCAGACATCAGGAGACAGTCACGCCTCAGAAACTAGAACACAAAACATCTTGCGCACACGTTAAACCCTGTTCCACTTTTTCGTAAGAGTAGGCCATTGTGTGCCGGTGGGAGCAGATGACAAGGTTTACAAAACTGTCTGTGTCTGTGTTTGTGTGACTGAGTCTGTGGGTCTGTGTGTTTGTAGATTGCATTGTCACAAGGCGTATATACGAAATTAAATATAAAAACAACTGTACGTTATTATGCGTGGTAAAATCAACTAAAGCAACGTTAAAATGCAGCACTGCAATATCACGGCACATACACTAGATTGTTGGTATGTTTACAGAGTTTTCATGTTGTTGCCAGTATGTTTACAGAGTTATGATGTTGTTGCCAGTATGTTTACAGAGTTATGATGTTGTTGCCAGTATGTTTACAGAGTTATGATGTTGTTGCCAGTATGTTTACAGAGTTATGATGTTGTTGCCAGTAAGTTTACAGAGTTTTCATGTTGTTGCCAGTATGTTTACAGAGTTATGATGTTGTTGCCAGTATGTTTACAGAGTTATGATGTTGTTGCCAGTATGTTTACAGAGTTATGATGTTGTTGCCAGTATGTTTACAGAGTTATGATGTTGTTGCCAGTATGTTTACAGAGTTATGATGTTGTTGCCAGTATGTTTACAGAGTTATGATGTTGTTGCCAGTATGTTTACAGAGTTTTGATGTTGTTGCCAGTATGTTTACGGAGTTATGATGTTGTTGAAAGTATGTTTACAGAGTTATGATGTTGTTGCCAGTATGTTTACAGAGTTTTCATGTTGTTGCCAGTATGTTTACAGAGTTATGATGTTGTTGCCAGTATGTTTACAGAGTTTTCATGTTGTTGCCAGTATGTTTACAGAGTTTTCATGTTGTTGCCAGTATGTTTACAGAGTTTTGATGTTGTTGCCAGTATGTTTACAGAGTTTTCATGTTGTTGCCAGTATGTTTACAGAGTTATGATGTTGTTGCCAGTATGTTTACAGAGTTATGATGTTGTTGCCAGTATATTTACAGAGTTGTCATGTTGTTGCCAGTATGTTTACAGAGTTATGATGTTGTTGCCAGTATGTTTACAGAGTTATGATGTTGTTGCCAGTATGTTTTCACAGTTGTCATGTTGTTGCCAGTATGTTTACAGAGTTGTCATGTTGTTGTCATAATTATTGTTAGTGCTTTCATTCAGCTTTCAGACGATGTCTACTCTTAATGGGGTCATCAGACGGGTCACAGTACCATGACACGAAGTCTGATCCAATCGCATCCCCACGGCCATTAAATGCCAAGTCACGAAGTCATAAAGGGTGTGTGATGAAGAGGGGCGGGGTGGGGGAGGGGGATATAGAAAGAAGGGCAAGAGGTGCGCATTGGTGTTGAAAGATTTGATTTTTGTTTCTGTTTACAGAGTTTTCTTGTTGTTGCCAGTATATATACACTCTGCTGTAACGAGACATTTCTAACGGGTGGAAATCTACTTCGTCCACAGCCAATGCTGTTCGTGACTTGGCATTTAATGGGGATGCGATTGGATCAGACTTCGTTTCATGGTACTGTGACCCGTCTGATGACCCCATTAAGTGTAGACATCGTCTGAAAGCTGAATGAAGGCACTAGGTCTGGATACAGGCGGCAAGAAACCGATTTCATGGCTGTAGAAACGATTAACACGTAATCTGGTTTGGGAATCTTTTCTTTAAAAGGGAAAGCGGGTGGGTATGTGAAGAGTTGCTTTTTTTCTGGATGATAGTTTTACACAATCCAAATATTTTCTTCCTTTTTTTTCGAGGATAATGGAATAAGAACTCATGTGCTTTGTCTACATCCAGTCTCCGTGTGTACAGTTTTGTAAATTTGTTGTTACCACCAGCACAACAGGTTTTTATGAATGCGCAAACTGTACCCCGTGGGTTCTCACACAGGGCCCTGGTTTATGGTTTCATCAGAAAGATATTTTAGGGGTGGGGGTGGGGGTGGAAGTGGAGTGGGGAAAATGTCTTTCGGGGATTCAAACCCAGGTTGGCAGATCGAGAGCTCAATGCACGACACTTTAACCACCGGGATTTCTCCTCTTCAATTTTCTATCCTTTCCCGCTTGATTCTCATGACATCAGAGACCTCAGCTTCTCTAGGGGCCAGCATGTTGAGGGCGGTACCCATCTCCTCTTCCTCGCTGCTTTACCTTCCCTGACCCTAAAGAGGGCATGTACCCATTGACAGCTGGGTGAATTGGGGGACTGTACTGATGCCAAGGCGCACAAGCAGTCACCCATCCAATTGGTAACCACGCTCGATACTTCTTACCATCGGCTGGAGAAAAGCAATCCGCTCTGACCACTGAGCTATCCCATATCTTTCTGTTCTTCCTGATCCTCTCATTCAATTCCTCAGCGCCTGGGCTTTATCCCAGTTCTGGATTAAACCATTGTTGCTTGGGGCAACAGCAAAGTGAGAGGCTGTATGATCAGTGGCTTTATCCCAGTTCTGGATTAAATCATTGATGCTGGGGGCAACAGCAAAGTGAGAGGCTGTATGATCAGTGGCTTTATCCCAGTTCTGGATTAAACCATTGATGCTGGGGGCAACAGCAAAGTGAGAGGCTGTATGATCAGTGGCTTTCTTTCCCTCTCATGGAATTCTACTTTACAACTTAATCTTTAGTGATCGACTATGACTCGCTGACTAGGAGGCTTAACTTGCGCAATCCTTATGTGCTGCAGTCCAGGGGGCTAGTTGGCCTTTGGAGTATATCTCATGTAGTTGCAGACAGGAAAAGAAAAATAATTATGGGTGGCGCTGCCGTTGTGGCGATGCGATCTTCCCAGGGAGAGCAGCGCGATTTCCACGCAGAGAAATCTGCCGTGACTTATAGCGGTATGAAAGTGATATGGAGACCACACACACACACACACACACACACACACACACACACACACACACACACACACACACACACACACACACACACATGCACACATGCACACACACACACACACACACACACACACACACACACGCACGCACACACACACACACATGACATGACATAGCATGACATGACATGACATGTCTACAGCTTCACTGTTGGTCACGAGACGGGCACTGTGTGTAGGCTGTTGTCTGGTCAAGATGCCGTGCTCAAAGAGTGGAGTAGTATGGACCTGTCTGCCCGCAGTGACTCGCAGTGTCTGACCAGCTCAGCACCCAATGAGGGCAGTTTTATCTATTTATTTGTTTATTTATTATGTATTTATTTATTCATTTATTTATTTATTTATGTATTTATTCTATTTTATTTTTTAAAATCTATTTGTTTGTTTCTTTATTCGTTTATGTATACCACTTTATATCACAGCAGATTTCTCTGGGTGAAATTCAGGATGCTCTCCCCTGGGACAGCGCGTTGCCACAAGTGCAGCGCCTACCCATTATGTTTTTTTTTCCTTTTCCTGTCTGCAACTGTATTTGCTTCCCTATCAGAGTGGCTTTTTCTCTACAGAATTTTGCCAGAGACAACCCTCTTGATGCCGTGGGTTATTTGACATGCGCTAAATAATGATGTGTAACACACGGGACCTCTGTTTATCGTCTCATCTGAAAGATTAGCACCCAGACCACCACTCACGGTCAAATGAATAGGTGAAAAACTTTGGGTCCAAACGGGATTCGAACCACCGCACACTCCAACCCGGACTTTTCACTTTCTAGGCAGGGGCGTTACCACCTAGACTGACTTATTTAACTTAATCCTCCTTGTTCCGGGTGGTGCAAAAGGTGCCAACAAGTCTCCTCCAGCCATCTCTGTCTTGGGCAACTACTGATATGTTTTGGGCTGTGTACAGGAAAATAAATTATTTCAATCAGAAGTTAAGTTAAAGTTAAAGATAAAGTCTGTCCCGAGCCTAAGGCTCATCAGGCCGGTGCTTATCCCGGTTTCTGTGGCGTTAAGAAACTGAGAGTCATAAACTCCCTCCTGGATAGGACGCCAGTCTATCGCAGGGTTATACCTCAACAGAAGGTTGGTACCCCTTTTACACCTGGGTGGGGTGAGAAAATAGCCGTAAAGTGCCTTTTCCAAGGGCACAACGCCAAAGCCGAAAGCTGGGATCGAACCCGCAACCTTTGGATTACGAGTCCAACGCCCTAACCACTAGACTACAGCGGCGGCTAATTCAATCAGAGAGAGGAGATAATCAATCCTCTTCTGATGATGAGAGTGATGACAAGCGGTTCAGAGGACCTCAGACAATCTTGTTGAGTTTTGTTAGTTTGATTGATTGCTCTTTTGTGTGATGTTAATGTCATTGAATTTTTTTCTGTAGATCATGCTATAACTATTTGTTCCGTGTTTCTATGTTTAAATGAAAAAAATAGCATAACTGGAGGATGGATTGTATAAACCTGTTATCAACCCTTTTCTTTTTTTTAGGAAAAAAGAATATGGAGACGACACACATACATCACACAACATGTCTACAGTAGAGGGGAAAAAACCCGCAGGTAACCACTCATTTTTTTTAGTTTTTTTTTTTACAGTAAAACCGAGACTAATAGATATAATTGAAAGAAAGGGAAGTAGGAGAGAGAAAAAACTACGTACACATATTTCAGGTAATAGATATGTATGTACATGTGTATTGATATGGAACCCCCAGGAACCCCTCCTGTCAACACTAAAAAGGAGGAAGATGTCTTGGTTTGGGCACGTCACCCGACACAACACGCTGCCCAAGACGGTTCTGCAGGGAACCTTGGAAGGGGACAGACGCAGAGGAAGGCAACCCAAGAACTGGATGGACAACATCAAGGAGTGGACCGGGATGGACAGCGCAACGCTGATCCGCAGGGCAGAGGACCGGCCTGGATGGAGGAGAACAACGTCATCAACATCCTCATGTCTCCTCTACGACCATTCGGTCAGGAGAATGAGGTGAGGTGAGGTGATAGATATGGATAGTTATTGTATATGTACATACATACATACATACATACATACATACATACATACATACATACATACATACATACATACATACATACATACATACATACATACATACATACATACATACATACATACATACATACATATATATATATATATATATATATATATATATATATATATATATGTATGTATATGTATATATATATATATATATATATATATATATATATATATATATATATATATATATATATACTCACATACATTGTATATATTATATAATCATATATATAATTATATATATGTAACCATATGTATATATATATAGAGAGAGAGAGAGAGAGAGAGAGATAATTGTATATATATTGGTATTTCCATATGAGGAGCTTCTGAATTCAGTGAAAAACGCAAATTGAAGTGGTACCAACACGTCCAATGAGCATCTGGACTGTCCTGCAGGGAGCAGAAAGGGGAGGGAGACGAAGAGGCAGACAGAGGAAACGGTGGGAAGACAACATCAGAGAGTGGACAGGCCTTGGGTGGAACGACTTGCCAGGGAAAGCAGAGAGCAGTGAGGAATGGGGGAAGCTGGTTGCAAAAACTTCAGAGCCCCAACGGTCTACGGGACTACGGGATAGGTGAGGTGAGGTGTGTGTGAGAGAGAGAGAGAGAGAGAGAGAGAGAGAGAGAGAGAGAGAGAGAGAGAGAGAGAGAGAGAGAGAGAGAGAGAGAGAGAGAGACAGACAGACAGACAGACAGACAGACAGACAGACAGACAGACAGACAGACAGACAGACAGAGAAAGAGAGAGAGAGAGAGAGAGAGAGAGAGAGAGAGAGAGAGAGAGAGAGAGAGAGAGAGAGAGAGAGAGAGAGAGACAGACAGACAGACAGACAGACAGACAGACAGACAGACAGACAGACAGACAGAGAAAGAGAGAGAGAGAGAGAGAGAGAGAGAGAGAGAGAGAGAGAGAGAGAGAGAGAGAGAGAGAGAGAGAGAGAGAGAGATAAAGGAGAAAGAGAGAGAGAGAGAGGGAGACAGAGAGAGAGAGATAGAGAGAAATAGAAATAGAGATAGAGAGAGGAAGAGAGAAAGAGAGAAAGAAAGAGACAAAGTGAAAGAGAGACAGACAGAGACATACAGAGACATACTTACAGACACACAGACTAACAAACAGGAACATGCACAAACAAGAACTATGATGTCTTTCATTCACCCAATCCTTTAACGTCTAAAACATTACATTTCAAACTAAGAGGAAAACAAAAAAAACAGGACAAAGGCAGGAGATTTTCTCATTCCTCTGCTGGAAATACGAACTTCACCCTTGAAGAAATTTTGCGTATGCTACCATTTTTCCCCAAGGAATCAAGGAATAAATATACCGAACGAATGGCCAAATTGGATTAGATCCGTAATTGCTAGTTTTCTCCTACACTTGTAACTCTACAGGAGGTCTGCCCGCTGGCTTCAGCCCATACATTCCGACTCAAGAACAGCTCATTAAAAGGATACATAAGAAAAATTAGATTTTTTTTTTGGTGGGGGGAGGCCAAGAACTAGGCCAGGTAAGCAGAAGATTGGCAAGTGAGAGAGGGAATAGAGAGCTAGCTACACTTTCTTTCTTTTTTATACTTTTTACACCACTTTATATCACGGCAGATTTCTCTGCGTGAAATTTGGGCTACTCTCTCTCGGG
>CM060339.1:43747556-43750056 GCA_030674155.1 Stramonita haemastoma | reverse complement strand
CCTCGACCACAGGCCTCCTCTGACCCCCCCAAAAGTCACTCTGCACCTCTCCCCTCACTCCCTCATAGTCACTCCTCCCCTCCCCTTTCCCAGAGCTCTGATCAGGATCAATATGACGATAGTTTCCCTCCCTTACCAAGCTCTAGGAATTTATCCAAATCATCCTACTCACCAGGTAATCCAGATACCCCTCCCACCCCTCCTTCTAATCAACTTCCCTTCTCCAACCGTCCATTGCAAAAAGAATCGGAAGACCCTTTTTCCAAGACCCAAGATTTTCAAATGTGGTACCAAAATTTCTCTTCCAAAAGACCCCCTTATCCATGGTATTCAATGATGTACCCTCCCCCTCCACCTCCACCTTGGCCCTTCTTTATGCCTCCCCTCCCTCCCCCCAAATATATGCAGTCCCGGCCGTATGAGTTTCTGGACAAGAAAGACATGCGACAGACATAAGCTACTACTCTGTTTATGGTTTTGTTTTGCCCTAACCTTCCTTTAAAATGATATTTTATATGTATGTACATGTATGTTAGACTTGTGTGTATGTATGTGTGTGTGGTGTGTGTGCGTGTGTGTGTATGTGTGTGTGTGTGTGTGCTGCGTGTGTGTGTATGTGCTGTGTGTGTGTGTTGTGGTGTGTGTGTGTGTGTGTGTGTGCCTGCCTCATGTGTGTGTGCCTCATGTGTGTGTGCCTCAGGTGTGTAAGTATGTATGTGTGATGTGTGTGTGTGTGTGTGTGTGTGTGTGTGTGTGGTGTGTGTGTGTGTGTGTGTGTGTGCCGAGTGTGTGTATGTGTGTGTATGGGCGAGTGAACGCACGCTCGTGTGTGTTTTATGTGTGTGTGCATGTGTATGTGTTGTGTGTGTGTGTATGTGTGTGTGTGTGTGTGTGCGCCCGTATCAGTGTGTTTTTGTGTGTTTTGCGTTTAGAGCGAATATATGTGTGCCTGCGAGTGTGCATGTGTGTGTTGAGTGTGTGTGTGTGTGTGTGTGTGGGGGGGGGGTATGTCTGTAGGTGTGCATATAAACTACCTGTGAAAATAAACCTTTCTACCTTGATGAATACCTCTGTGGACCTGGTGCCGGCAAATGAAATATTAAGAATTGTCAGAAACATTCAACACTATACCTACTGTGCTAAAAAAACGCTGTGCTGAAATGACTTGTCTTACTAGTACTAAACGGTACTTTATCGGAACAATCTAGATTGTGAATGCGTTCAGTGTCAGTTTGGATCCATTAGGATTGTGAATGCATCTAGATTGTAAATGCATTTAGTGACACCTGTGCTATAACTCCTGTGCTGTTTAGTGACAGTTTTGGAATGCCTAGATTTTGTGAATGCGTCTAGATTGTGAATGCCTTTAGTGACTCCTGTGCTGTGTTTTGCAAACCTACAAACTGAAGGTTATCCAAGTTAGGGGATGTGTTTTGTGATTCCCGTGCTGTGTTTTGCAAAACCTGCAAACTGAATTATTCTGAAGTTATTCACAACCGTGGATGTGTTTAGTGACTTCTGTGCTGTGTTGTGCTAACCTTCAAATTGAAGAGTCTAATTTTAAATGGACAAAGACAGATGGAAGGGACACAACAGTGGATTTTTTTTTTTTTTTTTTTTTTTTTTTTTTTTTTTTTTTTTTTTCTCGCCTTGGATATTGGAATACAGCTTTAAACATTTCTCTGCGTGTTGTGTCTCCTGTAGAAAGTGTTCCAAAAGACTGATTTGACTACTTTAACAATATTCCTGATCTGAGGATATTGGGTTATATCTGATAACTGTTTTAGGATATAATATATCAACTGGTAACAGTTAAAGCAAGACTTTTATTAGTACTTTTTTGCTCCTCTTAACTTGTGCAGCAAAAACTGATATAGTTTTTCATACGTTTTAAATTTATATATTGCTTTGTATTGCATATTCATTTATCATCCATTCCATTGTATTTACTTGATCAGTTTATAGTAGATAAATATTGTTTCCTCAAACGTTTTAGAATCATTCGGGGTTTTAGTGATTTTTTTTTTTTTTCTTTTTCTTTTTCTTCTCTTCTTCTTCTCTACCTTTTCAGCAACATGGCTCCCTGTCTGAAAACCTGGCCACAAAAAGATGGACTACGTATTGGTCATTTAAACATTAACAGCATTTTAAACAAGCTAGCTGATGTAATAGTATCCTACACAACTCAAATAAACCATTTCATTTATTTGGATTTACAGAATCCAGATTTCCAGTTTAGTATTGATAAAGAAATCCAAATACCTGGGTTTAGAGCAATCCGTAAAGACCCCACTTCCTCCAAAAACACGGAATAGTGTATATATAAATGAATCCATAAACTTTAAACGTATTCACCATCTTGAAACCCAACAAGTAGAGTCTCTATGGCTAGAAATACAACTCAAACGAAGTAAACCCATTATTGTCGGATTCATATACAGAAATCCCTCTGAGAGAATTGATTGGGTTGATAGATTTTCCATAATGATGGATTGCAGCA
>CM060339.1:43735056-43742556 GCA_030674155.1 Stramonita haemastoma | reverse complement strand
CCGTCTATCTATCTATCTATCTATCTATCTATCTATCTATCTATCTATCTATCTATCTATCTATCTATCTATCTATCTATCTATCTATCTATCTATCTATCTATCTATCTATCTATCTATCTATCTATAAATGGGTGAAAGTGTGTTGTTATAATGTTCTGCAATTTAGCGGTCATCACCTTTCTTGTGATGTATGATGAGTTGATCTGCCTCTACAATGTACAAAGTGATTGGTGTGTGAAACGGGTGACACAGCAGTTTGACATTCTGAGAAAATCGGGTTTAAAGATTTTACAAGTCTCGTTAACTAACAACACCTTAGCAGGTGAATAAAAATGCTTTAAAACACTTTTTTTTTTAAATCAAATCTAACCTTTTCTAGTACATAGTCAGGACATTTAATGCCTACAGATTCCAATTTTCATGAAAAGTCAAAATTGACAAAGTAGAACTTACCTTTAATTTTTTGGCCAGTGAGTTAAGACTCATTCTGTAAAAACGAGGTATAAAAACGGGTGTAAAAAACGGTAATATTCAATGAAAACAAGGTTAAATTTAGTATCAATGCCCCAGCCAACCATAAGGGTTAAGCAAGATGGTGACTGTATTGTTAAGTATCCCTAAGATAAAACCTATAAAAAAATGTTAAAACCCAAAACATAAAATATCAAATAGTAAAGACTAACATGCTAACCGTGTTAAATGATATTATCATCAGCTTCAGTTGTGTCTTTAACTGTTTGCACCTGCATGTGTCAGTGTTTCGCTTTAAGAGTGGCATGTTTCTACAGACAATTGGCAAGTGGCTACTGTCTTCACGCTGTGAATTCTTTAACGTGCGTATGCACCTTGTTTTCTTGTCTTCAGATGAGTAAACAAGCTGTGTGTATGCCGCGCATGAAGGTAGCTTAATTGATTATTGCAATTTGACACCTTCTGTGTGCGTGACAAAACTTTCATTCTTATGGCAATATTATCTACCCTCCATAGGCTATCATGAATAGTTATATTCATTTTTAGTGTTTGGAATCACACATTGATAAAAAGAAAGAAAAAAAAAGGTTGTATGTGATGGACATGAGGCAGCAATTTTTTTTTTACACAAAATTGTAGACTCTTATCATTTGCCTGTCTAAAACAAGGACAGGTACAGGGACATGGTGAAACTGAATATTTAGCCACGCTTTTTTCCCCCCATATTTCTGGACTGAAGCAGGAAAAGTCACCTTTAATGTTTGAATTGTTAATTTAATAAGATGCTGTAAAAACTACCAACCCAACAATTGTAGCTGTGAGTTAGGAATTTCAGATCTCAACGGGGATCGCTCCCTAACTTCTATTCCTCTGATGTTTGGAGGAGATGTGTTGTCTACCTTCCCGTGCTCCTGCCATTTTCTTTTTTTTTTTCGATTTGTTTTTCCTTTCAATTTTAAGCTGTGGGATAGAAAGATGTGTAGGAGGGAGGGAGGGAGGGAGGGAGGGAGCATTTTAGGGGAGTAGGTAAAGAGTGCCGCTGTATGAGGGAGGAAATGGCATGGGGTAGAGAAAGGAGGAAATGGCATGGGGTAGAGAAAGGAGGAAATGGCATGGGGTAGAGAAAGGAGGAAATGGCATGGGGTAGAGAAAGGAGGAAATCATGGTAGAGAAAGGAGGAAATGGCATGGGTGGAAAGGTGAGTAGAAAGGAGAGGGAGGAGGGAGGGATAGCTGGAGGAAGTTGGGGATAAGTAAGGGGAGGTGTGGCAGGGAGTTGGGAGGAGGGAGGGCAGCTTGTTTTATTGGCAAGGGTTAGAGGGTAGAAGTGAAGGGGAAGGATAGGAAGGGTGGGGGGATAGGGGGGGAGGTGGGGATAAGTAAGGGGGAGGGGGAAGGAGTGGGGGGAGGGGGATTGGGAAGGTGGGGGTGGAGGGGGATAGGGAAGGTGGGGTGGAGGGGGATAGGGAAGGTGGGGTGGAGGGGATAGGGAAGGTGGGGTGGAGGGGGATAGGGAAGGTGGGGTGGAGGGGATAGGGTAGGGGTGGGTAGGGAGTCATGGAGGTGGGAAGTGGGAGGAGAAGTTAGGAAGGAGCATGCAACCACTAATCCTTAGCAATTACAGGGCTAATTCATGTCTCACGGGGAAAATCAGTTCTCATCATCTTTTTGCCCGACTGTGTTGCTTTATAAGTTATAAGAGTGGTATTTTCTACAGCAATTTGCCAGTGACAATCTATATCAAGCTGTGAATTCTTTAACATGCATAATTATCATGTACCTTGTTTGCGTGTGTTTATATTTGCAAACACGCTATTATTTTGTGATTCATAACACTTTAATTATATTTTATCTTGTGTTTAAATTAGGGGGTGAGGGGTGAGAGGGGAAGTTGGTTATGGGGGAGGTAGGGGTAGTTTAGGGTGAAGAGGGGGTAGAATAGGAAAGGTAGCTAAGTGGAGCATTAAAAAAAAAAATTCTGTACCACTTTATGTCACAGCAAATTTCTCTGCGTGAAATTCGGGCCGCTCTCTCCGGGGAGAGCGCGTCGCCACAAGTGCAGCACCTACCCAGTATTTTTTTTTACCCCTCAGGGATGGTGTCTAAACACGACACCTCTGTGCATGCTGGTTTTTTTATAATAATTTTGTCATCCGCTCCTACCGGCACACGATGGCTTGCTCTTCCGAAAGGCGGAACGGGATTTTAACGTGTGCGCAAGATGTTCTGCGTCCATTCGCACACGGGGCCTCGGTTTATAGTCTCATCCGAATGACTTCGACATTCAGTTCTTTTTTTTTCGTCAAACTGGGAAGAAAGGGCGAGCTGGGTACGAACCCAGAAACTCGCGGTTTACATATTGGCAGGCGAACGTCTTAACCATCCTGCCACCGTCCTTCCCATAAGAGAGGTCAGGTGAGGATGGGGGGAGATTTGGGGGAGGAGGTGGTGAAAATATATGGGGAGGGAAGGGATAGGTTATAGAGGAGGAGGGGATAGGTGGGAGGAGGGTGGTAGATTGGGGGGGAGAGGACGGGTAGACCTTTGGGTAGGCTGGGGGAAGAAGCAAGGGGTAGAATAAGCAAGGGTAGGGCAAGGGTTGGTTAAGGGAAGGGTTACATTTGTCATGGTCTATGATAAGTGGGCTTTATATGGTTAAGTATCAAATTAAATGGGAAACAGATGGCCAGTATAGTATTTCCCAGGCCTGTATTGTAGAAGAGGGTCCAAATTCTGTGTATGTCGAGAGTCATGCTGCCACCTTCATTTGCAGGTTTTGCCCGATATCCTTGCATTAGCCACTGGACCATTCACTGATGCTTTCCTCCCATCTACTAACTATCAATCACACGAAGTAAGCCATTGAATCAATCTCTTAAACATCATCAATGTCGATAGATGAAAACATACATAAGCGTGATTTATTTCTATGTGGTTGAGCATATGATATTGACATACAAAGTGGAGAGAGACATGAGGGAGAAGGAGAGAGAGAGAGGTAGAGAAAAAGGGAAACAGAGAGAGAAGGGAAGGCAGAAATAAAGGAAGAAGAAAGAAAGAAAGAAAGAGAAAGAAAAGAAAGAAAGAAAGAAAGAAAGAAAGAAAAAACCATTGAGAGAGAGAGAACTGTACTTAAAATAAAGTAAAACAAAGAATAACAAAGTAAATAAAGAAAAGGAGAGATTTGAGAAAGCAGAAAATATAAAAAGATAAAAACACATTGACACTAAAGCAATTAAAGAGGAACATTAAAAATAGATTTTTTTTAAAAAAGATAACAGGATGCAAAGATTAAAAGACTCAGGTGCAGGCCGGCCGGCAGACAGAAGAAGAAAAGAGAACGATCAAAGATGAGAGAAAGACTCAAAACTGGTAGAGCTATAATTATAGCAAAAATATACATCAACACCAACAACCACAACGATCCACAAAAAGGCAAACCGGAATCCACAAATCTGAACAGTATATAAAAATGTGAAAAGGTAAAGGTGTCCCATAACCTGTGTGGTCGTAGTTGAACGAGACATCAGAGACCTCAGCTTCTCTAGGGGCCAGCATGTTAAGGAAGGCACTTATCTCCTCTCCCTCGCTGCTTTACCTTCCCTGACCCTAAAGAAGGCAGGTAACCCATTTGCAGCTGGATGAACTGGGGGAATGTACTAAAGCCGAGGTGTGGAAAAGGTCATCCATTCACTAACCACGCTCGATGCTGCTTAACCTTGGCTTGGGGAAAGCGAGTGCTCTGACCACTGAGCTATCCTGTCCCTTATACAAAGGGAAGTAACCACGCCTCAGCAGACAACACTAGCTACAGTTTAAACCGCCGTACATCACAAACACTACATCAGCACTTGCTTCGTCTTTCTTTTCCTTCTTTCTTTCTTTCTTTCTTCTTTTTCCTTTTTCTTTCTTTTTCTTTCTCTTTCTTTTTTCTTTCTTTTTCTTCTTTCTTTCTTCTTTCTTCTCTTTCTTTCTTCTTTTTCTTTCTTCTTCTTTTTTCTTTCTTTCTTTTCTTTCTCTTTCTTTTTTTTCCTTCTTCTTCTTTCTTCTTTTTTCTTCTTTTTTCTTCCTTCCTTCTTCTTTTCTTTCTTTCTTCTTCTTTCTTTCTTCTCTTCTTCTTTTTTCTTCTTCCTTCTTCTTTTCTTTCTTTTTCCTTTTTTCTTTCTTTCTTTCTTTCTTTCTTTTCTTTTTTCTTTCTTTCTTTCTTTTTCTTTCTCTTCTTTCTTCTTTCTTTCTTTCTTCTCTTTCTTCTCTTTCTTTTTCTTTCTCTTTCTTTCTTTCTTCTTTTCTTTCTTTCTTCTTCTTCATTCTTCTTTTTTTCTTCTTCTTTCTTTCTTTTCTTTCTTCTTCTTTCTTTCTTTCTATTCTTTCTTTCTTTCTTTCTTTCTTTTCTTTCTTTCTTTCTTTCTTTCTTCCCAGCCTTCTTGTCTTCTGACAAATCAACCACAATGAGCAGAGTGCACAGCATCAGACGAAGACCTCACACTGTGTTCAGCAACACACCGCACAACACAGCACAACACAGCACAATACAACACAACACAACACAGCACAAAACAACACAAACACAGCACAACCCAACACAACACAACACAGCACTGCACAACACAGCACAATACAACAAACACAATACAATGCAACACAGCACAACCACACAAAAACTGCACTGCACAGGACAACACATCACAGAACAGCACAACACAGCACAACACAGCACAACACAACACAGCACTGCACAATAAAAACAACACAGCACAACACAACACAGCAGAACACAGAAACACACAACAACAGCACAACACAACACAACATAACACAACACAATACAAACCAAAAACTACACAGCACAGCACCACGCAGCACAAAACACAACCAAACAACACAGCACAACACACCACAACACAGCACAACACAATACAAAAGGACACAGCACAACACAACACAACACAACACAACACAACACAACACAACGCAACGAAAACGCAACGCAACGCAACGCAAAGCAACGCAACGCAAAGCAACGCAACGCAACGCAAGACGGACACCAACAACATGGATGTCTCCAGCCTTTTCTTCTAGGTGTCTGGAGAAAACCAAGGCTTTCTTTTCCTGCCACGGTAGCTTCCTTCCTGTCTCTTCCATACGTGATTGCCATCGCCATAGTGCAGACATGTTCCTATATGAACAGATTCTTTATTTTGTGTATTTGCTGTTTTTTTTTCTTCTCACGTTCAATTAAACCAGGCTAATGTGATTGGAGAGCTTGAGACGTCCAAACTAGAGTGGACTGATTATGATTGTCAATTAAGGGAGAAAAATAATGTGAACCGGTCTTTCGTTCTCATGAGATAACTAAGTCAAATAAATGAGAATACTAAGCAAAGAGTTCATTTTTCTCAATCGTGGAATGAGCAGTGACAATGTTTCGGCAGTAAAATTGTACTGGACAGGCAGTACTGCTCACCTGGATTTCTAACATCATATTTTTTGGACTCCAAAAAAATCGTTATCATTTTTTAACTACAAATTCAGCCTGCATGACTCTCTCCCTGTCTCTCTGTCTCTCTCTGTCTCTGTCTCTGTCTCTCTGTGTCTCTGTCTCTCTCTGTCTGTCTGTCTCTGTCTCTCTCTCTCTCTGTCTCTGTGTGTCTCTCTCTGTCTCTTTCTGTCTCTCTGTCTCTGTCTCGCTCTGTCTCGCTCTCTCTCTGTGTCTCTGTCTCTCTGTGTCTTTCTGTCTGTCTCTGTCTCTGTGTGTCTGTGTGTCTGTGTGTCTGTGTGTCTGTGTCTGTCTGTCTGTCTGTCTGTCTGTCTGTCTGTCTGTCTGTCTGTCTGTCTGTCTGTCTGTCTGTCTCTCTCTCTCTCTCTCTCTCTCTCTCTCTCTCTCTCTCTCTCTCTCTCTCTCTCTCTCTCTCTCTCTCTCTCTCTCTCTCTCTCTCTCCTAAACGTTGCAGGTTCTTCAAATTCTCCTCTTCTCTTCATCAGCAATCCACTTCAGCCCTGGACAATCTCTTCACACATCCACAGCCAGTCACACCTCAATAACCTCTGCACAAAAAGAGAGGAAGGGGAAGGGAGAGAACTGTCTTTGTTTTCAGGGAGTTAACTGAGAGCAAATAAAGCGAGGGGAGACAAATGTGACAGATCCATTTCTAAATGAGGGCAAGAGGGGGGGTGGGGGTGAGGTGGTGTGTGTGTGTGTGTGTGTGTGTGTGTGTGTGTGTGTGTGTGTGTATGTGTGTGTGTGTGTGTGTGTGTGTGTGTGTGTGTGTGTGTGTGTGTGTGTGTGTGTGTGTGTGTGTATGTATGTATGCGCGTGTGTGATATTACAACAAAAGCTGAAATTTTGTAATTTTTTGTATTTTGTATTTTGTACCACTTTATGTCACAGCAGATTTCTCTGCGTGAAATTTGGGCTGCTCTCCCCGGGGGGAGAGCGCGTCGTCACATGTGCAGCGCCTACCCATTGTTTTTCTTTTTTTCCTGTATGCAACTGTATTTTGTTTCCCTATCAGAGTGGAAATGTTAACTGTCCTTTGTTTTTCTGCACTTTGTTAAGATACATAATCCTGATCTCCACCTTACTGCTTTGTCTATAACACTGACTATTTCTCTCTGCCTGTTTTGCATTGTGCATCAGTGTGTCTTTTCTCTATTCTGTTTCTCTGCCTATATTCTTTTTTTCTCTGTAAACTTCGTTTCTCTTTATCATTCCATTTTGATTCTTCTAGTTTGTGTTTTCACATCTTTTTTTTATATACATTTCAAGTATAATGTCTGCAACTGAAAAAAAAGAATTAAAAAAAACACATTTTTTTTACATGAAATAAAACAAAATAATGTATGGAGTTAGTCAGAATGTTTCTTTCTGTTTCTTCATCCTTGTGGGGGGGGGGGGGGGGGGGGGGCCCTAAAATGTTTCTGGCCATAATCGTTGATCTGTCTTTCTTCCCATATGCCATCATGTCTATTACTCTGTTTGTCTGTCTGTCTGTCTGTCTGTCTGTCTGTCTGTCTGTCTGTCTGTCAG
>CM060339.1:43720056-43727556 GCA_030674155.1 Stramonita haemastoma | reverse complement strand
CACCACAAAATGAGTCGCTTAGCACATAACCCGCTTTTCCGCAGGAGCCATTACAGGCAGGTGGGGTCAAGTTGGCAAATTTCAGATTTTGATTGATTATTGAACTAAAGCCATTATTCTACCTAGTAATGAAATAGCAAGCCATAATTTTGCATTCTTTAGCTTGTAAACGTGCTTTAAAAATGCCCAAGAACTTATTCTGACCATTTATTATAATGTTTAACTTGTCCATTTCTCGTTTTGTCAAATCCTGCAATCTATCATTTCAACGTCTAATAACTTTTCATAGAATTGTCCGATTTTCAATCTGTTTTTTCTCTTGTGTAGCCATTTCATTGCAGATTAATAACATGTCAATAACTAAAAATAATTAACCTCTGGTGCAATGCGACTCCTTATGTGGTGGAGCGTCACAATTTCAACACTGCCTACAGATGTAGACAGATCGAAAGAAATCCACTTTGGGTTCTAAATCCCGAGGAGACAGGATTGTATCATGCCGGGTGACTGGACTGACGACTGGTTGCTGGTCCTCCTGTCTTTCATGTCCATAACTCTTCCTCACCCTTTGTCAGGAAAACAGCATAGATAGGGAATAAGGAAATTGGTAGTGACAATATTGTTATTACTTGTGGAGAAGGCGGTATGTGTGTGTGGGGGGGGGGGGGGGGGGGGGGGGAGTAATGCATGGAGAAGGGAGATATCGGAAAGGAAAGATTTTTACTAGTATAAAGGAAAGGATGCCGAAGTGTTGGGTGGTAAATGTTCACCAGCCCAAAAGTTTTGTTTGGAGAACGCTAAGAAAAATACACAGAATGGTGCATGATAATCATCAGCAGAATTCTCCTTTACAGAAAGAAATCAATGCTCTCATCACTAAACCATCACGTTTCACATATTTTTTTCCTGACAAAAACAAAAGCCCTTTTCTTTCTTTATCAGAGTAGAAGCTCATGACATGACGTGTTCTCCAGACAGATCTTTCTCCCAGGTCAGAGACAGGTGGACACAAATCAACTCTGAATGATTGATCTTCAGCAGACATGATGGCTGTACAATGTAGTCATCTCTCTCTCTGTCTCTGTCTCTGTCTCTGTCTCTCTCTCTCTCTGTCTCTGTCTCTCTCACTCACCCTCTCTCTCTCTCTCTCTGTCTCTGTCTCTTTCTGTCTCTGTCTCTGTCTCTCTCTCTGTCTCTGTCTCTGTCTCTCTCCCTCTCTGTCTCTGTCTTTGACTGTCTCTCTCTCTCTCTGTCTCTCTCTGTCTCTCTGTCTCTGTCTCTCTCTCCTCTATCTCTCTCTCTCTGTGTCTGTGTCTCTGTCTCTCTCCCTCACTGTCTCTGTTCTCTCTCTCTGTCTCTCTATGTCTCTGTTCTCTCTCTCTCTGTCTCTCTCTGTCTCTGTCTCTCTCTCCATTGATGAATGGCCAGACACATGTCGTTTCATGGTCATATATCTGTGTAGATGTTGGCTGTAGTGACAACCCAATAATGAAAGATGGAACCGATTTCCTTGTTGTTTTGCTGTTGCTGTTACTACTGATATTGCTGTTGTTGCTGCTACTGTTTGCTGTTGTTCTGCTACTGATATTGCTGTTGTGTTGCTACTGATATTGCTGTGTTGCTGTTGCTCTGATATTGCTGTTGTGATGCACTGATATTGCTGTTGTTGATGCTACTGATATTGCTGTTGCTGTGGCTACTGATATTGCTGTTGCTGATGCTACTGATATTGCTGTTGTTGATGCCACTGATATTGCTGTTGCTGTGGCTACTGATATTGCTGTTGCTGATGCTACTGATATTGCTGTGTGTTGCTACTGATATGCGTGTTGATGCCACTGATATTGCTGTTGTGATGCTACTGATATTGCTGTTGCTGTTGCTACTGATATTCTGTTGTTGCTTTGCTCGATATGCTGTGTTGCTGCTACTGATATTGCTGTGTTTGCTACTGATTTTGCTGTTGTTGATGCTACTGATATTGCTGTTGCTGTGTGCTACTGATATTGCTGTTGTCTGATTGCTTATGATGTTGCTGCTGTTGTTTGCTACTGATATTGCTGTGTTGATGCTTCTGATATTGCTGTTGTGTGCTACTGATATTGCGTGTTGATTGCTCGATATTGCTGTTGTTGATGCACTGATATTGCTGTTGCTGTTGCTACTGATTTTGCTGTTGTTGATGCTTCTGATATTGCTGTTGCTGTATGCTACTGATATTGCTGTTGCTTGCTGATATTGCTGTTGTTGATGCTACTGATATTGCTGTTGTTGATGCTACTGATATTGCTGTTGTTGATGCTACTGATATTGCTGTTGCTGTTGCTACTGATTTTGCTGTGTTGATGCTACTGATATTGCTGTTGTTGCTTACTGATATTCTGTTGCGTTATACGATTTGCTGTTGCTGAGTATGACTGTGCGTGTGAGTACTGATATGCGTTGTTGAGTACGATATGCTGTTGCTACTGATATGCGTAGTTGCTATGCACTGATACAATACATACAAACAATACATACAACAATGCAATAAAACGCACAGTAAAATACAATACACACAGCACAATACAATACAAAGCAATACAATACAATACAACCAACACAACACAATACAATCAACACAATACAACACAACACATACAATGCAACACAACACAACAACTACACAATCAACACAACAAACTACAATGCAACAACAAATACAATCAACAAATACAATACAATTAACATTACAATCTACTTCCATCCGTGGATCCATGAAATCATGGGTTCAAATCTCGTCAGCGATGGCTTGTAAATTGAGGGTGGACTTTTTATGATCTCTTGTGTCAACCTGAATTATTTCAATCCCATTCGTGTGTGTACGCATGCAGAAGACCATAACAAAGTATTGGCATATAAACCTGTGGGTTTTTTTTTTTAAGTATAAAAAATAAAAAATAAAAAATAAAAAATATCCTCTGAAGTCGGGGTATGGCTGCTTGTTGTGGCAGGTACTTGAAAAGTCATAGTTACAAACTTCTCCTCTGGTGTGCATTCACTGTCTTGCAATGATTCCAGGAAAGGAGGAGTGACACAGTGTTACTCACTTTATTCTGGTTTAATCCTCTGAAAATTCGAAATGCTCAACATTAAACACAACAACAACTAAGACAAGATCAACTGAAATGTCCACGTTTTACAAAACATAAGCCAGTATTTCAACAATGTTGTAAACAAATGCTTTTTGTTTGCTATAAACATGCACACAGCAGACTGAAATACAGCTATAGTTGTAACAAACTCCCCAAATTGCCAGTTGCAACTCCAAAGAGAGCAGTGAAAAATCTCTACATGTAAAGAGTCAATGAAAGTAGTCTGGGACAGATTATACAGCAGTCATCAGAGGAGACGATCCATCCCAGCCCCTGTTCAACTTTCCAACCCTTCAAGTATACCTCACACTCTTAGCTGGCCGGACTCTGGGTCTAAATGAACCCTTCCTCTGTTTCTTCTTCTTCTTCTTCCTCTTCTTCTTCTTCTTCTTCTCCTTTTCTTCTTTCTTCTTCTTCTTCTTCTCCTTCTTCTTCTTCTTCTTCTTCTTTCTTCTTCTTCTTCTTCTTCTTCTTCTTTTTGGCAGTTCTTCTTCTGCTTCTTCTTCAATGGGAGATGGCCTACGGCAGAGTCTGCTTCTCTCCCCTAAAATGAATCAGGACTCAGCAAGAATCCAGGTTTCTTTTTCAGTCTTTCCTCTCTCTGGCCTTAGGTAGATGAATAGAGGGTGTCTGGAGAGATGAAAAAAACTGGGAATGTAAATAGGCAGTGTGCAGTAAATTGTGAGCCTGTTGCATTCAGGCTCTGACTTTTTTATTTGCCTATAATCTTGGGGGGGGTTTCTTTGTTGTTGCTGTTGTTGCTATTTTTGCTGCTGCTACTGTTGCTACTGCTGCTGTTGCTGCTGTTGCTGCTTCTCATTTATTTGTTTGCCTGATATCATTAAATTCCTGCTACGATTTGTTCTTACATCTACTAAACTAACCATTAAGGGCAAGCTATATTTCTTGATAAATTCAGGACAAGGCTTAGCATAATTAGATACCAGAACAGTGTGTTTACCTTAAGGGTTTTAAGTTTATCTTCTACACAAAGACATGACGATTACTGGAATGTTATCAAGGATCAGGGGGTTTTGCACAAATTTTCACTAGCTCAGTTATCTGTCACTCATTTGTTCTTTTATTTCTATTTCGACGATAATGGAATGTGTGTATGCAGTGTTCTAAAATTTGTCACCCGTTTTAACCAGCACACAATGGCCTACTCTTCCGAAAAGTGGAACTGGTTTTACCGTGTACGTAAGATGTTCTGCGTGCGTTCGCACACGAGGCCTCTGTTTATAGTATCAATGCATCAAGCACAACTATGATTATCAGATGTGAAGGAATCTTAGAGAAGCCATGGTGCTGTAAGAGTTGTAGGCTTGGTAATGATGTTGAAAGAGTTTGAAACTCCTTGTGTAGTGTGCTCTGGCTGATTGATGTCGGCAGCAAGAAAAAAGCGTGAAACATGGACCAGACTAAGACAAGAAAAAAGCTGGCAGGCATTCGTACATAATAATAATAATACATGGAATTTGTATAGCGCTATATCTTGCAAAAACAATCAAAGCGCTTGCATTCAACTACACGACGCACAATCAGCAACTATTACAGTTTTGACAAATTCGAATGTACACACACACACACACACACGCACGCACGCACGCAGCACGCGCGCGCACGCACACACACCCACAAACGTTATGCACTTTGGCAGGTGGATGTGAAGACATACATAAAGACAGACAGACAGACAGACATACATACATACATACATACATACATACATACATACATACATACATACAATACATACATACATACATACATACATACATACATACATACATACATACATACATACATACATACATACATACATACATACATACATACTACTACATACATACATACTTACATACTTACATTCATACATACATACCAGTTTGCCATGAAGCGACAGATCCTCAAAGTTCAGACCCCTATAACTTTCTCTAAACTGTATCTTTGCATGAATTCATATCTTTTTCTAAGTCCACTAACTTTCTGCTTTCAGCCAAGTTGGAGAGGGGAGAAGAGAGAATAAAAGAAACGTTTTGGTGCTTGTGGAATTCTGATTCCCTCAAGGAATGGAAACAAACTTTACCACTGGGTTCTCGCCCCACAAGGAGAAGAGTTCATTTAGACCCTGAGACATGGCTAGTGATGTACTTCAGACCTGAAAAGTTGAACGAAAGATGGGGCAATTAGTTTGTCCTCTAGAGTGATGGTCTGTCCTTTCATTGGCTCTTTACGCATGCAGACGTCAGCATTTTTTACGACGGGCCATAGTTTGGGAATGAAAAAGCTTTGTCCAGTCTTCCACCTTTCTCTGCTTTCTTCTGTTTGTCCCTGTATCCATTTTCAATCTTTTTTTGTTGTTCTTTGGCTAGAGCTCTGAGGTTCACCAATATTCTTGTGAGATTTTCATTATGCGACCGTTTTACCCATCATGAAAGTCACCGCGTTTTGACTTCGGGGATGTATGCTGGTATAATATTTGTGTTTCCATAATCCACTGACCGCTACAGTAAACTACAAGATTTTTAACAAGCATTTATGATCTTTTGCATGTCCATATACACAAAAGAAATTAAGGCACTGGCAGATCTGCACTTAAAGTTGACCTGGGAGATTATAAACATCCCAACCTTTTATTCGCCAGATGTCATCGAGATTTGAACCTACAACTTCATAGACCCATTGGATTGAAGTCGAACGTTCTTAAGAACTCAGCTATAGCATCATTCTGTTGTGTACACATACATGATAAAACCCGATGATTCATTCAGAGGTGTGTCTAAACTGTATCTAGCCCCCACTTGCTTTATACTGAGAACTGCAAAATAGGAAGGAGACAATAACTCGGCCCCGTTCTTCAGAGTACTCTGTATGCAGTTAACCCAGAAAAGTGCTAACCATTGGCTACATTTTGCTTCAGTACCTAAAGCATGTTTACATTGTTATAATCTGACTAAAGTTTTCTTCAGAACCTAAAGCATGTTTACATTGTTATAATCTGACAAAAGTTTTCTTCAGAACCTAAAGCATGTTTGCATTGTTATAATCTGACTAAAGTTTTCTTCAGAACCTAAAGCATGTTGCATTGTTATAATCTGACTAAAGTTTTCTTCAGAACCTAAAGCATGTTTGCATTGTTATAATCTGACTAAAGTTTTCTTCAGAACCTAAAGCATGTTTGCATTGTTATAATCTGACTAAAGTTTTCTTCAGAACCTAAAGCATGTTTACTTTGTTTAAACGTGACAGTTTTCTTCAGAACCTAAAGCATGCTTATAATTATTGTTATTAACTGATAACAGTTTTGTCCAGAACCTAAAGCATGTTTACAGTGTTGCACAATACAGAAGCTTTTCACATCCGGTGTTCCCATTATAATGAAAGTGGGTCAACCCTTTTTCCAAGCTATCTTTTTTTCAAATTCCACATTCTTTTCTCTTTGCTGTAGTTTGACCCTTGATTAAAAATGGGGACAAGAAGGGGCATGAATGGAGGATAATTAGATTGTGCAAAATCCAATCAGAGCCGCAGTGACATGAAAGACATCATCCCCAGTTCCTTCCCCTCAAACTGTTTTGGCTTTTTGTTTTTGGTTTTTGCACATCCGCCTTTTTTCTGTCTGTTGGGTGTCTCTATTCAGGTTTCTTATTTTTTCAAACCCTTTTTAAGGACGCTATAGCCGAGTGGTTAAAACGTTCGATTTCAATCTCATAGGTCTATGAAGTCATAGATTCGAATCTCGGTGGCGTCTGGTGAACTGAGGGTGGGGTTCTTTTGCAATATCCAAGATCAACTGCAAGTGTAGATCTGCTAGTGCCTTATTTCCCTTCCTGTGTGAATACACACGCTGGAGCTGTGAAGATACAGGAACAAAAACAGATCTATCAAAATTTAGCCAAAGCTCAAAATCACACAAACATGCGCCATTCTATCTGAATTGTACATACTTACAGAAAAAAACATAACTTCTTCATCTTCTTTTAACTTCCTTCTTTACATTTTCCCTATTCTTTTATCCACAATTTGATTTCAAGTTCTTCCCGTCTTCAAAAGAGACAGCACAGGATAATGCTATTAAAACAAACCCCACAAAACAACAACCCCTGCATGCTAGAGGAATCCTGATCCACGCTGAGCATTACAACAGACTCGATGTCAATCGGTGGTCTAGATGTAACGTGCCTGTCTAGAAAGCGAAAAGTCCGGGTCGAAGTGTGCGGTGGTTTGAATCCCGTTTGGGCCCGAAACTGTTCCCCCATCCATTAGACCATGAGTGATAGTATGTGTGCTAGTCTTTCAGACGAGACGATAAACCGAGGCCCTGTGTGTTACACATCATTATTTAGCGCCCGTAAAAGAACCC
>CM060339.1:43710056-43715056 GCA_030674155.1 Stramonita haemastoma | reverse complement strand
TGCTTTAAGCCTTTCTGGGGAAAATGGCAGAAAAATGGACCAAGAAAGCAGACCATAGACAAGAAGGAGGTACAGGAAGATTAAAAAAAAAAAACCATGGCAGAAGCAAAGAGGGTAAAACAAGAGGAGAATTCCTAGCACAGAATTTCCAGAAGGTGGGAATGCTATTCTACTGACAGGCCTCCGAAAATCCCCAGAGGGGTGGGGAGAGTACTCAAATTTCTTCTTGTTTTTTTTTAGGTACCCAGTTCACCCAGTTCTCAGCACTCTTACCCAGTGGAAATTAACCAGGTCATCTCTACGGTCACCACAGAAGCCCCACAGTAAGAGCTGTCACTGAAGGACGTGCTGAAGAGACTGTACAATCCCAACACAGGACATAACAGGAGTCTACAGTCTTAACAGTCCGTGACCAGGCCTTTAAACAGGATTTGTGTTGTAGCTGCCTCATGCCCCTGATATCAAACGAGTTCTGAGGGATTTAGTTTAGACTTTTTTTTGTAGTACTCTAAGAAGGTTGGGTTTTTTTTAAGGGAAAGAACACTTGTCATTTTTTTGTTCGAAAGGGACGATTAAACAAGCATTTATTTATTTCAGATTTTGATTTAAATCTTTTCTGGGTTTGTTTGTTTTTTTGCCTTACTATTCTCTTCTCTCTCTCTCTCCTCTCTCTCTCCTCTCTCTCTCTCTCCTCTCTCTCTCTCTCTCTCTCTCTCCTCTCTCTCTCTCTCTCTCTCTCCTCTCTCTTCTCTCTCTCCTCTCTCTCTCCTCTCTCTCTCTCCTCTCTTCTTCTCTCTCTCCTCATCTCTGTCTGTCTGTCTGTCTGTCTTCTGTCTGTCTGTCTGTCTGTCCTGTCTGTCTGTCTGTCTGTCTGTCTCTGTCTCTCTGTCTTCTTCTCTCTGTCTGTCTTCTTCTCTCTCTCTCTCTCTCTCTCCTCTCTCTCTCTCTCTCTCTCTCTCTCTCTCTCTCTCTCTCTCTTCCTTCAGCAAGCACCCTAAACAAATAAGAAGGCAAAAATAGTTATGCGGAACACCAGAAAACACACAGCTATTATGTTTCTCGTTTACTAATTAACCACTCCTCGTTTCTCTCACCTTCATCAACTAGAACTTAATTCTCACAGAGCAAAGATGCTGCTTCTTTTTTTCTACCCTTAAAGTCAAACTCGCGGGCAGTAATTGTCTGACAAAATGAACCATAACTGAACTCTAATCTTCAACTAAAAAAAAAAGTGTGACAATCTTCACGATGCCAGAATTGTTTGGAGACCCCAAACCCATTTGAAGATTACTTTTCAAGATGGCTGCTGTCAGGAATGGGGCTGCCAATTTCATTCAAACGAATCTCTCACCACCTCCACCACCACCACCACCCCCACTATCAGACAAAGACACTCCAGAGACTGATTGTTTCTTTGTCAACGGCTTTGTTTGGTCCGGTCACCTCCCTGGCTTGTTTCTGATAGTGCGGAATGTGCTCACTGTGGCTGACAGAATGAACTGAAGTCTGAGGGAAAATGGCTAATTCATTGTCCGGTGATGGACGACGTTTTAAACTGTGCCCTAGCTAGCCCCTGTGAGTAGTGCTGGGGTGAGGTTTGCCTCCCTTTGTTTGGTGCTTTGTCTGTTGGTGTGTGGTTAGTTAACGCTTTCAGTGTGTGGTTAGTTAAGATTAGTTTTAATTTCTGTCGGTATGTGTGTTTCTTTATTGTATGCCCCTCTTTTTATGGGGTTTCTTGCATCTTACAGTTAGACTGACAGGCATACTGTCGAAAAAATGGAAAGAAATAAACTCGACAGGCAGATGTACAGACAACAGACAAAGGTACAGGCTAAACATGATAGACCAGAAAGGAATGAAGAACCCATAGATTGAGAGAGAGAGAGACACAGAGAGAGAGAGAGAGAGAGAGAGAGAGAGAGAGAGAGAGAGAGAGAGAGAGAGAGAGAGAGAGAGAGAGACAGACAGACAGACAGACAGACAGACAGACAGACAGACAGACAGACAGACAGACAGAGAGAGAGAGAAAGAGAGAGAGAGAGAGAGAGAGAGAGAGAGAGAGAGAGAGAGAGAGAGAGAGAGAGAGAGAGAGAGAGAGAGAGAGAGAGAGAGAGAGAGAGAGAGAGAGAGAGAGAGAGGGAGAGAGAGTTTTACCAACATGTAACAAAACGAAAAGAACAAGGGATGCAAATTGCACATGTCAAAATCACACACACACACACACACACACACACACACACACACACACACACACACACACACACACACACACACACACACACACACACACACGCCACACACACACACGCACACACACACACACACTAAACTAACCTAAACTAACCTACACTTAACCGAACTAAACCGAACTAAAACGAACTAAAACGAACTAAACTAAACTAAACTAAACTAAACTAAACTAAACTAAACTAAACTAAACTAAACTAAACTAAACTAAACTAAACTAAACTAAACTAAACTAAACTAAACTAAACTAAGCTAAGCTAAACTAAACTACACTAAAACCACTGCATCACTAAATGAAGAATATCCTTTCCCAACAACAGTTTTACCAATAAAAATAATTGTCTTTGCCTGAACCCGACAAAAAAGAACAATTAAGCCACATCCTAAAGAATCTACTCTTCTTTTTCATTAGAACAACACTACTATACACTCAAATCTTTTAATGATTTAAACAGCGTGCAAGAACAATAGCCAGACAATTTCACCTTCCCCATTCATTTAGAAATGGATCAGTCACATTTGTCTCCCCTCGCTTTATTTGCTCTCTGTTAACTCCCTGAAAACAAAGACAGTTCTCTCCCTTCCCCTTCCTCTCTTTTTGTGCAGAGGTTATTGAGGTGTGACTGGCTGTGGATGTGTGAGGAGATTGTCCAGGGCTGAAGTGGATTGCTGATGAAGAGAAGAGGAGTATTTGAAGAACCAGCAACATTTAGGAGAGAGAGAGAGAGAGAGAGAGAGAGAGAGAGAGAGAGAGAGAGAGAGAGAGGAGAGAGAGAGAGAGAGAGACAGACAGACAGACAGAGAGAGAGAGAGAGAGAGGAGAGAGAGAGAGAGAGAGAGAGAGAGAGAGAGAGAGAGAGAGAGAGAGAGAGAGAGAGAGAGAGAGAGAGAGAGAGAGAGAGAGAGAGAACTTTGAACTATGAACTATGAACTATGAACGATTTTATTGTAGAAGGCCACCGGACCCATTACAATTTCACACACTCCCTATCTCACCCCCTCCCCCCCCCCCTCACATTAATTTCGTTCTCAATCCTTTCCAAGAATGCGCCTGAAAACATTTCCAAGCACAACGACTATAACATTCACTTGTGGTTTTAGCATACATCTGATTAGAGAGAGAGAGAGAGAGAGAGAGAGAGAGAGAGAGAGAGAGAGAGAGAGAGAGAGAGAGAGAGAGAGAGAGAGAGAGAGACAGAGACAGAGACAGAGACAGAGACAGAGAGACAGAGAGACAGACAGAGAGAGACAGAGAGAGAGAGAGACAGAGACAGAGACAGACAGAGAGAGAGAGAGAGAGAGAGAGAGAGAGAGAGAGAGAGAGAGAGAGAGAGAGAGAGAGAGAGAGAGAGAGAGAGAGAGAGAGAGAGAGAGAGAGAGAGAGAGAGAGAACCATCCATCCGAGGGTTTGGATGCAGGATGGGTGGGTATAGCAAAGTGTGGCGAAGAGATGGCGGGGTGTTTTCTTTAAAGCTGCTGTGTCTGTGTCAGACACGGGATCATTTCACACACCCTCCCTTTCTTTGTTGCTGTTTTGTTTTATCAAACAAATATGCCTGACCTGGATCTGAGCTCGGTGGGATTTTTCCACTGTGGTTGAAAAGAAAACTGACTTGGAGTCTGCTGAAGAACTGGCTGATTCATATGACAATGACGTTTTGAACTGTCGTCGTTGTGTCCTCTGGGGGTGTGGTTAGTTCCCTTTGTTGGCAAGTTTTTTCGTGACTGTTATGGTACATTCCTGATTCCTTTCTTGTGTTGTAGTTCTACTTTGGTGTTGGTTTTTGTTTTGGTTTGTTTTCGTTTGGTTTTATTTGTTGAGGGGGGGGGGGGGGTTCTAGGGTTTTGTTTTTTGAGAGAGAGAGAGGAGAGAGAGAGACACACACACACAGAGACAGAGACAGAGTCAGAGAGACAGAGAGAGAGAAAGAGTCAGACACACAAAATGGCGGGTAAAGTAAAGGTAAAGGTGTCCCATAACCTATGTGGTCGTAAGGGAGCGAGGCATCAGAGACCTCAGTTTTTCTAGGGGCCAGCATGTTGAGGGCGGCGCCCATCTCCTCTCCCTCACTGCTTTACCTTCCTGACCCTAAAGAGGGCAGGTACCCATTTACAGCTGGGTGAACTGGGGGGGGGGGGGGGGGGGGGGGGGGGGGCTGTACTGAAACCAAGGCCCGCAAACGGTCACCCATCCAACAGGTAAAAACGCTTTCACGCCTCTTACTGAGGGACACACAACACACACACACACACACACACACCGCGCGCGCGCGCGCGCGCGCGCGCACGCACGCACAACGCACACACGCAACACACACACACCACACGGGTACGGGATATCATAGTGGTCAGAACACTGCGCTGGCAATTTGACGACCCGAGTTCGATTCCCGTTGGAGGTGATTTTTCCCCTGGAGTTCACTTCAGTGCTGACTCTACTCTCCCCAAGTCTTTCGGATGAGCTGTAAACCGAGGCCCCATGTGCGAATGCACGCAGAACATCTTGCGCACACGTTAAATCCTGTTCCGCTTTTCGTAAGAGTAGGCCATTGTGTGCCGTTGGGAACAGATGACAATATTTACACAACTGCATACACACTGGAACTGAATGAAAAAAAAGCAAAAGAGTGCTTATCCCATTATCCTCGATATAAAAGAATAAAATAAAATAAATAGAATAAACACACATACACAAGCACACACACACACACACACACACACACACACACACACACACACCACACACACACACA
>CM060339.1:43687556-43692556 GCA_030674155.1 Stramonita haemastoma | reverse complement strand
TTCTGTCCCACTCTGCAGTCAGTCTGTCCTCTCTGTACCGTCCTTTCTAGTCCTCTCCTCACCATTTCATTCTCTGTATTTTGTTTGGTTTGTTTGTGTGTTTCTTTTTTCTGTTTTGCTCTTTACTATATTATATTTCCATTTTCATTTTTGTCTTTAATATTTTGTTCGTTTTTTCCCGTTTTACTCTGTTGCATGATACCCCTTTTAAACCATTGTTTGTTCGTCCGTCGTGTTCCACGATGACCTCCAAAACAGCAGAGGAGGCAGCTCTGTTTCGGAAACTGGGCAGAAATTTGATTATAGTAGAGAGCCTTGCCCACAGCACACCCCCACTCTCTGGCTAAGAGGGCATAAGGACAGTCAGCTTGGAGATGTTCTTCAAAGGCCAACTAGACCCCCAGGGCTGCAGCACATAAGGACTGTGCAAGTCGAAGCCTCCTAGTCAGGAGTCATAGTCGGTACTAAAGGACTAAGCTGTAAAGTGGAATTCATGAGAGGGAAAGGAAAGCCACTGATCATACAGCCTCTTACTTTGCTGTTGCCCCCAGCATCAATGGTTTAATCAAAACTGTGATAAAGCCAGTGCTGAAGCTCTCTTTACCTGTTGTGTTTACAACCTTGTAGCCATTCTTAGTTTGATCTGTTGCCCAGTTCATCAGGTTTTTCATCAAGGAACATGAGGTCACCCTTACTGTTGTTTCCTTACCAACGTGATTTGTAGCGTTTTCCATCAGACATGCACAATGACGTAGTTACAAAAACAGCCAACAGCAGAGGACACAAGACAGATAGAAAAACAACACAACACGCATAACACACAACACACAGACACAGACACAGCACACACACAACACACACACACAAACACACACACACAACACATCACACACACCGCGCGCGAACTGTGTATATAAGTATGTACGCGCATGTGTGAGTGTGTGTGGTGTATGTGTGTGTATGTGTGTGTTGTGTGTAGTGTGTGGTGTGTGTGTGTGTGTGTGTGTGTGTGTGTGTGTGTGTGTGTGTGTGTGTGTGTGTGTGTGTGTGTGTGTGTGTGTGTGTGTTGTGTGTGTGTGTGTGTGTGACTTTTGAGTGATTTTTGTTGTTGTCGTTGGTTGTTTTGTTGTTAGTGTTGTTTTCTGTATTTTCTATTGGCACATTGTATTTTTGAAGGTGTTGAAATCATGATGGTTAATTAATGTTGGTGAAACGTTTTTCTCTGCTTTTGTTTTGTTGTTGTTGTTGTTGTTTTTATTGTTTATTGCTTTTTTTGTTTTTTTCTTTAGATAGATGGCTTGATGAAAAAAAGCACATTGATGCTTACTCAATGTACCATCTGAAAATAAATTTTTGACTTGACTTTTGACTTGACACACACACACACACACACAACACACAACACACACACACAAACACAATACACACACACAACACAAAGCACACACACACACACACAAACACACCACACACACACACACACACACAAACAAACACACACACACACACAACACACACAACAACACACACACAACAAACACACACACACACACACACACACAAACAAACACACACACACACTTACGGAAGCCAACAGGGAAAACAGGGAAAGGGCTGGGGGGAGAGAGAGAGAGAGAGAGAGAGAGAGAGAGAGAGAGAGAGAGAGAGAGAGAGAGAGAGAGGAGAGAGAGAGAGAGACGAGAAGAGAAGAGAGAGAGGAGACAGAAGAGAGACAGACAGACAGAGACGAGAGAAGAGAAGAGACAGACAGACAGACAGACAGACAGAGACAGAGACAGAGACAGACAGACAGACAGACAGGACAGACAGAGAGACAGAGCAGACAGAGAGACAGAAAACAGAGACAGAGAGACAGAGACAGAGAGGGAGAGATACAGAGACAGAGACAGAGACAGACAGGACAGACAGACAGACGACAGAGACACAGAGAGAGGTAGGGGGGGGGGGGTGTCCAGACAAGAACGAAAAAGAAGAAAACAAAACACAGACACAAAAAAAACCACCCACAGAGAAGAAACATTGATGATAAAAAAAATAAACGTGATCACTGCAAGCCTGGTGAGCCAATAGCAGCACTAGAATCAGCCAGCAGCAAAGTGACAGACAGATGTCAGCAGTGACATGACAGCCAATGACACACACACACACACACGACACCACACACACACACACACACACACACACACACACACACACACACAACACACACACACACACCATGCAACCACCACACACACACCCTCACCACCACCACCACACCTCACTATCACACGACAGAATCACACCCACTCCCCCTCCACTTACCCACTCATCCTACCCTCACCCTCCTTCAAGATCTGATCATGTTGCTCTTTTGCTGTCTGCTTCATCTGTCGGGAGCTCATGGCCAGGTCCTTTAGTTCATGTTAGCTGCTTTAGCGTTTGTTACAATTGGTGGGTGACCGTTGCGCGTCATGTGGCTCTTCAAGGCCGACAGTTCCCCCAGTTCACCCAGCTGTCAATGGGTACCTGCCCTCTTTAGGGTCAGGGAAAGTAAAGCTGTGAGGGAGAGAGATGGGCGTCGCCCTCAACATGCCGGCCCCTAGAGAAGCTGAGGTCTCTGACACCTCGCTCCCCTACCACCGCCTAGGTTATGGAACACCTTTCTTACCTTTACCTTTACCTTTACCTCTGATTTAATCCGGGTTTCGTCACACCCCGTGGTGTTCAGAATACACAGCTTGTTTTCAGTGAGTAGGGGACGGGAAGCCTAGTGGTTAGAACCTTGTGCTCGCAATTTGACGACCCGGGTTCAATTCCCGTTCGAGGAGATTATTTTTCCCCTGGAGTTAACATCAGTGCTGACTCTACTCTCCCTAAAAGTCTTCCGGATGAGACTATAAACCGAGGCCCCGTGTGCGAACGCAGACAGAGCATCTTGTTCACACGTTAAACCCTGTTCCGCTTTTCGTAAGAGTAGGCCTTTGTGTGTTGTTGGGAACAGATGACAAGATTTACAAAACTGCATACACACGGGGACTGGATGTGAAAAAGTACATGAGTGCTAATTTCCCATTATCCTCAATATACAAGAATAATAATATAAAAAAATAATAAACAGAGCCCTTTGCTACTGGCCTTTTGTAATGATATATTATATAGATAGATATATAGATACATAGATATATAGATATATATATAGAGAGAGAAGTATATATATATAGATATATATTATATATAAACAACTAGAAAATAAAATGAATAGAGCCCTTTGCTATTGGCCTTTTTGTTGTTTGTACCTCTGGTTTATCCGGGTCTGGTCAGGTCAAGTCAAGTCAAGTCAAAAACACTTCAATCATCCCTGAAGGGCACTTGCAAAAAAGAAAGAGGTTCCGTGGTGTTTAGACCACACCGCTTGTTTACTGTCGTGAGGTTGTCCTGCCCAGATCACTAGGGGGCTAGGCACCAATCGAGAAGGAAAAGGACTTTTAGAAGGACTTTTGGTGTTGTATATCTATAGAAATCGGTGGATCGGTGGTCTGCAGGACACCACACACACACACACAACACACACACACACACACACACACACACACACACACACACAACACACACACACACATTCCAACACTTACACTTCACAGCACATCTACACTATCTTCTCAGCCATCACATCATTTTACAAACTCATCACACACACACACATCCTCAAACAAACACACACACACACACACACACACACACACACACACACACACACACACACACACACCTCACACACACACACCACACCACACCACACACTCACACACACACACACTACACACACAACACACACACACACCACACAACACACACACACACACACACACACACACACACACACACACACACACACACACACAACACAGAGGGGACGCAGGGTTACACATCTTTGCTCCCTATTCCGAATTCATCCCAAATCACACCAGAAGGACATTGTGGGAAGAACCGGGATTTTGGGATATCTTTTTCTCACCCCCACTTCCCCGACAATTACCGTTAGGGCAGACTAGGGTGTCTTGAGTTTTCTTTGGGGGAATGAAGAAGGAAGGCAGTTAAAGTTCTGTGCCGCAGAACATCTTGCGCACACGTTAAAACCCCGCTCCGCCTTTCGGAAGAGCAGGCCATTATGTGCCGGTAGGAGTGGATGACATTTTTTTTTAAACCCAGCATGCACACAGGTGTCGTGTTAAGACACATCCTAGGGAAAAAAGGGAATGTTGGAGTCCCCAGGGCGGCTTTGAGCTGTATATATTTAAAATAATAAAATAAATGATAATAATAATAATAATATGGGTAGGCGCTGCACTTGTGGCGATGGGGCTCACCCCGGGGAGAGCAGCCCGAACTTCACGCAGAGAAATGTGCTGTAACCTAAAGCGGTATAAAATAGAATTATGAGAGGAGAGAAGGAGGCTTGTGTAGTGATGGTCGTGTGACCTCACTTCCATCAAAGGATAACTGGGTTAGAAAATTGGAATTTCTAAAATAGACCTATTTTTTTCTTCTATCTATCTATCTATATCTATCTATCTATCTATCTATCTATCTATCTATCTATCTATCTATCTATCTATCATCTATCTATCTATCTATCTGCTATCTTCTATCTGATCTATCTTCTATCTATCTGTCTGTCTGTCTGTCTGTCTGTCTATCTACTATCTATCTGTCTGTTTCTTCTTCTGTCTGTCTGTCTGTCTATCTATCTATCTATCTATCTTGTCTTTCATCTTCTTCTTCTTCTCTCTTCTCTCTATCTCTCTTTCTCTTCTCTCTATCTCTCTATCTCTCTATCTCTCTATCTATCTATCTATATCTATCTATCTATCTATCTATCTATCTATCTATTGTCTATCTGTCTGTCTATCTATCTTTCTGTCTCTTCTGTCTTCTTCTTCTCTCTCTCTCTCTCTCTCTCTCTCTCTCTCTCTCTTCTCTCTCTCTCTCTCTCTCTC
>CM060339.1:43665056-43680056 GCA_030674155.1 Stramonita haemastoma | reverse complement strand
CAAAGAAAAAACAAACAAACAAACAAACGCTACAAAACAAATTGTACACATTTATCTATCTCTACTCTATTCACAAACTTGGATTCCATTCTGCTGCTTCAAAGAACCTGCACACTCTGCATCTGTCTGTGCAGCACTTGGGATATTTTCTATCCCTCTGCCGATTTGTGTTTTTTGTTGTTGTTTTTAAAGTGTATTAATGCGAAATAAAAAGAAAATGAAAGGAGAAAGAAAGAAAGAGAGAAAGAAACTGATATCTAACTAACTAACTAACTAACTAACTAACTAACTAACTAACTAACTAACTAACTAACTAACTAACTAACTAACTAACTAACTAACTAACTAACCTTTTTTTTTGGCTTGTTTCATCTATAGATATATTTTATTTTCAAGGCTGTTGAAATCATGTTAGTTCCATAATGTTGGTGAAATGTTTTTTATTTGTTTGTTTTTCTTTTGTTTTGTTTTGTTATTTTCCTTAGATGGCTGATGAAAAAAAAGCAGATCAATGCTTATTCAATATACCACCTGGAAATAATAATTTGATTTTGACTTTGACATCAATGTCGATTCCACTCTTCCTAAAAGTCCTTCGGGTGAGACTATAAACCGATGCCCCGGGTGCGAACTCACGTAGAACATTTTGTGCACACGTTAAAACCCGTTCCGCTTTTTGTATGAGTAAGCCATTGTGCCCAGTGAGAACAGATGACATTTACAAAACTGCATACACACGGGGACTGGATGTAAAAGACACGAGTGCTTATTCCATTATCGTCAGAATAAAATAAAAAAAAGAAATAATTAATAAATAAAAGAATAATAAAAGAAGAAGAAGAAACTTACTAGATAAATAAACAGTTAACTAAGAAGCAAAAACTCAATAAAAAATCGATTGATTGATTCAGTTGTTCATAAAGCAATGAAATGAATAATATTTTTAAGCTATAAAAGTGATTAGGGCATGTATCACCGAAAATTGTAGCTTTATTAGTAAGTAGATTTATATGTAAACTATCAAATAACAGGTCAGCTTATTTCATTATCTGGTCAAGGTCGCAATGGCTGACAGCTGATGTGTTGTGCTGTTGTGTCTCCAAAATTTAATTGATTCTAGCATTTCTGTGGTGCAAGGTGATGTCCAGAGTGGTGATATAGTATTTAGGACTATTCCTGACTTCAGTGCGACGGTAATTTCTTGCCATATTACCCTGTATCTTGTGTTATTGACTGAAAACGTGATAAAATTATTTAGAAGAAAAATGGCTGTCTTGCTGTTTTGATTTCAATGTTTATGAAATTGCACGTGCAACTGTATTCATACTGTAGAAGTTGCCGTCGGTGTGTGCTGTTTCTGCTGCAAACCTGTTTCTCCACTTGCTTTGAACTTGCTAAACCAGTTTTCTACGGCTTACTGTTTACACTGCGCATGTTTGTAAACAAATTGAAACCTTTGCTGTCGTCATGACATGTCAACATGTCATGTAAACGTGCTGCAAACTCTCCTCTCTCTGACGACAAGGAAGAGAAGCGATTAAGGGAAGCCCCCTCTACCGATGACAGTGATCCTGACTCCACAGTAATCTATACTGACTATCCTTCTTGTACTGCAGTCGACAGTGAGAAACAGCCTTGTGATCCTCCAGTAATTGACAACAGTATATCTAACATGGCTTCGAATCTGGGTTGAAGAAAGAACTCCAGGAAGTGTTGTGTGAGCCAGAGATCATCGAAATGATCTCCAAGGTGGTTGCTGCCCAGTTCTCCGACATCCTAAAGAAAGAAATGGTGGCTCTGAAGGACCAGCTGGCGGCCAAAGATCGAGAGATCGCCACACTGAAAGACAAGGTGGACGAGCTGGAGCAATACAGCCGACGCAACTGTTTCCGCCTGACTGGTGTTCCGGAAACATCTGACGAGGACACGGACGCTATAATCAAAACTGTTGCCAAATCCATCGGTGTAGATGTCTGTGACGATATGGTCGATCGCTGTCATCGAGTGGGCTCGAAATCAGCTGATGCGACAGTGCCGCGACCAATATTAGTCAAGATGACTTCCTATCGCTACAAGAAGCGACTGCTGTCAGAAAAGAAGAAGCTGGCCCAAGTCAACCCAACGAAGGTTTTCCCCCGTCTCCAGTGGAATGCCTCTGCACAGGTGCCTTCTGCCAGACCCCGCCTGTACCTGAACGACGACCTGACGAGGACCAGGGCCGAGATTGCTGCCATCGCCAGGGGGAAGAAGAAGAGTCAGTGCATTGATGACACCTGGGTAAAGGATGGTGTCATCTTTGTGAAAGCACAGGGCACTGTCCACCGGATCACCACCAGACGTGGCATTGACGTGTTCTGAGGGAGGAGCGAGCCGGGGAGAGGATGGATGTCCCTCAGGGTGTCCATCCGCCGAGTCAGTGCCCACAACCCGCCACGCTATTGTGTAACAGTTGGTTCTGATGATGGTTTTTCTTTATGCTTTTGTTTTGCTTTGTTTTGTTTTTTGTCACAGTTTGTCGAGACCATCTACCGTGGTTATTGTGTCTATTTTTGAGTGAGTTTTTCCCAGTGATCCTCGTTGATTATCTTGCTGCTGCACATTTTGTGCACTCAGAGCAGCGTGCCTTGTAAAATCAACAAGTACCGTGAGGTCTTTTAGTGTTTTCTTTTCTGTTGTTGTTATGTTGTTTTGTTGTTTTTTCTCAAATAGTACAGACTTCTGAAGTGTTTGTGCACCGTTTATCATTTGTGCAGCAGAACCATGTGACAATCTTCGTTGAAAATTCATGAGGAGAAAGTCTCCAGCGAGTGTTATGCAAAAATTTGAACTGAAAACTTGAAAGCATCCCTACACACACAACAAGAAAGTTTACAGTGAAGAAAGATTTGTGTGACTGTTGTACATATGTGTGTATATGTGTGTGGATGCACATTATTTACCGCGATGTGGAATGGTGCCTATGCCTGTGCACGCTGGGTACAAATGTTACACAAATGTTACACTAGACAAACAGTGCGCGATTGCATGCGTACGTGTGTAGATTTGTGCGCGCGTGTATAAATGCACGCGTGTGCGCGCGTGTGTGTGTGAGTGTATGTGTGTGTGCTTTGTGTGTACATGCACGTGTGCATGGTCAAATGGAGGAGGATGGTCAAGATTGGGTACATGAGTTGTGGTGAGATGACAATTGGTTATTAACGTCAATTGCCGATTAATCTATTTATTTGAATTTGATGCTATGTCCTGCCGTTGTTGTTATGACCCATCATACAAACATAGAACTTTGTTTCACCTCTTATAAGACAGACTTCTTATGTTCTTGGTGTCACTCTACGTGTTGAGGGTTTTGGTGTATTTGTAATGTTTAACAACTGTAATGATGCTGTTAGTGACACTATAGCCCTGTCTGCTTAACTGAGAATGAACCATAGTAATTGTTGCTAAATTGTTGTTTTTTCTACTCATATTGGATATTACTTGCTATTTGATATGTGCGTGCGTGTGTGTTTGTGTGTGTGTTTGTGTGTGTATGTGTGTGTGTGTATGTGCGTCCGTTCCTGCATGCACGTGGGTGTGTTGTATTTGTGTGTGTGTGTGTGTGTGTGTGTGTGTGTGTGTGTGTGTGTGTGGTGTGTGTGTGTGTGTGTGTGGTTGTGTGTGTGTGTATGTATGAGTATGTATGTGTGTGTGTATGTGTGTGTGTAGCGCGCAGGGGTGTGTATGTGTGTTTTGTGTGTGTGTATGTGTGTTTATGTGCGGATGTGTGCGTCTGTAAACATCTATGAATGTAATGATATGTATGGCTGTGTAAGAGTAAGTGTACGTATGGATACCTAGTTGTATTTATGATTTATGACTAGAACTCTGAGCACAGCTGACTAACAGGCCCTGACTACCATGGCGGGTTACCGCGCAGGAGTTAACTCTGGCTGAATTATTGAAATTCTGACAGCTGAGAATATGCAACTGTTAGGGATTGCCCTAATTAATTCCCTTGCACGCACAACAAAATTATTGCTATTTTTGGAGACACCCGTAAATTGTGCAGAGTTCTGTTTGTCTTTCTTTCTTTCTTTCTTTCCACTTTGGTGAAAAAACAATTGCCAACAAGGTTCGCAAAATGTTGTAAATAAGTCTGTCCACACATTAATAGCTCAGAAGTACTGTGCTGTACGTGATAGAGAAACAATTATTTTCTTTTGTTCTGTTTGTTGGAATGTTTATTTTCCTCGTAAATGTAAAGAAGGGAAAGATTCGCTTCTGTAAAGTTGTGGGTTCACATGCGTTGGGTTTTTGCAGTATACGACTTTGAGTTCTATCTTTTCCTTCGGGGTGGCCACGTTTTGTTTCCATAGGATATTCCAACTTAAGGCGGATGACCATAACTATACTATGATATTTAGTATCCTCGTCAAAATATAATATGTATGTTGGTAAAAAAAAAAAAAAAAAAAAAAAAAGTGGAAAAGGCTGTATTATTGTATGAAACCTGCTGTCATGAGATATTGCGGTGAGACAGTTTTGTCATGAAATTTTGTGGTTGTTTATGTTTTGATTTTTGCTTCCAAATGCAGGATTGGAGTGCATACTTACTAACCACAGTGTCATGTAAAAACAAAGGGGACACGACCGAGATCAATTGTTTTTCTATTTATGCTCATGTGCGTTTTTCTCGTTTTTTCATTTCTGGTCTTTTTTGGGGGGTTTCTGCATGTATCGGGCTGCGAGAGGCGGGGTGTCGTAGGACAGCATCGTGTGTTCACTCTAATGGTTCTGGCTACTGTGTTGTTTGATTTTCTGCTTCGTGCTGTGACATGACATGTGATGCTATGCAGCACAGGGCCAGAGTCGGAATGTTTTACACCAGGGCGCTTTCTTTGTCTACTCTTAAATTGTCATTTATCACAGCTGCTAATGTTGGTCCACTTCTTCTTCTTATACTGAAGGGGTCCTCTGTCTTACCATTAGTTCTTTTCTGTGTTACGATCAGAAATAGCGTTAAAACTAATAAATACGATTCTAGGTGTAATGATAACTTTTTGCAAGCTATAGATTTACGTTTAAGTGAGGCGCCGAAAGATGTTGGTCTGGTTGCCTTATTTCTGTCTATACTTTTCTTGGCTTTTCTTTTGCAACTTGCAGGCGACATCCACCCTAATCCAGGTCCATTTGATAACATGTGTAATGGTGGTTTATCTGTTATCCACTTAAATACACGTAGTCTTCGTAATAAACTTGACTTACTGCAGTGTGAAGTTAGTATTTATGATGTTATAACTTTGTCAGAAACCTGGCTATCTGAGAGTGTATCTAACGACGAGATTTTTCTTCCTGGGTTTCATCCCCCAGTCAGACGAGATAGACCAGGTGATGCACATGGAGGTGTGGCAATTTATGTTAAAAATAATTTAGTTTGTAAACCCAGGCCAGACCTTAGCATACCTTTCTTAGAGGCCGTATGGATAGAAACAAAGTTAGGACAAGATGTGATTTTGATAGGATCTTTCTATAGACCTCCCAATGCAAATGTGCTTTACTGGGATTTAATAGACCAATCAATTCAATTAGCCGGTAATACCCCCCATAAATTTATTATTCTAGGTGACTTTAATTCTGACTGTATTGTTCAACCTCCAGCTCATCTAAAACATATAATGTCCACAAATAATTTATTTCAAATAATACACCAACCAACCCGTGAAACTGAAAATTCATGCACCCTCATAGACCTCGTTCTGACACCATGTCCAAATCTTGTACAAACGTCAGACGTGATCCCACCAATCTGTAGTGATCACTCTGTTCCAGTTGTTGTTCTGAAAAACCAGGTTAGGCAAAATAGGAAGTATAAACGTATAATATATAATTATGACAAGTTAGATGTTCAGACATTAGTTTCAAAATTGAATCACACTGACTGGAATGCTATTTTATCTCTAGAATCGATTGATGCTGCTGCTGAAGCCTTTTCAGATCAGATTATGCATGTGGCTAGACTATGTATGCCTGTAAAAGAAATTACAATTAATGAAAAAGATGCACCATGGATAAATACTGAAATTAAAAGACTAATAAAACAGAAAAACAAAATTCATAAAACAGCAAAATCTTTGAACACTAACCAGGCTTGGGCGTCATTTCGCCAGTCTCGAAATAATCTAACTACAGTTATCAGGCAGAGAAAAGCAGAATATATTGCAGATTTAGACATACGTGTTTCTTCTCCTGATCGCTTTGGGTCTAAGGACTGGTGGAAGTTAGTTAAAACATTTATATCTAAAAAGGGAATGCCTCAGGATGAAATTCCTCCTATTGAAGATAGTGGTCAGGTGTATTATAGTTCATTAGATAAGGCAATTGCTTTTAATCAATACTTTGTCAAACAGTGTACAGTCGAAAATGGTGATGATGATGTTCCTACTATAAATGACTGCAATAGTCTAGCTAATCCGCTTATTGTAACAAAGGATGTGGTGACTGGATTTTTAAAAGATCTTGATGTTAAAAAAGCTGTCGGCCCAGATTTAGTGCATAATAAGATATTAAAAGCTGCAGCATATGTTCTTTCAGGACCTATGTGCTGTCTCTTTAATCGTTCACTAACAGAAGGTAGATGTCCATTAATCTGGAAGCTGGCTCATGTTACGCCTGTCTTTAAAAAAGGTGACAAACAGAAATGTGAAAATTATCGTCCTATTTCCCTTTTGAGCTGCGTGGGTAAAGTAATGGAAAAGTGTGTGCAAAAACATATTTTTACATACTTAGTGACAAATAACTTGTTAACACCTGCCCAGTCTGGCTTTATTCCTGCTGACTCAACTACCTATCAACTTTTGAGTATTTATGATGACTTTTGTAAATTTTTGGATTCTAAAACTACAGTACAAGCGATTTTCTTTGATGTTTCAAAAGCTTTCGATAAAGTCTGGCACCGTGCACTACTCTGCAAACTATCTGCTCTGGGTATTGGAGGTCAACTGCTCGCTTGGCTTACTGATTACTTAAAAGACCGCACCCAGGCAGTTGTTCTGAAGGGAAGTAAGTCACCTTATCTCCCTCTTTCAGCTGGCGTTCCACAGGGCTCTGTGCTTGGACCTCTATTATTTCTTATTTATATTAATGACATTGTCGATAATATTCAGGCAGAGGTTAAACTTTTTGCAGATGACACTAGCATATATCTAGGCTTAGAAAACAACAACACCAGAACAGAAATACTAAACTCTGATCTTAATAAAATTACTGAGTGGGCTTCTAGATGGAAAACTAAATTCAACCCTTCTAAAACTGAACTTTTGACAATTTCAACCCAAAATCTAGTACAAACATTCCCTCTTAAATTTGGTGATGTAACGTTACAAGAAACAGATTATCATAAGCACCTAGGGGTTATTATTCAAAACAACTGTAAATGGGATTTACATATAAAATCTGTTATTTCGAAATGTCGTGTTCTTATAGCTTGTCTTCGCTCCTTTAAGTATCGGCTTAGTCGTAGATCATTAGAAGTTATGTATAAATCATTTATTATGCCTCATTTTGATTTTTCAGATGTTGTTTGGGACAACTGTAGTCAGAAATTAGCAAATGAATTAGAAAATCTACATCTTGATGCTCTCAGAACTATTGTTGGTACTGTAAGAGGGACAAGCCACGAGAAACTTTATACTGAGTCTGGGTTTATATCCTTGAAAGAAAGACGTCGTCGCCATAAGATAATTTTGTATTATAAACTTGTTCACGGCATGGCTCCTTTATATTTGATAGATCGTCTTCCACATCTTGTTTCTTCATTAAATCCATATCATCGTCGAAATCCTTTAGAAAGGCAGATTCCACGTTGCAGAACGGAATTGTATAAATCCTCTTTTTTTCCTTCTGCCACTTGCCTTTGGAATGATATACCAGAGGAAATCAAGCAGCAGAATTCCTTAAGTCTTCTTAAGCACTACCTTAATACAGCAGACAGTATAGTGCCCAAGTACTTTTATTTACCCAATAGGCAAACAGAAATAATACTTTGTAAACTTAGGTTAGAAATGAGTGATTTAAAGCAGGACTTATTCCGACGCCATTTAACTAACTGGTCTTCATGAGACTGTGGGGCCGCTGTTGAGGATGCTACTCATTACTTGATAAACTGCCCTCTTTACCACCAGAGCCGTGTGGTCACCATAGATGTCTTGCCTGGTGATATAAAATCTGATGTTACAGCTTTATTGTATGGTAAAAATGATAAAAGTATACAAGATAATTATACAGTATTTGCAGCTGTAGGGAAATTTATCTTACTGTCGGAAAGGTTTAATTTAGGAGGACAATTTCTATTAGCAAAACAACTTTGATATTGTATGTTGCACATTCATGGCACGCGCGCGTGCGGCCTTGTCCGTATGCATGCGCGTGTACATAATATCATAATTGTATGTTTGTATTATTGTTTTCTGGTGTAAGCATGTTACTATCAGTCTTGCGATGGTGTTGCCTTGCATTGCCGTGATGCATCTACCCCCTTGTTATTGTTTATTCATTGCTTTTGTTTTTTTTTTCCGGTATTTTCACAATCTTTAAATACTTACGTTATCTTATCATGTCTTATCGTTCATTATTTGATGCAATGTTGTTCAGCTGCAGCCTATCCTTGCATATATATGGATGTTTGAGTACCCATATAAGCTTTGCTTGTTGTACTCATATCATATACTGTTGCTTGTTGTTTTCTGAACAAATAAAACTGTTTAAACCAAATAACAGGTCAATTAACTGATTGCTTCATTGGTTGATCTATTGATTGACAATCAAAGGAATATGCTTATTGGTAATTTTTAATCATTGCATAAATACATGAATAACTTTATTTTTTTAAAGAGAGAAATGAAAAGCAGAATAAGAAAATCTCATTTTTAATCAAGTTAAAGAGAAGATGTATGAAAAAAGAAACAAACAAAAGCAAAGAAAATGATTTGGACTAACTAATTATACAAGAAATAAGCAATATCGAAAATATAAAACTTTGAACAAAGCACAAGAAAGCATCAGGATTTGACTAAATTTCTTTTTGTACATTGAAACGAGCTTACTTTTAATCAACATTTGATTTTTAGTTACTATACATAGTGCAGGTAACTTACTGGTAGTTTAAAAGGTAGCTAACTAACCAGACACCTGAACTAATGAATAAACAAACATAATTTATAGTAACAATAAACAAAATGAATTAAAGAATTGATTATTTAAATAAGGAGTTGATTGATTGATTGATTGATTGATTGATTGATAAGTGAATAGATAAAAAAACTGCACACATGAATAGTTATTCAACTAACACAAAATGTAGTCCTAAAACGCAAACGAGTAAATTAATGGGAAAAAAACAACACCCACCAGGTAGATGAATAAACGATTGAACGAACAAAAGAACGAACAAACAAGGAAATGAATGAATGAATGAATGAATGAATTGCTCTAATCACGAATTGTTTCAGTCCAGTTCATTCAAAACCGGAAAGAAAGACTTTTGAAGGATTATTAATTTTTCTACTGATATAGCAAGTACACAGATAGACCTAACCTCATCAGACTTTAAAAGCAGTTTAGCTTTATAGCAGTAGCAGAATAATGCTACTGACATAAAATTGAATACATGTTTTGGTGAAAAACTGGTTAAATAGTTACTTAAGCTCATAGATAAACATACTCAAAACAGAATGGGGTAGAATCTTCAGTATAAAAAAGGTAATAAAAGAATAAATGAATATATATATTATATATATATAAATATATATCATATGTATAAATATAAAATTATATTGAATATATGCGAATAAATACACACGCATATATACATATAAAACTACATTCATATAAAAATCTAAAAATGAAAAAAGCAAATCAGAGCATTCGCTTTCCCCAAGCTTAGGTTAAGCAGCATCGTACGCACGTTGTAATCATTTGGATGGGTGACCGTTTGCACACCTTGGCTTCAGTACAGTCCCCCAGTTCACCCAGCTGTAAATGGCTACCTGCCCATCTGGCACAGATAGCCTAGAGGTCAGAACATTGCGCTGGCAATTTGAAGACCCGTGTTCGAGTCCGGTCGAGGAGATTTTCTCTTGGAGTTAACATCAGTGCTGACTCCACTCTCTCCCAAAAGTCCTTCGGATGAGACTTTAAACCGAGGCCCCGTGTGCGAACGCACGCAGAACATCTTGCGCACACGTTAAATCCTGTTCCGATTTTCGTAAGAGTAGGCCATCGTGTGCCGATGGGAACAGATGACAAGATTTACAAAACTGCATACACACGGGGACTGGATGTAAAAAAAACACGAGTGCTTATTCCCATTATCTTCGATATGAAAGAATAAATCAAATCAAATAAAATCAAATTTAGGGTCAGGGAAGGTAAAACAGCGAGGAGAGGAGATGGGCGCCTCCCTCAATATGCTGGCCCCTAGAGAGGCTGAGGTCTCTGACACCTCGCCCTCCAAGGACTATATCATAGGTCATGTGACATCGTTACAATTTTTTTAATGAGACTAACTGTAATCTAAACTAATGCAAGTTCGGGAAAACCAAGCGAGAAACAAGCAAAGCGAGAAAGAAACTCACAAACAGACATTGATTTCAATCAAGGAATGATTTATTTTCATTAAGAAGGAAAACAAACCCATAACACACAGAGTAACATTGTCTTTATTTTTTAACATTTATTTAATTTGATACATCTCTGACTCATATCAAAGGAAAGGCTCAACCAATAGGAATGAAAAAAAAATGTTTTGAAATGTTTTACAATAATAAAAAATAAATTTGCCGTGTTTCCGAGGTTTGTGCAGAGATAGACATCAATTAGTCCACTCTGTTACATTAAGAAGGAAAACAAACCCATATACACCCCGAGGAACACTGTCTTATTTTTTTTTAAACATTATTCAATTTGATACATCTCTGACTCATATCAAAGAAAGGCTCAACCAATAGAATGATAAAAAAATGTTTTGAAATTTTTACACTAATAAAAAAAAAAAAAAAGAAAAGTAAATGAATGAATAAAATGGCAAAAGTACAATACAATTATAACTATTGCTATGTTGTTGTTGTTGTTGTTGTTGTGTTGTTGTTCTCTCTTCTTCTTCTTCTCTTCTTCTTCTTCTTCTCTTCTTCTTCTCTTCTCTTATTATTATTATTATCGTTGTTGTTGTTGTTGTTGTTGTTGTTGTTGTTGTTGTTGTTGTTTATTGTTGTTGCTGCTGTTGCTGATGCGTTACTGTTGTTATCATCATCATCATCATCATCATCATCATCATCATCACATCATATTATTATTATTATTATTATATTATTATTATTATTATTATTATTATAATTTTATTATAACGACTATCATCATCAACATCATCATTATCATTTTAGCATTACTGTTTTTACTATTGTTCTTATTATCCTTATCCCAATAAAATATTAAAATATGATTGAGAAAAACAGCTTGGGTAAGCCATCAGAGAGAGAGAGAGAGAGAGAGAGAGAGAGAGAGAGAGAGAGAGAGAGAGAGAGAGAGAGAGAGAGAGAAGAGAGAGAGAAGAGAGAGCAGACAGACAGACAGACAGACAGACAACAGACAGACAGACAGACAGACAGACAGACAGACACAGAGAGACAGAGAGAGAGAGACAGAGACAGAGAGAGAGACACAGAGAGACAGAGACAGAGAGAGAAAGGCTTAGCAGAGGTATACAAGTTGTATAGGTATAAACAGTTTTGTGCATCTACATTCTTTTTAATTCATTTATCTACATTAAATGAGTTCTTTGAATCCCAGAATTACGTTGTTTCCCATGACATAAGACGTTAAAACAATATATGCGCACCATTTAAGTCCCTACTGCAGACTTCTCTAACTGAAATCCAGTGTAGTCCTCCTGTTGATAATGGGTCGCCTCAAAAGCAGCACCCCTTTCTTTTGGTCTTTGTTTTGCTGACTGTATGTGTATTAAATTTTGCTTCCTGTCATCAAGAAAATACGTCAAGAAGCGGGATTTGGATAGTTTTGCTTGCTTGTTTGTTTGTTTATTTTGTAGTGTCCGTTTCGTCATTGGTTTTTGTGGTTGTTTTGTTTAAGAGTTAAGCAAATAATGAGTGGGAATGGACAAAGTCCAGAAAGTAATAGTTGATTTGCAAAAATGTCAAATAGGTAAATTAATTAAATGAGCGCATGAATGAATTGAAGGAAAATCATATGATCAAGCACTTAAATGAATAAACAAATAAATTGATAGGCAATCATATCGATAAGTGAATGAATAAATAAACAAACAAAAAAATAAATGTGCAAATCAACAAAGGATTAGATAATACACAAAAACAAAATACCTAAACAAACAGGACAAACCAGTTATCTATGGGAGAAAAACCGGCATACAAACACTACAGTACCACGAAAAAACCACTAAAACAACCACAAAAACGGCAACAAAGATATATAAAACAAAGATGTAACAAACGGAAAATGAAATTGATGAGTTCAATATTTACATCCGTCTTTATATATAAAAAAAAAAAATCAGATTCAATAACACTGAATTTCCAACAACAAAAATTAATATGGAAAAAAGACAAAAAGATTATTAACCCATAAATACAAAGACATATTCATCGTAATTATCTGTCTCTGATATTTCAATTCATACATGTTTCTAACTTGGCGACTAAAAGACAACAAATATTCCCAAACACGGTATCATGTTTTTTGCATTATATTCAGGAAGAAGATGATAGTACAGTTTTTCTTTTATATACCTGAATATAGACACAAAGAAATAAGAAAGAGAGAGAAAGAGAGAAAGAGAAAACAAAGGAAGAAAGGAAGATAAAAATGAATGGAAAATAAAAAAAGAAAGATAGGAAGAAATAAAAAACGAAAATAGAAGAAAAACGGTGGTGTGAGTACACTATAAATACAAATTAATATCGGTAAGCATTGAATAATCTTAGATGATGATCTAATTCAATTGAACAGAGAGAGAGAGAGAGAGAGAGAGAGAGAGAGAGAGAGAGAGAGAGAGAGAGAGAGAGAGAGAGAGAGAGAGAGAGAGAGAGAGAGAGAGAGAGAAGAGAGAAAGAAAGAATTTTATGAAAAGCAAAACAGACATACAAAGGAAAAAGGTTAATAAAGAAGCAAAAATACATACCTAGCATGGTTTAAAGAAAAAAAAGCTATTTTGGTTACTCAATTCATTTCAAATACGTCAGAAAATCAGCGGACTTATTTTGCTATTATACTTTTTTATATAATTCATAATATTGAAATCGCTTGCAAGCTAGTTTGCTTTAATTACTTTACAGAAAATCAGCTGCTCGCCATTTTAAGACCAGAATTTAAAAAAAAAAACCTTCAAATAAATTTAAGTAAAGAAATAGTACTTTAATTAGGAAAAAAGCAAAAAAAAAAAACATAAAGGAAAGCAGCGACATAAGTCAGAAAAACCTGTTAATGGCAAAGAGCACATGACGATAATCTTTAGATAACTATAACAGATTACACGTGCACACAAAACGTGCCAAAACAATTAAAGCAAATATTATAAAAGATTACACGTGCACACAAAACGTGCCAAAACAATTAAAGCAAATATTATAACAGATTACACGTGCACACAAAACGTGCCAAAACAATTAAAGCAAATATTATAACAGATTACACGTGCACACAAAACGTGCCAAAACAATTAAAGCAAATATTATAAAAGATTACACGTGCACACAAAACGTGCCAAAACAATTAAAGCAAATATTATAAAAGATTACACGTGCACACAAAACGTGCCAAAACAATTAAAGCAAATATTATAAAAGATTACAAATGCCCACAAAACGCGCCAAAACAATTAAAGCAAATATTATGAAAGATTACAAATGCACACAAAAAGAACCAAAACAATTAAAGCAAATATTATGAAAGATTACAAATGCACACAAAACGCGCCAAAACATTTAAAGCAAATATTATAAAAGATTACAAATGCCCACAAAAAGCACCAAAACAATTAAAGCAAATATTATGAAAGATTACAAATGCACACAAAAAGCACCAAAACATTTAAAGCAAATATTATGAAAGATTACAAATGCACACAAAAAGCACCAAAACATTTAAAGCAAATATTATGAAAGATTACAAATGCACACAAAAAGCACCACAACAATGAAAGCAAATATTATGAAAGATTACAAATGCACACAAAAAGCACCACAACAATGAAAGCAAATATTATGAAAGATTACAAATGCACACAAAAAGCACCAAAACATTTAAAGCAAATATTATGAAAGATTACAAATGCACACATAAAGCACCACAACAATGAAAGCAAATATTATGAAAGATTACAAATGCACACAAAAAGCACCAAAACACTTAAAGCAAATATTATGAAAGATTACAAATGCACACAAAAAGCACCAAAACATTTAAAGCAAATATTATGAAAGATTACAAATGCACACAAAAAGCACCAAAACAATTAAAGCAAATACTATAACAGATTGCACGTGCACACAAAAACGCACCAAAACAATTAAAGCAAATACTATAACAGATTGCACGTGCACACAAAACGCACCAAAACAATTAAAGCAAATACTACAACAGATTACACGTGCACACAAAACGCACCAAAACAATTAAAGCAAAATAATATAAAAGACTACATATGCACCCAAAGCACCAAAACAATTAAAGCAAATACTATCTTTAAAAAATCATGTGCACACAAAAAGCACCAAAATAATTAAAGTAAATGACATAAAAGATTATTAGTTTTCTAATTGCAGTACTCATCTTTTTTTTTAGTCAATGAAACATTATAAAAGCCTACTACTATGTGATAAAAAAACAACTTGAAAATCAGCTAATCCTATAGTCCATGTTTTCTTTCGCCAGATTTAGGAAAATAGTTGCACAAAAACTGAGTACATAAACAAATAACTATAAAAAAAATTA
>CM060339.1:43629697-43637197 GCA_030674155.1 Stramonita haemastoma | reverse complement strand
GGCAAGGCAAAGTATTTTATTCGAGGATAATAGATAAGCACTCGTGTGCTTTTTTACATCCAGTCCCCGCCCTTTTCAGGGATACATCAAATTGAGAAGATACTAAACAATAAAACTTTACGCAATACCAAACAACACCCAAGAATAAGAACACTATATATGATAAGGTAATACAACAAAATGCACTCGTTCAGAAAGCAAAAATCTGAAGTCACAATTAAAGATTTGATCATGGAAGAGAAGAAAGCGTTAATAGATAAAGAGCAAACAAGAGAACAAAATGAAATAAACAACTAAAAAAAAACATCAATCCACCACCATCTGTCTAAAATTATACATGTGTATAAATCATACATTTGGATAAAAGGGGAAATTTTAAAAACTAATATCCTTATTTGAGGGGGGGGGGAGACATACTACCAATAAAATATAATAAAATAAATCAAAATTATTATTGAGAGAGAGCTAGGGAGAGAGGGAGAGATGGAGAAAGAGAGGGAGGGAGGGAGGGAGGGAGGGGGAGAGAGAGAGAGAGAGAGAGAGAGAGAGAGAGAGAGAGAGAGAGAGAGAGAGAGAGAGAGAGAGAGAGAGAGAGAGAGAGAGAGAGGGACAGAGATTGATTTTGATTAATTTATTCTTTTATATCGAGGATAATGGAATAAGCACTCTTGTGCTTTTTTACATCCAGTCCCCGTGTGTATGCAGTTTTGTAAATGTCATCTGTTCCCACCGGCACACGATGGCCTACTCTTACGAAAAGCAGAACAGAATTTAACGTGTGTGCAAGAGAGAGAGATAGAGAGAGAGAGAGAGAGAGGAGAGAGAGAGAGAGAGAGAGAGAGAGAGAGAGAGAGAGAGAGAGAGAGAGAGAGAGAGAGAGAGAGAGAGAGAGAGAGAGAGAGAGAGAGAGAGAGAGAGAGAGAGAGAGAGAGAGAGAGAGAGAGAGAGAGAGAGAGAGAGAGAGAGAAGGCAAGGCAAGGCAAGGCAAGGCAAGGCAAGGCAAGGCAAGGCAAAGTAAGTATTTTATTCGAGGATAATAGATAAGCACTTGTGTGCTTTTTTACATCCAGTCCCCGCCCTTTTCAGGGATACATCAAGTTGAAAAGATACTAAACAATAAAGCTTTACGCAGTACCAAACAACACACAAGAATAAGGACACTATATATGATAAGGTTATAAAAATGCACTCGATCAGAAGACAAAAATCAGAAGTCACAATAAAAAGATTTTGATTATGAAAGAATAGAAAAGTGTTAATAGGTAAAGAGCAAACAAGAGAACAAGATGAAATAAACAACTGAAAACATCAATCCACCACCATCTGTCAAAAGTTATACATGTGATATAAATCATACATTTGGATAAAAGGGGGGAATTTTTTTTTTTTAACTAATATCCTTATTGGAGGGGGGGGGGGGGAGATACTGCCAATAAAAATATAAATAAAATCAACAATTATAATGATCCAAATACCAAAAGTAAGGAACCATACCAAGTATCAAACAACAGGTAAGAATTAACACAGAGATACAATATTAAGGTAATGTTATAAAGTCACTGATTCAGAAACGAAAATGAGAAGTAAGAATCAATGATGATTTTGAGTTGAATAAAGAAAGCAAGAAAAACAAAGAACAAACAAAAACAAAACAAAACAAAGAAAAGGCGCAATAATTAAGAGTAAACATGAAAACATGATTAGGTTAAACGACTGAAAACATCAATCCACCACCATCTAACATAAAAATAAGTCCCATAAAACATAAGATTTTGATAAAGGGGAGAAAGAACAACAACAACAACAACAGGTAAGGAATACGACAGAGATACAATATCAAGGTAATGTTATAAAAAGGCACTCATTCAGAAACAAAATATGGAGTAAGAATCAATGATTATTTTGATTTGAATAATAAAACAAAAACAAAACAAACAAAAAACAAATAAACAAACAAAAACAAAACAAAGCAACAAAAAAAAGGCGCAATGATTAAAGAGCAAACATGAGAATATGATGAGGTTGAATGACTGAAAACATCAATCCACCACCATCTATCATCAAAATAGTCCCATACAACATAAGTTTTGATAAAAGGGGGGAAAGAACAACAACAACAACAAAAACCCAACTCACACACACACACACACTCACACACACAACATACACACACACACACACACACACACACACACACACACACACACACACACACACACACACACACACACACACACACACACACACACACACACACACACACACACACACACACACACACACACAAGGGCGCAATAAATTAAAGAGCAAACATGAGAATATGATGAGGCTAATGACTGAAAACATCAATCCACCACCAGAGAGAGAGAGAGAGAGAGAACACTGAACACTGAACACTGAAATTGTTTAATGACCTTGGACCACAATACACCAGGTGAGGGGGCAGGGTGTGAGTGTAATGCAAAATGAAAGCATTGATAAATTTACCACTTACAATTGCAATTAAAAAAAATGAAAGTATGGATAAATTTCACGCCTACTATACAATGAAAAATCAGAGCATGGATACACCTCCTACATATCATAGCAATGAAACATGACAGCAATATCATAGTTCACACAGACCACTGCAATGAAAAATTAAATCATGTATAGATTTCTCACCTACTACAGCAATGAAAAAAATGAAATCATGGATAAATGTCATATATAATTTAGCAATGAAAAATGAAAGCATGGATACATTTCACACCTACTACAGCAATGTAAAATGAAAGGATGAATAAATTCCACACACACTATAGCAATGAGAATGATAACATGGATAAATTTTACAAATACTATAGCAATGACAAATAAAAGCGTTGATATATTTCACACATACTTCAGCAATGAAAAATGAAAGCATTGATACATCTCATACCCATTATAGCTGTGAACACTGAAGGGAAAAGACAGATACAGAGACAGACACACAGACAGCGGAGGCAACTTAATTCAATTCAATTATCTTTATTTTTTAACAGTTACAGATAAGCATTTGCATACTTATCTTTATCCAGCCAGCTCCCTTCCACTGATTTGGAAAGGAAAGACAGAGAGACAGAGAGAAAGAGAGAGACAGAGAGAGAGATCTAGAGGGTGACACAGAGACAGAGGAACAGGGAGACAGACAGAGACAGAAAGAGAGACAAACAGAGAGAGACAGACAGACAGACAGACAGACAGATAAACAGACAGACAGACAGAGGAACAGTGAAACAGAGACAGACAGACAGACAGACAGACACACACACACACAACACACACAGAGGGACAGAGAGAGGGAGAGAGAGAGAGAGAGAGAGAGAGAGAGAGAGAGAGAGAGAGAGAGAGAGAGAGAGAGAGAGAGAGAGAGAGAGAGAGAGAGAGAGAGAGAGAGAGAGACAGAGAGAGAGACAGAGACAGAGACAGAGACAGACAGACAGACAGACAGACAGACAGAGGTGGAGAATGACAGAGACAGAAGAACAGGGAGACAGAGAGAGACACACACAGAGAGACAGAGACGAGAGAGGGGGGAGGGGAGGGGGAGGGGAGGGGGGGGGCGGAATGAAAGAACCACAGACAAGGACTGACCGATGAGGCATACAGACAGCATGACAACCTGTTTGTTGCTTCATTAGGAACAAAAAATCAGCACTGAGGTGTGTGTATGTGTGGTGTGTGTGTGTGTGTGTGTGTGTGTGTGTGTGTGTGTGTGTGTGTGTGTGTGTATGTGTGTGTATGTGTGTGTGTGTGTTGTGTGTGTGTGTGTCTGTGTGTTTGTGTGTGTTGTGTGTGTGTTGTGTGTGTGTGTGTGTGTGTGTGTGTGTCTGTGTCGTGTGTGTCTGTATCTTGTGTGTTTTTTGTTGTTGTTGCTTCGATTTACGTCTGTTCCTCAAGTGTATTACGACAGACAGTGTGTTTTTTTTTGTTGTGTGTATGTGTCTTTGTGTATGTGTGTGTGCGTGGTGTTTTATTTGTATGTGTGTGTAAGTGTGTGTGTGCTGCATGCTTTCGTGCGTGAGCGTATTGTTGTGTGTTGAGTGTGTGTGTGTGTGCGCGCGTAGCGCGTGTGTGATGCTGTTGCTGTGCGCATGTGTGTGTGCGTTGTGTGTGTGGTGTGTGCCTGCATGCGCGCATGTGTGTGTGCGTGTGTGTGTGTGTGTGTTTGCGTGCGTGCGCGCGCGCGCGTGTGTGTGCATGTGTGTGTGTGTATGGAAGAGTTCACAATGTTTAAAAAAAACAACAAAAACTGTTTGTACTGGCTCCTACTACATGCATCTTGAGATTGAAGAAATACATAAACTAAAAAAAGCGAGATAATAAGGGAATAAACAGATAACTAAATAAAGTGCTTAGATGAGCCCCAAAAACTCCACAGGGCAGGCTTAAAGGCTTGTTGAACAAGAAAACTAATGGGCCTTGTGATTGTGACACTGAACAAAAAATATACCCATTAACTTTTTTGATAAACTGCTCTTATTCCCTACACTGCATCGTGTTTTTGTTTGTCTATCCTTCTGTCTGTCTGTCCGTATGTCTGTCTGTCTGTTTGCCTGTGGGTACGTCTCTTTGTCTATCTGTCTCCCTGTCTGTCTCTGCCTGCTTGGCTGTCTGTAACACTCTTTGTCTCTGTCTCTCTATTTCTCTGTCTTGATCTATCTATCTATCTATCTATCTATCTATCTATCTATCTATCTATCTATCTATCTATCTATCTATCTATCTATCTATCTATCTATCTGTCTGTCTGTCTGTCTGTCTGTCTGTCTGTCTGTCTGTCTGTCTGTCTGTCTGTTCTGCTCTCTCTCTCTCTCTCTCTCTCTCTCTCTCTCTCTCTCTCTCTCTCTCTCTCTCTCTCTCTCCTCTCTCTCTCTCTCTCTCTCTGAATATATATATATAGATATAGATATAGATAAAGATATATAGATATAGATATAGATATATCCGTTTGTCTATCTATCTGTCTATCTCTCTCTCTCTGTATGTGTATATATATACACACATAAAAGATATATATATATATATATATGTATATGTATATATGTATATATGTATATATATATATATATATATATATATATATATATATATATATATATATATATATATATATATATATATATATACCATTATATTATCATATGTATGTACGTATATGTGTAGTGTGTGTGTGTGTGCGTGTGTGTGTGTGTGTGTGTGTGTGTGTGTGTGTGTGTGTGTGTGTGTGTGTGTGTGTGTGTGTGTGTGTGTGTGTGTGTGTGTGTGTGTGTTTTGTACCACTTTATGTCAAAGCAGATTTCTCTGCGTAAAATTCGAGCTGCTCTCCCCGGGGAGAGCGCGTCGCCACAAGTGCAGCGCCTACCCATTTTTTTTTTTTTCCTGCATGCAAGTGTATTTATTTTCTTAACAGAGTGGCTTTTTTCTACAGAATTTTGCCAGGGTCAACCCCTTTGTTGCCGTGGGTTCTTTCAAGTGCGCTAAACAGTGATCTGTAACACACGGGACCTCGGTTTATAGTCTCGTCCGAAAGACTAGCGCCCAGACCACCACTCAGGGTCTAATAGATGGGGGAAAAGTTTTGGGTCCAAACAGGGGTACGAACCACCGCACACACACTCCGACCCGGACTTTTTTTGCATTATAGGCAAAGCGCGTTACCACCTAGACCCTCGATCCAGAGTGTACTGCACTTTGTAGACTGCCAGACATGTCTGTCAAACGCATGAACTAACTGCAGAACAAACCCCACCTTCACTGTACTTGGTGAACTACAGGGTTTTTCTCTTCACACCATACTTCACGGCTCCAATCTCGCGTCCTTGCCGCACCTCGACAAAGATGTGTCACTTTTCGGTTGGTTTGGTTTTTTTCTTTCTCACTTGATTACCTCAGAATCAGTGTGTGCTAAACCAAGCGCAGTATTATATCCAGCTTTTAAAAAAAAAAACAACTGTGAACATTTTGTTTTAAAGCAGAAGTCAGGTGTGCTAACATTATCAGGAGAAAATCGGGAAAAGCATAAGTCTGTTCTGTCACCTTTAAAAGAGGACATTTTCTAAAGCAAGCCGGCAAGAACATTGTTTGGAACATTTCGTTTCATCAACGGCGTGAGTCTAAGCTAAATGAAGTGTAAGATGTCTGAAGCATGCATTTTGGTTTATTAGGAATTTCTCTTTGAGTCATCTTACGCTCTGCCCCCTCCCCCCCCCTCTCCCCTTCCTTGTCCCCCCACCCCCACCCCCACCCCTAGCTTTATGCCCTACTCGATATCTCAATATCTTTTTCTTTTTTTTTATCCAGCGGTCAATATCTCAGACATGATTTTTCTATCTAAACATTAACTCTATGTCTGTCTGTCTGTCTGTCTGTCTGTCTGTGTCTGTCTGTCTGTCTGTCTGTCTGTCTGTCTTCTGTCCTCTCCTCTCTCTCTCTCTCTCTCTCCTCTCTCTCTCCTCTCTCTCTCTCTCTCCTCTCCTCTCCTCTCTCTCCCTCTCTCTCTCTCTCTCCTCTACTCTCTCTCTCTCTCTCTCTCTCTCTCTCTCTCTCTGTCTTTGTCTGTCTGTCTGTCTGTCTGTCTGTCTGTCCTGTCTCTCTCTCTCTCTCTCTCTCTCTCTCTCTCTCTCTCTCCTCTTTCTTTCTTTCTTCTCTCTCTCTTCTTTCTCTCTCTAGAGAGGGAGAGAGAGGCAGAGAGAGAGAGAGAGAGGGGGAGAGAGGGAGGTGGGGGGAAGAAATAGAGTGAGATAGACAGGGAGAGATATAGAGAGGGAGAGAGTGGGAGTAAGAGAGCGATGAGGAAAGAGAGGGATAGGAAGGGAGAGAGAGGGTGAGTGAAGAGACAGAGACAGACAGACAGAAAGAACAGAGAAGACAAGAAAGAGAACAGAGAGAGACAGAGAGAGAGGAGAGAGGAGAGAGAGAGAGAGAGAGAGAGAGAAGAGAGAGAAGAGAGAGAAGAGAGAGAGAGAGAGAGAGAGAGAGAGAGAGAGAGAAGGCAGACAGACAGACAGACAGACAGAAGACAGACAGACAGACAGACAGACAGACAGACAGACAGACAGACAGACAGACAGACAGAAACACGCAGAGACAAATAGAGAAGAAGTGAACAAAATACTGAAAACCAGCATGTCTAGCGAGGCATCAGCTACATGAAACCTGTTTGCTGCTTCATTCGGAAAAAATCACCAGTAAAGTGTGAGTGTGGAAAAGTTCACACAGTTTGAAAAAAAACAGTCTATTGGCTCTTAAGTGCATCTCTGGATAGAGAACTAAATAAGCGAAGAAATAAAGAAGAAGGACAAGAAGAAAGAAAAAAAGAAATGAAATGTTCAGAAAAGTGGAAAATGCACAGGCCAGGCCTGACGGCTTGTTGAGCAAGAAAACTAGTGGCCCTTGTGATTGGGACAACGACAAAAAAAAAGTTCTTTTTTTTGATCAACTGCTTTTATCCCCTATACTGCATTGTTTGTCTAT
>CM060339.1:43594697-43604697 GCA_030674155.1 Stramonita haemastoma | reverse complement strand
TGTGTGTAAGTGAGTGTGTGTGTGTGTGTGTGTGTGTTGTGTGTGTGTGTGTGTGTGTGTGTGTGTGTGTGTGTGTGTGTGTGTGTGTGTGTGTGTGTGTGTGTGTGTGTGAGTGTGTGTGTTTTCGTTGTTTTTGTTTTGGTAAATTATAGTGTTGGGTTTGAAATATAGTTTGTTGAGAATATATTGTAAAAATCAATGCTGTTTGAGGCAACATTTCTGTGCAATTAATGGAGTTCATGTGTTTGAAAAGGGAGAAGAGAGAGAGAGAGAGAGAGAGAGAGAGAGAGAGAGAGAGAGAGAGAGAGAGAGAGAGGAGAGGGAGAGAGAGTGGAGGAGAAGAGAGGAGATATAGAGAGAGAGAGAGAGAGAAAATAGGGAGAGGTGAGGAGGTGAGTAGAGAGAGTAGAGAGAGAGAGAGGAGGAGAGGAGAGAGAGAGGAGTGGAGAGAGAGAGGAGAGAGGAGGAGAGGAGAGAGTGTAAGGAGTGTTTGTGAGCAACAAATCAAGTACAGAAAACCAATTGCGACGCTCCACCACATAATGAGCGGAGCGCACCTGAGGTCATTTTAAGTTATTGACATGTTATTATTGTGCAATAAAGTGGCTATCAAATACAAAAAACAGATTGAAATCGGACAATGCTGTGCAACATTATTACAAATTGAAATGATAGACGCAGGAGGGACAAAATGAGAAACGGGCAAGTTTATTTTAGTAACAGGTTGTCAGAATGAGTGCTTGGTATTTTCAAACATATTTAAAAGCAAAAGGAAAAAAGTTATGCCTTGATATTCATTTTAAGGTAACAGATCTAGTTTAATAATCAATCAAAATCTCAAAATTGACAACTTGACTCCACCTGCCTTTAAAGGCTCCTAGCACAAAATGGTAATGTGCTAAGCGATCATTTCGTGGTGGAGCAACCAATTGTATTTTTGTCAAAAACAAATGACTATCTACAGGTTTCAGGTCATTTTTTGGTCTGGTTTTGGTCTCGTATATCTAGATAGACTTTATTCTATTGCATCAGATTGTTCGTTTTGTCTCTATCAATCTGCCTGATTCTTTAATTTCATTTTCTGTCATTTTTGTTGTTGTTTGTTGCTTTAGTTTTTGCTTTAGGATTTTTGTTGTGTGGAGATTTTATTTTTTGCTCTGCTCGCGCGCGCGCGCGTGTATGTGCTTTTTTTTTATTTAAAAAAATTAGTTTGAGATTGGGTTTTTTTTTGTTTGTTTGGAGGGGAAGCCACAAAAACTCCCATACAAATGCCTTTTGCAAAAAGTCTGCAGGCAAGGGTTTTGTTGTGGAAAACATATCCAAGCAGCAAAAGACAAGCAAGAAAATGATATCAACAAAAACTATTTTAGCAAAAACATCACAACAACGACAACAACGACAACGACAACAACAACAGCAACAGCAACAGCAACAACAACAACACACAAATAAACAATATTTTAAAAAGATTTTTTTCAACTCACAAAAGACGAGAATAACAGAAATAGATCATTGTAGCGATAACAACAAATATAAACTCTATGCAACTATAGCAAAAACAATGACAACAATAAATAAAAAGACAACAGGGGAACACACCGACAGCAACAACAAAACAAGCATGAAACCGAACAAAGTCGCCAACGAATGTTGGGTATAATTTTTGCTCAATGTTTTTCTAAAGAGATTTTTTTTAAAACTTGTATGCAGAAAACCTGACATGAATTACTATTACTACAAATTGTAAATCTTGTCAACTGATCCCACCGGCACACAATAGCCTACTCTTCCGAAAAGCAGAACAGGATTTAACGTGTGCGCAAGATGTTCTGCGTGCGTTCGCACGTCATTTTGCATGAAGGGCTAATGATTTCAGTCTACAGAAGTTGGGGTGGGGTGGGGTGAATGCTTGTTTTTTAAGCTAGACAATATTTTTGAAGCGATATATCTATTTCAGTTTATTCAATGACTGTTTCCACTTTTCACTATCACAAGTAGTAGTAGTAGTAGTAGTAGTAGTAGTAGTAGTAGTAGTAGTAGTAGTAGTAGTAGTAGTAGTAGTAGTAGTAGTAGTAGTAGTTAGTGCTGCACTAGTTTATTATCATCATTAATTTTTGTGATGACTGTTGTGTTGTTGTTGTTGTGTTGTTGTTGTTGTTGTTGTTGTTGTTGTTATTATTATTATTATTATTATTATTATTATATTATTATATTATTATCGTCGTCGTCATCGTCGTCGTCATCGTCGTCGTCGTCGTCGTCGTCATCTGCATCATCATCATCATCATCATTCATATCATCATCATCATCATCATCATCATCTCATCATCATCATCTATATCATCATTATTACTATTAATATTGTTATTATTATTATTATTATTATTATATTATTATTATTATTATTATTAATTATTATTATTATTATTATTATTATTATTATATTATTATTATTATTATTATTATTATTATTATTATTTATTATTTTTATTATTATTTATCATCATCATATGATGATGTGATGATGATGATGATGATGATTGATGATGATTATTATCATCATCATTATCATTATTATTATTATTATTATTATTATTATTATTATTATTATTATTATCTATTATTATTATTATTATTATTATTATTATCATTTTTACATCATCATCATTTTCATTACATTGTCTTCATTGATTAAAATCATTAATGTTATTATTATTATTATTTTCCTTTTTGTCATAATTGTCATCCTCATTCTGTCTTTTATTATTATCATTATATCGTGATTTTTTCTATTAGCAAAAGTGTTCGAAGTAGTAATATTTGTAATAGCATTAGTTGTTTTTTTCATTAGTTTCGTATCATTATCATTGTTTTATCATTATTGTTTTTGATTATTATCATCTTATCATCATTATCATATTATTTTGTTGTTATCATATTATTATTATTATTATTATTTATTATTTTATATCATCATTTATCATCTCATCATCACATCATCATCAATCATATATATATTATTATATTATTATTATTATTATATTATATATTATTATTATGTTGTTGATTGTTGTTTACTTTTTTTTCATTATCTTTACCATCGCACTTCAAGCGTATGAAATATTAAGCTAAATGAAAGAAATGATAGAGAGAGAGAGAGAAGAGAGAGAGAGAGAGAGAGAGAGAGAGAGAGAGAGAGAGAGAGAGAGAGAGAGAGAGAGAGAGAGAGAAGAAAGTTAAGAGCACAACTAGAATGTAAATAAGTGTGCGTTTTTCTCCCAGATTGGTAATGTTTACATTGTTGTACGAAATGGGCTTTATTTCTTTCGATCTTTTTCAAAACAACCGGTTCAAAAGCTGGGTCACTAGTGTACAAATCTTTTAGTAATTTTATCACGTCTTACATATGCCACTGAAATTTTTAATGAATTTCACTTTTACAACATCTAAAGAAAACAAACAGAAAAGAAACCAAATCAGACTGAGTAGCACAGGAACTTCTTTTTATAATAGGAAGGAAAATTTCACCGAGAGAATTCAAAGCTGAAAGCAACTGTTTATATAACTGGCTCCTAGGGCAAAAATATTTTGAAACTAAACAAAATTTTCAAAATATTGAAAAGAAAACATTAGGCAAAAATATCTTGAAAAATGGCTTTCTGAATATTTATATAACAATGCTTGGCAACGAGGATGCTGTTAAAAAATTGCAAACATAATTGATAGAATAAATATTGCCAATGCTCTAAAGTGTGAAGAACACATTTTTTAAAAATATTGTAAACATGTGACGATTTCTGCCGAAACTATACGCATACAATCATTGCTTTTTGACATTACAGAAAAAATGTTATTATCTTTTTAAAAAAATGTTTTAAAAATTAACGTTTTTACAACATTTTTTTTTTCTTTTTTCTAAAAGATGAAAGCCAGATCCTAAAAGAAGCATGATGCATTCAGAAATGTTAGTTTGTTTTTTATAATGTGTAAGGATTAAATAAACCAACACGATTTTTGCCGTGTTTCCTCTTTATCTTTAATTTTTTTAATTTAACAACTTCTTTAGAAAATCAAATCTTATCACGCAAAGTAAACAGCAACCTGTCTTGTTTCAATATCAGCCAAGTAAAGCATTTTTCAGTTGATTTCTGATAGTATTGTGAAATTTGATCGATAGTGAGAAATAGAGAGATAAAAAGATAAATTTACAGACCGACCGACCGACCGACGACCGATGAGATAGATAGATAGATAGATAGATAGATAGATAGATAGATAGATAGATAGATAGATAGATAGATAGATAGATAGATAGATAGATAGATAGATAGATAGATTTGACGTGGTACGGTTACAGTTTAGCGGTATATGCTGCTTAAAGTAATATTGGTTTAAACAGTTTTTTATTGAGAATTTAGGACAAACATTGAAAACAACAGCATTTAGAAATCATAGCAACAACAAGCTTAAAGTAATATTGATTGTGTGTCATTGTTTTAGAGTAGAAAGGATGGGCGGGGGGGGGGGGGGGGGTATTTCCTTTTTTAGCCATTTGAGTGAGCTATCTGTTTTGGTCTGAGTATTGGGTTGATGGTTTTCTGAAACCTCTGTCTTCAGAACTTGAAACGAGCAAGGACAGAATAACTAAAAAAAGACAGCTACCAAAACAAACCAACATTGAAATACAGAGTGACACAAGCCAAGCAAGCATCGCCATTAAGCTCCACAAGATAATAAAGGAACAAATAAATAACACAAAATAATGAATGAATGAATGAATGAATGAATGAATGAATGAATGAATGAATGAATGAATGAATGAATGAATGAATGAATGAATGAATGAAAAGACAGAAAAAATGGATGATTAAATACATAGTTTTAGTGCTTGATATAGATTTAGATATAGATATAGATATAGATTATATGTATAAGTCAACAGTAGAGAGAGAGAGAGAATGATAATCTTATTTTTCAGGGTAACAGAGTAAGTAATCATTACATACTTTTTTTCATCCGGCCCGAGAGAGAGAGAGAGAGAGAGAGAGAGAGAGAGAGAGAGAGAGAGAGAGAGAGAGAGAGAGAGAGAGAGAGAGAGAGGAGAGAGAGAGAGAGAGAGAGAGAAGAGAGAAGAATAATGAACGAACGAAGATGAATGAATGAATGAATGAATGAATGAATGAATGAATGAATGAATGAATGAAATAATTTTTATTTTTCAAGGGTTACAGAGTATTACATACTTTCTTTTTTCATACGGCCCTTGCTCTGATCAGGGACTAAAGCTAAGAGACGAAAAAAAAAGTTTAAAAAAGGAAAATAGCAACCCCCTTCCCCTACAAACCAGCATCACCAACAATAGCAGTTCAACCTATATTTTAACAGAAGAAGATGGGATACATTCAACAAAATGCATAATCTCCAACTGGATACACTGATAATTATTTAGACAAAAGAGAAAGATATGTATTCACAAATACATAGTCCACAGCTGACCCGAAAATTATCTAGACAGATGCAGTAAATAAAATGACATAAATCATGTAGATTAAAAACAAGAGGAGAAAAGAAATAAGAAGGAAAAAAAACAATAAAAGAGAACCAGAATAAAGAAAGCAAAAAACAAAAGCAAAAAAACAGGCAAAAAGCAAACACAAAAACAAGCAAACAAACATATGAACAAAAAACAAAAAACAAAAACAAAAATTACAGAGAAGACAGCAGAGAAAAGAGTAGCCCCCCCTCCCCCCCAAAAAAAAAAAAGAAAAGAAAAAGAAAAGATGATGGTAGGCCTATAATTATATCAGATCATTTTTACAATAATTTTCTTTCTTTGAATGCGTTTAAAAAAAACACGAAACCAAACTAACAAAAAAAACAAAGCATAAAAAACTCACCACAAACAACAAACACACAACAAAACAGAGAGAGAGAGAGAAAAAGAAGAGAGAGAGAGAGAGAGAGAGAGAGAGAGAGAGAGAGAGAGAGAGAGAGAGAGAGAGAGAGAGAGAGAGAGAGAGAGAGAGAGAGAGAGAGAGAGAGAGTATCATTCATGGCATTCAATGTCCGGCGCAATGTCTTTTCTCAATCCGTTTCAATCCATCACATTAGTTAATTTTTGGTTTGTATTGTTTACTTACTGCATAAACATGCTATGTGTATGGTACATTGACTTATCAAAGCAAAGGCTAGAAGGCTTCTGGGTTGGTTTTTTGTTTTTTGTTGTTGCCGTTGTTGTTTTGGTTATTCTAAATAAAATGGAACATTGCCTCCATTTAAAACTAAAAATATTGAATGTATGAATTCGAACAAAATTTGTCTTTATAATCTATCTATCTATTTATCTATCTATCTATCTATCTAACTGTCTGTTGTCTGTCTGTCTGTCTGACTATCTATCTATTTATTTTTTTTATTTATTCTTTTATATCGAGGATAACGGAATAAGCACTATTGTAATTGTGCTTTTTACATCCAGTCCCCGTGTGTATGCAGTTTTGTATATGTCATCTGTTCCCACCGGCACACGATGGCCTACTCTTACGAAAAGCGGAACAGGATTTAACGTGTGCGCAAGATGTTCTACGTGCGTTCGCACACGGGGCCTCGGTTTTTAGTCTCATCCGATAGACTTTTGGGGGGAATAGAGTCAGCATGCCGTCAACTCCAGAGGAAAAATCCCCTCCACCGGGAATCGAACCGGGTCGTCAAATTGCGAGCGCAATGTTCTGACCACTAGGCTATCCCGTCCCCCATCTCGGTAGCTAGCTATCCTGTCTATTTTTTTATTCCATCATTTATCTATTGATGTGTTTATTTATTCATCTTTTAATCTGAACCCTTTTTCTTTTGTCGTCTGTTACTTTATCACTCTATATCTGCATACATGTTCAGATATATCCCAAGATCCACAGACTAGAAAACATTTCTTCGTATCAATGACTTTCTTAACAGTGTTGTTATTTTATGAATATGTTATTATAGTTATTTACTATTGATCAAGTATAAAGCAGGCACTCTAAACTACTCAAACAAAGGGGATGGAGGGAGAGAAAATATGGAGAGACAGACAGACAGACAGACAGACAGACGGAGACAGAGAGACAGACAAACAGACGGACAGAGACAGAAAGACAGACAGACAGACAGACAGAGACAGAAAGACAGACAGTGAGAGAGAGAGAGAGAGAGAGAGAGAGAGGAGAGAGAGAGAGAGAGAGAGAGAGAGAGAGAGAGAGAGAGAGGAGAGAGAGAGGAGGGAGATTTGATTTGATTTGATTTGATTTATTCTTTTATATCGAGGATAATGGGATAAGCACCATCTATCATCAAAATATGTCCCATAAAACATACAAAACATAAGATTTTGATAAAGGGTGAGAAAGAGCAACAACAACAGGTAAGAAATAAGACAGAGATACAATATTAAGGTAATGTTATAAAAAGGCACTCATTCAGAAACGAAAATATGAAATAAGAATCAATGAAGAATTTGATTTGAGTACAAAAAACCAAACAAAAACCAATCAAGCAAAAAAAAAAAAAAAAAAAAAAAGGCGGAATGATTAAAGAGCAACCATGAGAATCTGATGAGGTTTAAATGACTGAAAACATCAATCCCGCTATCTATTATCAAAATAAGTCCCATAAAGCACAGTTTTTTGAACAAAAAAACCCCAACTCACACTCACACACACACACACACACACACACACACACACACACACACACACACACACACACACACACACACACACACACACAACACACCTCACTTAGTCTTATGACTATAGTCATAAGATCATCATAATCTGAGAGAAGTGAGGAGGGAGAGGGCAGATAGTTTGAGAGGGGAGAAGTGTGGTTTGTTATTTTTGATTCATCAAGTAGATTAGAAGGTGATTTTTTAAGGTTGTTAATGATTGATGCTGTTTAATTGAGTCAGGGAGGGAGTTCCATAGCGTAGGGCCTGAATATAGTAAGCTAGTTTTGAACAAGTCTATTCTTGGGATTGGGACACTTGGCTTTACCGTATTTCTGGAATGATTCCTTGGGAATTTGTCTTTTAAGGATGTGGGGACATTTCCTGTCAGTATCTTAAACATCATGATGTCTTTGTTTATATTTTAGTCTTTGGTGTAGGGGAAGGATATTTAACTGAGTATAATCCCCTTCTAGCAAGGTTGTTTTCTTCAGAAGGACCAGTTTGAGACCACGTTTATACAGACTTAGTAATGGTTTCATGATATTAGCACTGGCAGAGTCCCACAGGGTTGCAGCATAGTCTATTGAGGATTGTATATAAGCTTGAAAAAAACAGTTTCCTTGAATGAAAATCGAGAAAGTGTTTAATTTTAATCAACTGGTAGACTTTTTTGGACAAGTATTTGCATAGGTGAGATATGTGATAGAACCAGCTGAGATTTTCATCAATTGTCACTCCTAGAACTTTGTGGTGAGAGGTCTGTTCGATTGCTTCCTTTTTTATGTGAATTGGAAATAGTTTATGTGGTAAATTTTGTCGCTTTTGTCTGGTAGTGATAAGCATGCATTTTGTTTTTGGGGATGGATAGTCATGTGGTTCAGTTAAGTCCATTTGACAAGGTCGTCAGAGGGAGACAGGGAGACAGAGATAGAGATAGTGAGAGAGAGGTGTGGTTAAAAAACAATTATTTTTCCAGGATTTCAGTTTTTAAAAAATCAACAAGTGAACACAATAGGGTGTCTCCTTTTTCTCATCAAGGGAAACAAAAGGACGAACTGAAGTATTCAGACTTCAGAACTTTCATGGGTTTGGGTTTTTTTTTTTTTTTTTTGTTTTACACAAGAAGAACTTTTGTTGCTCAAAACCGTACTTTCATCAGCTGCTTTTACCAGACTTTTGTGCTATTTTAAAACCTTCTTAATTAAAAATGGAGTAATACATGGTTATGTTTTAACAAAATGGGTGGATAAATGTATACAAAGAAATGTGTGTCTGTGTACGTGTGTGTCTGTCTGCCTGTGTTTCTCTCTCTTCTGTTATTTTATCTACTGACCAATCATTTTAATTTGCTGCTATGTTTGTTTTATTGGTGTGTTTTTTTTATGTGTCCATAGCGAATAGAAATGGAAGTAAAAGGCCTCAATTTGATTATGTTGTTATCATTGACGATTATTAATTAACTACATGTAGCTGCTGCTAAGAAGTGTGTGTGTGCGTGTGGTGTGTGTGTGTGTGTGTGTTGGTGTGTGTGTGTGTGTGTGTCGTGTGTGTGTGTGTGTGTGTGTGTGTTGTGTGTGTCTGTGTGTGTTGTGTGTGTGTGTGTGTGTGTGTGTGTGTGTGTGTGTGTGTGTGTGTGTGTGTGTGTGTGTGTGTGTGTGTGTGTGTGTGTGTGTGTGTGTGTGTGTGTGTGTGTGTGTGTGGTGTGTGTGTGTGTGTGTGTGTGTCTGTGTGTGTGTGTGTGTGTGGTGTGTGTGTGTGTGTGTGTGTGTGTCTGTGTGTGTGTTGTGTGTGTGTGTGTGTGTGTGCTGTGTGTGTGTGTGTGTGTGTGTGTGTGTGTGTGTTTTGTGTGTGTGTGTGTGCCTGTGTGTGTGTGTGTGTTTGGTGTGTGTGTGTGTGTGTGTGTGTGTGTGTGTGTGTGTGTGTGTGTAAATACGCTTTTCAAGCTTTTTATCAACCCTCTGAAAAAAGAATTTGTATAAACTTAATACTATCTGACTATACTATAGCTGTGTAAACCAACATACTTCAACTTTCAAAGCTATTGCATTCTGTTTTCACTTACATTCACTCCTATCTCCCTCTTCTTCCTATGTCCTGTTTAAGAACACTTTTTAGTGGATATACGTTAAAAAGAACACATGCACACACACACATACACACACGCGCACACACACACACAACCAAGCACATAACACACACAAAACCACGCACATAAAACACACACACACACACACACACACACACAACACACACACACACACGCACATACACACACACACTCACACACAAGCGCGC
>CM060339.1:43582197-43589697 GCA_030674155.1 Stramonita haemastoma | reverse complement strand
TACTACTGATAATAATAATACTAATAGATGATGATGATATGATGATGATGATGATGATGATGATGATGATGATGATGATGATGATGATGATGATGATGATGATGATGATGATGATGACGATAACGATAAAAAGAAGAAGAATGATGATGATATGATGATGATGATGATGATGAGATGATGATGATGATGATGATGATGATATATATATGACAATAATAATAATAATAATAATAATAATAATAATAATAATAATATATAATAATAATTTAATAATAATAAAATTGGGATTTATATAGCGCTGAATCTTGTAAAGCACACAAATTAAAGCCCTTGCATCCAAATTAGTGACGCGCATGCAATCGTTCACACACAAAAACTAAAGTATGTGTCCACGCACACACACACACACACACACACACACACACACACACACACACACACACACACACACACACACACACACACACACACACACCACACACACACACAAACCCTTTGAACCTTGGTATATAATAGCTTTCTAGAATTGAACTTAACATATACAAAACTGAAAAAAAAATAACATAGGATGTTTATAGGGAATGGCTGCATTAATCCGGTATGCACTAAACAATATTATAGCAATAACAGTAAAAGAAAAAAATAAGCAAAACAACACACACACACACACACAACACACACACACACACACACACACACACACACACACACACACACACACACACACACACTCGCGCGCGCGCGCGCGCGGGGGGGTGCTTCTTTTTTTGTTGTTGTTGATAGTATTATCAGTTTCTGTGCAATTTTTTTTCAGTCGTGAAAAAAGTATAGTTTCCAAATTGATAGAAACCGACAAATAAAACTATATTTGGATTTTGAGAATGAACACAATGGATTAGCAAGTGTGGGATAGATTGTTATGAATGGAATAAGTAAACGAACAAACATTTGCAGAAATCCTAATATTATATAAACAAGCATATACATAAACATATCAATGGAAAAAAATAAATGATTCATTGACTGCATAATATAAATGGATAAAAAAAATAGCTGAATGAATAAATAAACTGACAGAAAGTGATGAATGAAAAAAGATATAATTAGATTGTGAGAACTACCACACGGAATTAGCAGGTGGTAGGGTAAACAGCCAAAAAATTCATAGACACAATAAATGAGATGATAGTTGTGAAGAAATCCTATTCATTTTTTAAAATTACTTTTCCTTTTCTTAGCAAAGATTGCAATTGATGGTTTTTTTGTTTTTGTTGTTGGCTTTGCATATTGCAGCTCAACAGCCGTCGTTTTCATGTCAATTTTCATTATTAAATTGAGCACATTATAAGCTACAAGCTTGTTGTTGCTGTGATTTTTTAATGCTGTTGTTTTCAATGTTTGTCCAAAATTCTGAATAAAAAACTATTTAAACCAAATCCTAATAAATCAATGGATAAGAGGTAGAAAGATGAACAAATTAAGAAGCAGACAAAACAGTCAATAGATAAATAAATAAACGAATAAATAAATAAATGAACAACAAATAAATAAATCTACAGAAACTGACGAATGAAAAGTTTAACTGGATAGTGAGAAATAACACAATAAATTAGCAAGTGTACGATAGAATCTTTATGAATGAAATGAATAAAAGTAAGGAGCGAAAGGGTAACTTAACAAATCAACTGTTAAATAAGAAAATAATAGACGCAATAAAAGAGAAAACTGGTTTGCAGAAGACTTAAGAAACTAGCAGATAACAAGGAGATAGATAGGCACATACACGAAAGAAATAAATGTGTCAATAAATAGATAAACAAACAAACATAAATGAATAAATAAATATATAGATACATGCATACATCAATAGATGAAAAATTACATCAACAAATACACAAATACATAAAGAATGCAAGAAATCCATATATACATATATGTGTGTGTATACATACATATATATATATGTATATATGTATATATATATGAATATATATATATATATCGATATATATATATATATATATATATATATATATATATATATATATATATATATATATATAGTTATTTTATATGTGTGTGTGTGTGTGTTGTGTGTGTATGTGTGTGTGTGTGTGTGTGTGTGTGTATGTGTGTGTGTGTGTGTGTGTGTGTGTGTGTGTGTGTGTGTGTGTGTGTGTGTGTGTGTGTGTGTGTGTGTGTGTGTGAAAATAGAAAAAAAGAAAGACGTTTCACAATTTATAAAAAAAAGGATTCAACTAATCTAACGCGAAAGTTTTATCTTTAGCTATAGTAATATTTAGCAAAATAAGAAAAAAACAGATAAACAAACAAACAGGTAAATACACATGCAAACAAACAAACAAGTAAATGAATAAATAAAACGCTCAATAAATACATAAAAAAATGTTTCACCATATAAAAGCACTACCAAGAATCCAATGCTAAATTAAACCCTTTGTCGCTTCATTCCAAGAGCAACAACTAAATCAACAACAGCAGTAACAGCAGCAATGATAACAACAACAACCCCACTAGCACACCCCTAACAACAACAACAACAACAAAACACAGAAAACGGGGGAAAATTGAAAAAGCCGACGGCATCATTACACTACAACGAAAAGGACGAGAACAAAGAAAAAAATCAAATGCTTAGATTTCTCACAACAAGAATATTTGCTCGGGCAAACAGAGAGAGAGAGAGAGAGAGAGAGAGAGAGAGAGAGAGAGAGAGAGAGAGAGAGAGAGAGAGAGAGAGAGAGAGAGAGAGAGAGAGAGAGAGAGAGAGAGAGAGAGATGCTATTCTAATGTAATCAATTTATAAAAGAAGTACATACAGAAATGGAAACGGGGACAAATATAGTAATAAACAAAAGAATGCATAAGAGAAAGATTCAAAAGATAAATGTAAGAATACGAGAGAGAATAGCTGGCACACTCGTAAAATGAATACACAAATAACTAAATGAAAACAAAGGGTAGTTTAAACAGATAAAAAAAAAACGAGTAAGCACTGCGCATTGGAAATAAATAGATAAACAAAATAATAGAAATAAATATATATATAAGTAATAGGCACAAGATCAGGCATGATTACATTCACTTAAATCATGACATCAAGAACAACGAACTAGATAAATATACACGGGTAAAAAACCCAACAAGAAACATACAATTTCTGGGATGAAATACCTTCAAAATTTAGTTCTCTCACGATAAAATCAGCACGTGTACGTATTTTACTTTTTGTACTTACAGCAAGCTGTCAAATGTAGTACACAAGTTAAAACATCAAAGTGAGATATAAAACAACCTTCTGCTTCATATAAGCTTAAGAGGCTTAAGAGAGAGAAGAGAGGAGAGAGAAGAGAGAGAGAGAGAGAGAGAGAGAGAGAGAGAGAGAAGAGAGAGAGAGAGAGAGAGAGAGAGAGAGGAGAGAGAGAGAGAGAGAGAGAGAGAGAGAGAGAGAGAGAGAGAGAGAGAGAGAGAGAGAGAGAGAGAGAGAGAGAGAGAGAGAGAGAGAGAGAGAGGGGTCATTTTAAAGTCATCCCCCTTTCAGAAAAGTTGTACAGGCTAGGGAGAAAATGAAAACAGAGTGAGAAAAAAGTAAAAATACATTTTTTTTTTAATCTTTAAAATTCTTCCGCTTCTCAACTTGGATTACGTAAAGGTAAAGAAAAACGGAATGGAGCGCTTTGGAGGCTGGATTAAAAAAAAAAAAAAAAAGATGAGTATTGTGTGTTTTCCATTATCATTGCTGATGTTGTTGTTGTTGTTATTATTGTTTGGTCATCGTTATCATTCTGTCATGATTGTTACCATCATTATCATATCATTGCATGTATTCTTATTGTTGTTGTTGTTGTTGTTATTATTTTATTATTATTATTATCATATCATATATATTATCATTATTATATACATCATCATCATCATCATTACTATATTTCAAATATCATTGATATCAAACAAATATTAAACATATGATATACAAAGATATAAAAAAGGAGGAGAGAGAGAGAGAGAGAGAGAGAGAGAGGAGAGAGAGAGAGAGAGAGAGAGAGAGAGAGAGAGAGAGAGAGAGAGAGAGAGAGAGAGAGAGAAAAGAAAATAACTTGTATAAGAAATAGAAACCTTTTAGAAATGCTACACGGTTTGAAGCAGTTGAACCACAACTAAACGCCACATCTCCCCACTCCCCACTCCCCCCTCCCCCATCCTCTCCTCTCTCTCTCTCTCTCTCTCTCTCTCTCTCTCTCTCTCTCTCTCTCTCTCTCTCCTCTCTCTCTCTCTCTCTCTCTCTCTCCTCTCTCTCTCTCTCTCTCAACCAAGGTGAAATCAGGCGCACCATTTTTGTCGTCTAGGTATGAAAGAACTGAAAAGAATGCTGTCAGATACATAATACATCATCCACCTCTTTTTTCTGTTTCTTTTTTTTATTTTGGTCATTTTCTGCTGGCAAAATCACGATACCTGAGAGAGAGAGAGAGAGAAGAGGAGAGAGAGAGAGAGAGAGAGAGAGAGAGAGAGAGAGGAGAGAGAGAGAGAGAGAGAACAGACAGACAGACAGACAGACAGACAGACAGACAGACAGACAGACAGACAGACAGACAACAGACAGAGAAAATTTGAGCTCATCAGAATTACACTGTTTCTTTTGATAATTAAAAAGGGTGCAAGACAAAGCATTTGTAACAGCAAATATATAGGTAAATAAATTATTATTAGCGATTCTAAATCAATAGATAATATTAGTGAAAAATATAATAAATAAATAAATAAAATAAATAAATAAATCCAGAGAGAGAGACCACACCCGACAGCCGTTTGTTTGCACAAGATGTGTGAAATATTTTGGTGTCCCATGAAGAAAATTTCATCGGCAAATTAGTGAACAAATGCACAAAAAAGGAATTAAAGAAGTGCATAATTATGTAAAAGACAAACTATGTCTTTGTCTCCGATGTCATTCTATCCTAAAGGAAAGGAGAATGTCCAATAAACATATAATAAATGTAACAATAAAAATAGAAATGGATTAATGTTCAGTTTCATTTTATTTTCATTTCGGGTGATGAAGTTTAATATAAAGGAATAAATTCATAAATAAGCAACTGAATCAGTCAATCAACCAATAGTAGTAGAGTACAGAAATAAATAAATAAAGGAATGTCAAATATCTCAGATAAATTACAGAAAAATGTAAGAGACTTGATCCGATGAAAATAGTAGGTAGATTTTAATATTTATTACAACAGGAAAAATTAAATAAACAAACGATTTGTTTTCCTTTTCTAGTAAGTTGACTGCTCTATTATTACGTTTATGTCATCGTTATATTATATTATTTTATTATTATTGTTTTATTATTTTATTATTTTTTTAGTTTGTTGTTGTTGTTGTATGTTGTTGTTGTTTTATTATTATTATTATTATTATTATTATTATTATTATTATTATTATTATTATTATTTATTATTATTATTATTATTATATATATCGCCGCCATCATTATCATTTTGTTTTTGTTGTTATTATTGTTAATAGTGTTAATATTGTTTTATTGTTCTCTTCTTCTTCTTCTTCTTCTTCTTCTTCTTCTTCTTCTTCTTCTTACTACTACTTACTACTACTACTACTACTACTACTACTACTACTACTACTACTACTACTATACTATACTATACTACTACATATCGTCTATATGTAACATATATAACTAATACTAATAAATACTACTAATAATAATAATTTCTAATAATAATACTAATAATAATATAATAATAATAATAATAATAATAATAATAATAATAATAATAATAATAATAATAATAATAATAATGATAACGATAATGATAATGATAATAATATTACAACTATCATTACTACAATTATTATCATTAATTTCTATATAATTCTTTATTTTATTATTACGTTAGAAAACTAACATTACTTTCGTATTAAAAAAAAATCACATGTGGTCTCCAAAGCAAAAACCGATTCAGAATTTTTCCATAAAATAGATAATCAAATACCAAACAAAACAAAAAACCCCCACCTTTCTATGAACAGTTTTTATTGCCTGTTTTCTGAATTACTAGATGTATTTAAACAATTTAGAAACTGTATAAGTACATTTTTTGCACATTTCTTTATTTACTGATCATTCTTTTTTCTGTTTATCCATATATTCATCTATGCAATAGTTGTACACGTGTACAGAAGAATGTTATCTTACAGCACCCATTGTGTTATGGACGTAAATTTACAAAAAATAAAAAATAAATAACATTGTTCACAACAAAAAAGAAGAAAAGGTGCGAAATAATTGTGAACGATTAATTGTGTTTGACTTTTTACAATGTCTGGCGTTCAATTATTCAATTGTTCCTCTATCCGTTTTTTTTATCTATATTTATTATTATTTATCTATCTATCTATCTATCTATCTATCTATCTATCTATCTATCTATCTATCTATCTATCTATCTATCTATCTATCTATCTATCTCTATCTATCTATCTATCTATCTATTATCATATTATTACTATCTTCTATCTATTAATTCAATCATATTTTATTCACTTATACTATCTTCATTTATTTCTGTGTATAGTGTCTTTGTTAATTCGATTTGTTTATTGTGTGTTTTCCTCTGTGTGTGTGTGTGTGTGTGTGTGTGTGTGTGTGTTGTGTGTGTGTGTGTGTGTGTGTGTGTGTGTGTGTGTGTGTGTGTGTGTGTGTGCGCGCGCGCGCCGTGCGCCCGCGCGTGTGTGCGCACGCCCTAGCCAAGCGCACACTCTTCGAATTAACACATTTTGGACAACACACATTTTGACAGGTTTCTATGTCCTTGTTTGATTTATGTCCTGTAAATCTTCTGCTGTTACCATAAACGTTCGACAGTTGCTTGTATTCCTGGAAAATATTTTCCGTTTAATAAATGAACATCATGTAACATATAAGCTTATTCTTTTTTTTTTTTTAAATATTGAGGATAATGGAATAAACATTCGTGTGCCTTTTTTTTCATCCAGTCCCCGTGTGTATGCAGTTTTGTCAATCTTGACATCTGTTCCCACCTGCACACAATGGCCTACTCTTTCGAAAAGTGGAACCGGATTTAACATGTGCGCGAGATGTTCTGCGTGCGTTCGCACACGGGGCCTCGGTTTCTAGTCTCCTCATCTCATTGCGAATTGTGCAGTTGTAGAGAGGCAATGGGAATTTATTTGCTTTTAATTTTTGGAGTTGGGAGGGGGAGGGGGGGGGGGTAAGGTGTTTTAAGGACAGACAATTTTAAATTTAGAACTGTTTGATTATCTTAATGTTTGATATTTACGTTGATTTATGCTCATTTTCCTTTATACCGAATTATTTCAATTGATAATAAATTGAGAACTATTGTGGACAAATCGTGACCAACCATAATCGTTCAAAATGTATGAATAACAAAGTGGTTCAATTGAGAACCAATGAATAACAAACTGTGGAAT
>CM060339.1:43564697-43567197 GCA_030674155.1 Stramonita haemastoma | reverse complement strand
ATATATATATATATATATATATATCAAATATATATATTATATATATAATATATTTTATATATATATATATATATATATATATATATATATATATATATTATATATAATGACGTGGAAGCATTGATGTCCTTCGTGGTGGACTCAGCTATAAACATGATTGTTGAATTGGACAGGCTTGCATGACTGTGTATATCACTGAATAGTTATGAAGTTTATCCGGGGATGAAAGAAGAAGCACAACACACAATAAACCCCGGTGTAAAAAAAAAAGTAATCTTTTTCTGGCTTTTAAATCATGAATTATGCTGGATGAATACATTCTGAAAGGAAGCTGACATTATGTGAATTGTTCCTGGAGTGAGTGAGAGAGAGAGAGAGAGAGAGGAGAAGAGAGAGAGAGAGAGAGAGAGAGAGAGAGAGAGAGAGAGAGAGAGAGAGAGAGAGAGAGAGAGAGAGAGAGAGAGCTGCTTAATAAATAATAGATTTTTATTCTTCATTTCTCTCCGCTACAGTTCCAAATGTTGCGTGTGTTACCGGGTTTGTTTGTTGTTGTTTTTGTGCCTTTTTTGCCCACTATTAAACGTCGTTGAGTTTATGCTCTGATTAAAATTCCCCTATTCCCCCGCTTAGGGGAAGATGTGTGCATGGAGCTTTTTTTTGTGTATTTAGTTACTTATTTGTTTATTTGTTTATTTATTTACTTATTTGTTTACTTATTTGTTTATTTATTTGTTATTTATTTACTTATTTCTTTACTTCTTTGTTTATTTATTTGTTTATTTACTTATTTGTTTACTTATTTGTTTATTTACTTATTTGTTTATTTACTTATTTGTTTATTTATTTGTTTGTTTTTTACTTATTTGTTTATTTATTTATTTACTTATTTGATTATTTAGTTACTTATTTGTTTATTTAGTTACTTATTTGTTTATTTATTTACTTATTTGTTTACTTATTTATTTACTTAGATGTTTATTTGTTTATATCTATTTACTTATTTGTTTTTTGTTTACCGGTTTGTTTATTTGTTTATTTATTTACTGATTTATTTATCTATTTATTTACTTACTTATTTGTTTATTTGTTTACATGTTTATTTATTTATCTTTTTCTTTCTTTCTTTCCTTCCTTCTATCATTTTTGTAATTATTTCTTACCCGCACAAATAGGCTACACACGGGAACTGAATGTTAAAAAAAAAAGCACACGAGTGCTAATTTCGTTATCCTCGATATAAAAGAATAAATATATCAATCAATCTATCAATGAATAAATAAATAAATAAATAAATAAATAAATAAATCAGTAAATAAATAAATAGATGCGAACCGGGTTTAACTTGTGCGCAAGGTGTTTCTTGCATACGTTCACACACGGGGCCTCTGTCTCTTGTCTAATCCAAAGAAATTTTCGGAAGGAGTGGTGTAAATTCCAGGGGAAAAAGAATCCCTTGAACATTCGCTTTGGTGCTGCTCGAACACTGGCTGGTTCCGGACTGTCAAATTGCAAGCACACTGGTCTAACCACTATCATGTCCCACCCCCAGATAAATAACGAAATAGATTTTTTTTAAATGAGTGAGTAAACAAATACATGAATAAATAAATTAACAGACAACACAGATATAAATGAATGAACAGATGCACAAATAAACAAGCCAGTGACTGTTATGCTCATTCCTGAATGAATGAAACAAAAGAAAAAGGGAAAGGAAAAATAAAGGGGAAAAGCCAATTTGCTTACAAGATTCCAAAGAACCTTTTTTTCTTGTGTCCACAATATTTTTTAAAGCAAACAGCATCAGCGACAAATAAACAATAGATCTAGATACTTCAATGAAGAAGCGGATGCATGAGTTGATAAATCATATCAACAAAAAAATCTGTCTATAAAGAAATGAATTAGAACAATTAAACTAAGAAGAAAAAAGAGAGAGGGGGGGGAGTAAGGTAAAAATCTTACAAAGAATTTTTTGGTGTGGATTATAAAGATAGACACGAAAAATTAATGTACAATTGAATTATTGAATGGATGATGAAAAGATACACGAATGAATGGATGAATGAATGAGTAAATAAATAAATAAATAGACAAATTAACAACAAACAAATATTTAAATACTGAATGAATAAATACTAAATAAATAATCAGCTAACTAGCAAGCTACCTAAAAAGCGAAATAAATAAATCACTAAATAACTAAGTTGATAAATAAAAAGATAAAATAATTAACAAATAAACAAATAAAACGATAACTAACTAATCAAATAAATAAGTAAGTAAATAATTAAACAAATACATAAATAAATAAATAAGACACGAACAAACAAACAAAAACATAATCCAACACACATATGATATTCAATAAATTCAACCATTACTAGCACAATGGTTAAGTGAATTTTTTTTTTTAAAGAAAACATTTGAATGTTATCATGTCTTTAAAACTATCTCTGTATAGATCGAATAAACCAGTGAAAATCAGATCAGCTACATG
>CM060339.1:43547825-43552825 GCA_030674155.1 Stramonita haemastoma | reverse complement strand
AAGATAATTCCTCTTTTTTAAAAAAAAAATGGTTTGACTAAAAGACATGAGCAATCAGGCAACCCAAAGAAAAAAAAAACAAAAAACACGCACACAAATAAGTATTCCAGAAAAACAATAACAATATGAGCAACCGTAACAAAAGATCAAACAGTGATTTTAAACTGTACAACTGCAGGTAGCTAATTAATCGATCAATAAACAATAGACAAAATGGCAAAAGCAGCGTAACTAACTGCGTAAAAAGGAAAAAAATATATAGGACTACATAAAAATACAAATGAAAGATGCCAATAGTTTCCTACAAAGAAAAACAAACAAAACCAGACCAAAAAGAAACGAAAAGCAGAAAAGCAAAAGAAAGACACAAATAAAGAAAGGACAAACAAACAAACAACAACAACAACAATTTCTAAAACTTTAATAAGAAAGGAGAGGAGAGAGAGAGAGAGAGAGAGAGAAGAGAGAGAGAGAGAGAGAAGAAGAGAGGAGAAGAAGACAGACAGACAGACAGACAGACAGACAGACAGACAGACAGACAGACAGACAGACAGACAGACAGACAGACAGACAGACAGACAGACAGACAGACAGAGACAGAGAGAGAGAGGGAGCAAAAAAGGACATAGAACAAAAAAAAAGGGAAAAACTGTAGATCTATCAAAAAGACAGCGTGAAATAAACAAGATAGAACCCCACCTCCGTCAGATGGAAAGAAGTGAAGTTCTTAAGAAAATGAAAAAGAAAATTGTACATAAACTGATATCACACAACATACAGATGATGCTATGGACGTTTACAAAATATTCGTAAAAAGTTAGACAAATTAGAATAAGACAAAAACCAGGCCAAACTAAAAGTAACACCAAAAACCGCAAAATGAGAGAGAGAAAGGGAGACACACACACAAAAAAACAAACACACACACAAAGATTTAAGTCATACATTGCTATTTTGGAATTAAAGAAAGAAATGAATGTTTGCAATGCTTTAAAAAAAAAATTTTTTAAGAATCCAGTGTATAGAAAAATTCTCACAAGAAAAGATACACCAAAATTTGTAGGTCAATCACACATAGATAATCAAAATGAATAATTTAAAAGATAACTGATTCATGGTATGGATAGGTAAACAAAGAAAGAAGACATAAAAAATAAATAAATAAAAATAAATAAATAATAATAAATAATAAATAAATAAAAATAAAAATAAGCACCCTACCCAGTCTCTGCATACCAAAAAAAAATCTCTTCAACAATTCAGATAAAACCAAACTAGAACACACTGATAAACATTACACTTTACACAATCTTAGAGCTGTGGTAAAGAGACAGGGAGGACAGAAGACAAGAGAACAAGACCAGAGACGAGAAATGAAGGATGAAAATGTCACGCCACACAGACCAGTGCGCTGTCATGTTGCTGTTCTCAACCTCTTTCAATCCACCACTTATTGTTTGATTGCCCAATTCTTATTGACCTTTTTAAAAGGAGAGGATTAGATATTTTAAAAAAAGATATGCCACTGTTCAAGAAGTTTTGTATGACTCTCAGCAGTTCATAACATCAGTTGCTGAGGTTATATATTCTTCCCCAGTAAGATCTCTTCTGTAGTTATATATATATAATATATATAATATATATATATATATATATATATATATATATATATATATATATATATATATATATATCTGAGAGAGAGAGAGAGAGAGAGAGAGAGAGAGAGAGAGAGAGAAGAGAGAGAGAGAGAGAGAGAGAGAGAGAGGAGAGAGAGAGAGAGAGAGAGAGAGAGAGAGAATGCGGGTGTGTCTATATCACCAAGTAGTGAAGGACATTAAACAAAACAAAACAAACAAACAGACCAGTGCGCACACAACCGAAGAACGAGGGGAAACAGAGTTAGATAAATAAATAGATAAATAAGCAAATCTATGAATATATATCTATATATATCTATATCTATAATATATCTATATATATATCTATATATATATATCTATATCTATCTACTATCTATATCTATATCTATCTATCTATCTATCTATCTATCTATCTATCTATCTATCTATCTATCTTATATATCATTATATATATATATATATTACTATATATATATATATATATATATATATATATATATATATATATGAACAACTAGACAAATAAGAATAAATAAATAAACAATTACACACAAACGTGTTTACCAGAAAAATAGTTCTCAGACAAGAAAGCAGGTGAGCAAACAAAACCATCAAAGATAGGAAATAAGCAAATAAATTGATCAGTGTAAATTAAAAAAATGTATGAATTAATAGGAAATGAGATTTTTTTTTAAATGGAGAGAGACAAAAAAAGAAAAAAAAAAACAAAACAAGGGACTAATGAATGAAGAAAGAAACGACAAAAAGAAACAACGAAATGGTACCTTTATATTCATCATTAGCAAAAAAAACACCAACCCCAAACAACAACAGTAAGCATGCTCGTTTTTGATACTTATCATTAATCACTGAGTGAGTAGACAGCTTTAACTGAATTCTAAAACAAGACTGTTGAAACAAGTAAGCCAATAAATGACATGAAATAAAAACTAGTCATATTGAAAACAATCTACCAAAACGCAACTAAATAACAAACCATCAACCCATTTAGATATTAAAAGAATAACAAAAAACAAGTAAATGAATATACATGAAGCCAGCAAATAAATAGGGAAAAATCATAAACGGAGGAAAAAAACAAAAAAAAACACAACAACGGAACGAATAAGAGAAAAAAAATCCTAATGATTGACCGAACAAATGGCAAATAAACAAGAAATAAACAGCCCATCATTGACCAGCAAACTAACTGAGCATGAGTTATAATCAACATACAGATTTTTAGGTAGACTGACCACTTAATCAATCAAACTATCGATCAATAAATCAAGCGATTAATTGATCAATGAATTAACGGATCGATCGATTGACCAACCAATCCTTTTACCAATCACTGAAATGTTCAATCACGTACTGATTTTTTTTTCATTTCAGAATTTTTTGTTATTTACTTCGACGATTATAGATTAAGCATTATATGTACCTTCTTTACATCCAGTCCCCGTGTGTATGAAGTATTGTCAATGTTGTATTCCGTTCCTACCAGCAAACTGGCCTGCTCTTTCGAAAAGCGGAACAGGTTTTAACGTGTGCGCAAGAAGTTCTTCTGGGTGTGCTCACACACAGGTCCTAGATTATAGTGTCATCGGAAAGACTTTAAATTCATTAGCGGAAAACGAAGTTTTGACTTCTTTGTCGTCGAACGCTTGGGCAGAAATGAAATTCTTATTTCATTTTTATTTTATACCACTTTACGTCACAGCTGATTTCTCTGCCTGAAATTCGGGCTGCCCTCCATAGGGAGAGCGCGTCGCCACAAGTGCAGCGCCTACCCATTTTTTTTTTCGTTGTCCTGTCTGCAACTGTATCTGTGTCCCTATCAGAGTGACTTTTTTCTACACAGGGTCAGCCCCCTTGTTGCCACGGGTTCTTTTACGTGCGCTAAATAACGATGTGTAACACACGGGATCTCGGTTTATCGTCTGATCCGAAAAACTAGCGCCCAGACCACCACTCATGGTCTAATGGATGGGGGAAAATTTGGGGCCCAAACGGGATTCGAACCACCGCACACTCCGACCCGGACTTTTCGCTTTCTAGGCAGGCGAGTTACCTCTAGACCACCGATCCATGTTTCTTGTCTGTCATAGGAAGGAAAGCGCGTTATGCTGACCCACTAGCCTGTCAAGTCAGGCCTTGCGCATCCCACTTCAGTGTAGGAGAGAATCGTTATCTTGTAAGTCTTTCTAGAAAAAATCAAAGGCAGGAGAATGAAACAAGAAGGCAGAAAGGAGAGAAGGAGAGGTTACCGATAGAAAAAGAAAAAGGCGGAAACAAAGAGAGGGATAGAAAAGCAGGAATTCCTAGCACAGAAATTCCAGAAGGTGTCGAATTTGTTTAGGCTGACAGGTCCTAGGCAGTTATTCCCGGGGGTGGGGTGGGGGGGAGGGAATTAGTGATGTCAACATTGTTTGAAAAATCAAAAATTAAACCATTAAAGCGGACTGAATGAATTTTGTTTGTCACCAAGATTGTGTGTGTGTGTGTGTGTGTGTGTGTGTGTGTGTTGTTTGTTGTTGTCTTCAATTTTACGTCTGTTCACCTCTCAGTGATATTAGACGATGTGAAAAAAAAAAAAAAAAAAAAAAAAAAAAAAAAAAAAAAAAAAAAAAAAAAAAAAAAAAAAAAAACCCTCAAAAACATGTGTCACCCTCCATCCTAAAAAACAACAAATACAAACAAACAACGCCCCCCCCCCCCCCCACCCATAAGGAAACTTGGTTATGCAATAGAAATAACAGAAATATAAGAACTCATTAACGTTAATGTAACTATAACAAATGTCCTATCGGACTGTGATAGAGACCCTTTACAATTTCAAATGCCAATTTTAAATTACTGAATATGTTGGTGAGAGAGTTTTTCAGAAAAATGGGGCATGAAAGGCTTACACTCTTGCAGTCAAAAAGTATATGAGTATTAGTGATATTCTCACCACACAGACATTTACCATTTTTGCTGAACTTGGTTATCAATGCGTTTAGTTTCATTCTATAAAATAGTGTATTAATTCTTCTTGATGTGAAAACATTTACACAAGTCTTTGCGTAGTTGACAACTGTTAACTTATTGGTATTGATCACAGTTCTATTTAAAAATATCTTATTTTTGCTGATTAGTTTTGGTGACATGTCCTCCATGATTTTTGTTCTAGTAGACTGTACCCCTCTTGCAAGGATAAAGGCACATTCAATTCTATTGAATCCTGTCCATGTTTTGCACCCTTTTTAGCAGCTCTATCTGCCCACTCATTTGGAAAGAATCCAGAGTGTGAAGGCACCCAACAGAAATTGACGCTTATCCCCTTTAAGATCAAGAGATGTATGACATGCTTAA
>CM060339.1:43527825-43540325 GCA_030674155.1 Stramonita haemastoma | reverse complement strand
TTCTCTGTGTTTCTTTCTTTCCATCTATCTTCCTTCCTTTCTTTCTTTCTTTCTTTCTTTCTTTCATTCTTTCTTATTTTCTTTCTTTCTGTCTCTCTACCTTTCTATCTGTCTTTCTCATTTCGCTTTCTTATTTCTTGCTTTTTTTCCCCTGTCTTTCATGGGGTTGGGTAGCCCTCACGTCCTTTCCTTTTCCCTGTTCGCTTTCGTTTATTTTCAGTATTCATTGTAATTGCCCTTCAGGGATGATTAAAGTGTTTTTGACTTGACTTGACTTGACTTCATTTATTTATCGGTTTACTTACTTATTTAGTCATCGAGGTATTTATCTGCTTCTTTCTTTATTCATTTCTTTCTTTCTTTCTGTCTTTCATTTCTTTCTTTCTTTCTTTCTTTCTTAGTTTTCTTTCTTTATTTTCGTGTGGTACTCACAAACAGTTCAGCACATGTATCTTTACAAGTTTCCTGTGTTGTTTGTCGAACTTTCTCGAGATGAAAACGCTGATATTTTTCAATGCTTTGTTTGTTTGTTTGTTTGTATGTTTATTTATTTATCTTTTTATTTATTTTTTCTATTCATTTATTCATCGCAGGTTTCTGTTCACCTCTCTTCCCCCTCCCCTCCCTTCCCTTCCTCTTCACGTGTAAACGCCCCTCCTCCCCCCCCCCCCCCCCCCCGCCCCTCTCTCTGTCTCTGTCTCTCTCTCTCTGTCTCTCTGTCAGTCTGTCTTTCTCTTTTTTTTCTCTCTCTCTCTCTCCCCTCTCTCTGTCTCTGTCTGTCTGTCTATCTGTCTGTTTGTCTGTCTGTCTGTCTGTCTGTCTGACTCTCTCTCTCTCTCTCTCTCTCTCTCTCTCTCTCTCTCTCTCTCTCTCTCTCTCTCTCTCTCTCTCTCTTTCTTTCTTTCTTTCATTTTTGGTTCCTTTCTTTCTCTCTTTCATCATCATCATCATCATCATCATCATCATCATCATCATCATCATCATCATCATCATCATCGTCATCGTCATCGTCAATCGTCATCGTCACCCCACCACCATTCTTCTTCTTCTTCTTTCTTCTTCTTCTTCTTCTTCTTCTTCTTCTCTCTCTTCCTCTCTTCTTTCCTTCTCTTCTCTCTCTTCTCTCTCTCTTCTCTCTCCTCTCCTCCTCTCCTCTCCTCCTCTCTCTCTCTCTCTCTCTCTCTCTCTCTCTCTCTCTCTCTCTCTCCTCTCTCCTCTCTCTCTCTCTCTCCTCCTCCTCTCCTCTCTCTCTCTCTCTTCTCTCTCTTTCTCTCTCTGTCTCCTCTCTCTCTCTTCTCTCTCTCTTCTCTCTCTCTCTCTCTCTTCTCCTTCTCGTCTCTCTCTTCTCTCTCTCTCTCTCCTCTCTCTCTCTCTCTCTCTCTCTCTCCTCCTCTCTCTCTCTCTCTCTCCTCTCTCTTTCTCTCTTCCTCTCTCTCATTGTCATTGTTCATTGTCATTCTCTCTCCTCTCTCTCACTCTCTACTCCTCTCTCATCTCCTCATCTCTCTCTCCTCTTCTACTCATCTATCTTCTTTCTTTCTTTCTTTCTTTTTTTCTTTCTTTCTTTCCCTCTCCTGCCATTTGACGATCCTGGTTCGATTCCCGTCGAAGAGATTTTTCTCCTGGAGTTAACATCAGTGCTGACTCCACTCTCCCCAAAAGTCCTTCGGATGAGACTTTAAACCAAGGCCCCGTGTGCGAACACACGCAGAACATCTTGCACACACGTTAAAATCTTGTTCCGCTTTTCGTAAGACTAGGCCATGGTGTGCCGGTGGGAACAGATGACATTTACAAAACTGCATACACACGGGGCCGGATGTAAAAAAGCACAAGAGTGCTTATTTCATTATGCTCGATATAAAAGAATAAATCAAATCAAATCAATCAAATAAATCAAATCTCCTCTCTCTCTTTTATGTCTTTCTTTCTTTTTTCTTTCCTTTCTTTGATGAGGTATAAAAGAAAGAAAGAAAGAACAAAAAGAGAAGGAAACAGTATAAACAGGGTTAGAAAAGAAAGACAGAAGGAAAGAGGAAGATAAATTGAAAAACAAAAGATAAAATACAAGAAAACAGCAAACAAAGGTAGATAGAAGAAAGAAAGAAAGAAAGAAAGAAAGAAAGAAAGAAAGAAGAAAGAAAGAAAGAAAGAAAGAAAGAAAAGAAAAAGAAAGAAAGAAAGAAAGGAAGGAAGATGGAAGGATGGAAGGAAGAACAAAGGAAGGAAGAGAGAAGGAAAGAAAGAAAGAAAGAAAGAGAGAGAGAGAGAGAGAGAGAGAGAGAGAGAGAGAGAGAGAGAGAGAGAGAGAGAGAGAGAGAGAGAGAGAGAGAGAGAGAGAGAGAGAGAGAGAGAGAGAGAGAGAGAGATGAAATGAAAGAAGAACATACTGAAAAAAATAGTGAGGAAGAAAGCAGCAAGATGATAAAAATCAATACTAGTAAACATACTTCCTAACCCCCTCCTCTATCATCTTAATCATATAAAAGATAATAAATCATAGGTAATAACCATCATAATTGCAGGTCATAGCAGTTCCTTCCAACTTCATTCAAACATTTACAACTATTAACACTAATGTGCTGTGAAGCGCAATTCATGTCCATAACATTTTTAAAGTCAACATTTAGACATTCTACCCTTCTGCAGAAAAATCAGCTTTTTATCTCTGTGTGAAACATGACATGGACAGAAATTTATAGAGCCATTACTGAGGCCACAAAGTCATAAAATAAACATCACCATGATGGCTGGAACTAGTCCTGGTGATTCCTTCTTCTTCTGTAACAAACCACCTGTCATAACTTTTCAATTCAAATGGGAGCCTTGCCAAACCCTAATCATCTTTTAGTGATTTTGTACTGCCTTCCCTCCTGCCCTGCCTTCTTTACATGCACCCCACTCCTTCTTTCTCTCACCCTGCCCCTCTTCTTTTTTGCCACCTTTCCCTTCCCTCCCTCCTCTCTTTTCCTTCTCCACCCCCCCCTTTCCTGTTTTCAAGTACAATGACCCCAGTGCAGGCTGTGGCAGAAGGACACGCCTGGTTGAACAGCAAACGTGGCCACACTTTGATGACGTTCAGGGAGTGAAACAGCTTCTGTCAGAGGGGACAGGCTTTCACAAGTCGCCCTGTGTCTGTCTCCCCCAAAGCCTTTGGCCACACCCCCTCCCCTGACCTCTCCTTGACAACAGAAGCAAGAAGGGTGGAGTGGCAGGGATCTCTGTCTGACGTTTAGCCTTTATATTCCCCCACAAATACAGTTCATTTCTCCTGGTAGGCAAAGAAACTTCTTTTTAATTTTAAATCTCTCTCTCTCTCTCTCTCTCTCTCTCTCTCTCTCTCTCTCTCTCTCTCTCTCTTCTCTGTCTCCTCTCTCTCTCTCTCTCTGTCTCTCTGTCTCTCTGTCCTCTCTCTCTCTTCTGTCTGTCTCTCTCTCTCTCTCTCTCTCTCTCTCTCTCTCTCTCCCTCTCTCTCTCTCTCTCTCTCTCTCTCTCTCTCTCGCTCGCTCTCTCTCACTCACTCTCTCTCTCTCTGTGCAACATATCCCTTATAGCCTCACTCAATTCCTTTCATATGAAAGTAGGATATGAGGTCTTTTGGGCAAATGCCTGCAAAACTTCTTGAATGCATGTTTCAAACCTGTCACTTATTTCAGACTGCAATTGTTTCTGACTAGATGTACAGATAACATAGGTAAAGGTAAGGTAAAGGTGTCCCATAACCTGTGTGGTCATAGGGAAGCAAGGCGTCAGAGACCTCAGCTTCTCTAGGGACGACATGTTGAAGGCGGTGCCCATCTTCTCTCCCTCGCTGTTTTACCTTCCCTGACCTAAAGAGGGCAGGTACCCATTTGACAGCTGGCTTAACAGGGGGAACTGTACTGTAGCCAAGGTGCACAATGGTCACCCATCTAATTGTGAACGCACTCCACGCTGCTTAACTTGACTAGGGGAAAGCAAGGGTTATGACACAGCTATAAAAAGAAAAAAAAATCAAGCAACCCCCAGTTCACCCCAGCTGTAAATGGGTACCTGCCCTCTTTAGGTCAGGGAAGATAAAGCAGCGAGGGAGAGGAAGATGGGTGATGCCCTCAATATGCTGGCCCTAGAGAAGCTGAGGTCTCTGATGCCTTGCTCTCCATGACCACCTAGGTTATGGGACATATTTACCTTTACCTTATAAGTAGGTATGAAATCATCTTAGTTATGGATTAATCAGCATTGTCAGCATGGGGGATTGCAGGAACAGGTTATCATCAACAGAAACAAGATCACATGATAAGAGAAAGACAAAGCAGTGGAGAAGGGAGATTTGAAAGAAAGATGCTGGGCAGATGCTCTTATACCTGTCAGGATATAAGTGTAAAATAACATTGTGAAAAATGCAAATACTTTACATTCAGAGAGAAAGCTTCTTGCATGCAAACACACACAGCACACAGACACAAACACACATACACACATTCACACACACATACACACAATACACATACACTACACACATACACACACTACACATACACACATACACACACACACACTGCACGCACTGCATGCACACACCAACACACAATCAGAACACTTGTGCAATAATTTCATATCTAACAAAAACCATTACATACAAATCATTTTACCTATCCCCTTTCACTTTCATCTGAGGTATAAAACAAAACAACAATAACCATACAATGAACATTACAAAAAATCAAAGTTCACAGCAGTTATGTCCAACTTCATTCAAACATTTACAAGCTATTAACACCAATGTGCTGTGAAGCCCAATTCATGTCCATAACATTTTGAAAACCAACATTTAGACATTCTACCCTTCTGCAGAAAAATCTGCTTTTTATCTCTGTGTGAAACATGACATGGACAGAAATTTATAGAGCCATTACTGAAGCCACAAAGTCATAAAATAAACATCACCATGATGGCTGGAACTAGTCCTGGTATTCCTTCTTCTTCTGTAACAAACCACCTGTCATAACTTTTCAATTCAAATGGGAGTGTTGCAAAGCAATATTCATGTTTTAGTGATTTTGTACTGCCTTCCCTCCCTCTTTTTTCACACTCAGATAATCCTTTTCCCCTCACTCCTTTCCCCTCCTTTTTACCCCTTTCCCTTCCCCCTCTCCCCACCATCACCACCACTGTTCCCCTTTCCCTGTTTCAAGTACAATGACCCAGTGCAGGCTGTGGCAGAAGGACACGCCTGGTTGAACAGCAAACGTGGCCACACTTTGATGATGGTTCAGGGAGTGAAACAGCTTCTGTCAGAGGGGACAGGCCTTTATAAGTCGCCCTGTGTCTGTCTCTTCTTCAGTCACGAACATTTTAAGACAAACTTTAAAGAAGTTAAAAACAACAAAGAGAATGTAATCACACAGAACATACAGAAAATGGGAGCAAGGAGATTGAAGACATTATTTCCTTAAAAAAAAACAACTGAGAAAAATTAAAAGAACAAGTTTATTTCTGCCCTCTCTCTTCCTTTCCCTGTTGTCAAGGAATCCTTTAGAAGAGACAGACAGGGGACTTATGAAAGCCTGTCCTCTCTGACAGAAGCTGTTTCACTCCTGAACGTCATCAAAGTGTGGCCACGTTTGCTGTTCAACCAGGCGTGTCCTTCTGCCATGGTGTCAAAAAAGAAGAGGAAGGGGAATTCCACCACACTGGAAATAAAACAGAGAGTGAGTGTTGAGATGAGATCATGAGGAGGGGAAGGTGGTGACAAAGGTACAAGAAAGGTGTGAAGATGGAAGTTGGAAGGCAGGGCTAGTCATCATGAAAGAATTTTTTTTTAAAAAGGTGCAAATGTTCAGTCTTGACGGTTTTGTTGTAGAACGGGAGGAGATCACTATACTATCATTAATGATCACTGTAATCATTGTTTTATTTATCCAGGGCCCAGGAGATCACTATACTATCACAGCTTAATGATCACTGTAATCATTGTTTATTTATCCAGGGCCCAGGAGATCACTATACTATCACATGCTTAATGATCACTGTAATCATTGTTTTATTTATCCAGGGCCCAGGAGATCACTATACTATCACATGCTTAATGATCACTGTAATCATTGTTTTATTCATCCAGGGCTCAGGAGATCACTATACTATCACACGCTTAATGATCACTGTAATCATTGTTTTGTTTATCCAGGGCCCTTCACTGTAACCATTGTTTTATTTATCCAGGGCCCATCACTGTAATCATTGCTTTATTTATCCAGGGCCCATCACTGTAACCATTGTTTTATTTATCCAGGGCCCATCACTGTAATCATTGTTTTATTTATCCAGGGCCCATCACTGTAATCATTGTTTTATTTATCCAGGGCCCATCACTGAACACCTACTTAATCATCTGTTTATTCATCCAGGGCCCAGGTGCGGCTCTATGAATCCCACTAAATGTCATGTTGAACATAGATGCAAAAAAGCTCATAACAGCAAAAAAAAAAAAAAAAAAAGAGGGAGAAATGAATATTCAAATAAACAAAATGTTCCAAGCTATGGGGGACAGGATAGCCTAGTGGTCAGAACATTGCACTCGCTATTTGACAACCTGGGTTTGATTCCTGTTCGAGGAGATTCTTCTCCTGGAGTTAACTTCAGTACTGACTCCACTCCCCCAAAAGTCCTTCAGATGAGACTATAAACTGAGAACATCTTGTGCACAATCATGTTCCGCTTTTCATAAGAGTAGGCCATTGTGTGCCAGTGGGAACAGATGACAAGTTTTACAAAACTACATACACACAGGGACTGGATCTAAAAAAAAGCACATGAGTGTTTATTCCATTATCCTTAATATAAAAAGAATGAATAAATAAATAAATGAAAATAAATGAATAAGCCTACTCTGGTTTTTAGAGTATGATGGTCACAGATTTCAGAAAAAAGCTATTAAACTTTTTTCTTTTTACTTAACTATATGATTACTCCTATATTATTTCTATGAATCCAAGAGCACAAAGGGGAACACAGAATATGGAATTTGTTCATGATTTATTTCTTGTCACTTTAGAATATTTCCAGCCTATGTGTATGTAATATGTTTTCTTTCATTGTCAAGTACAAGGTCAAGGGATGTTGGGGGAGCAAGGCGTCAGAGACCCCAGCTTCTCTAGGGGCCAGCATGTTGAGGGCGGCGCCCATCTCCTCTCCCTCACTGCTTTACCTTCCCTGACCCTAAAGAGGGCAGGGACCCATTTCCAGCTGTGATGTGCAGGACTGTACTGAAGCCAAGGCACAGGGTCAATCAGCCAATTGGTGACCACATTGGATGCTGCTTAACATTGGGTGGGGGAATGGGAGTGCTCTGACCACTGAGCTATCTCATACCCCATTTCATTTTGAAACCCTAACCTTTCCCCTCTCTGCTACACTACGACATTTTGAAGAAAGATAGTACTCCCTGCATCATCTCTCTTTCTGCCTTGGTCTGGCTTTGTCTTTCTCTCTGTCTGTTTACTCCCCACCCCTTCTCTCTTTCTCCATCTCTATTTCTCTCTGCTCTCTGTCCCTGTCTCTCTCTTTCTCTTATTATTTTCTCCATTTATCTTCTATCTATCTATCTATCTATCTATCTATCTATATCTATCTATCTATCTATCTATCTATCTATCTATCTATCTATCTATCTGTTTGTCTGTCGGTCTGTCGGTCTGTCTGTCTGTTTTTCTGTCTGTCTGTCTGTGTGTCTGTCTATCACTCTATCAATCTAGTGTGCACATGTGTGTTCATATCCTGATGTACATTACATTTGCAAAAAAAAATTGTTTAAACAAAGACAGTATGTATGCGATGAAAACACAATTGAAGAATTCGACTTTGCATTGAAGATCTTTGTTCTTGTCAAAGACATTTCTGATTTAAATTAAGAAGCAAACACACAGGATGAAAAACCCGTTTCTCGTCTCTCAATCTCTCCCCATCTCTTTGTCAGTCAAAGGAGACCAAAGGCTTTGGGAGAGACAGACACAGGGCAACTTGTGAAAGCCTGTCCCCTCTGACAGAAGCTGTTTCACTCCCTGAACGTCATCAAAGTGTGGCCACGTTTGCTGTTCAACCAGGCGTGTCCTTCTGCCACAGCCTGCACTGGGGTCATTGTACTTGAAACAGGGAAAGGGGAACAGTGGTGGTGATGGTGGGGAGAGGGGAAGAGAAAGGGGGTAAAAATAAAGAGGGAAGGGGGTGAAAGAAGAAGGATAATCTGAGTGTGAAAAAAGAGGGAGGGAAGGCAGTACAAAATCGCTAAAAGATGAATATTGCTTTGCAAGGCTCCCATTTGAATTGAAAAGTTATGACAGGTGGTTTGTTACAGAAGAAGAAGGAAATCACCAGGACTAGTTCCAGCCATCATGGTGATGTTTATCTTATGACTTTGTGGCTTCAGTAATGGCTCAATATAATTTCTGTCCATGTCATGTTTAACACAGAAATAAAAAGCTGATTTTTCAGGGGAACAGTAAGATGTCTAAATGTTGGTTAAAAAATGTTACGGACATGAATTGGTCTTCACGCGCTTCTGTTCACACCACTAGCAATATTTCTTTTTGATCATTTACTGAAGGCTAAATACATCTTTAAAAACAGATCATACCATCCTTTTACCCTAGCTGAGAAAGAAGCCATGTTATAGATTCTATGAATCCTGAACCTTGAGAGACACAAAGATGATGTGCAACACTGAATCCAAAAAGACTAAACACCAATGTCTTTTTATTTTGTCTATATCTGTATTTTTTTATTTTTTGTGTGTGTGTCGTTGTTGTTTTTTGATTGTTTGGTTTTTGTTGTTGTTGTTGTTGTTGTTGTTGTTGTTGTTGTTGTTTGGGGGGTGTCCGGGGGGTTGGTGGATGTTGTTGTTCCTTAGCCACAGCTACAAATTTTATCAGTGGAGAACATTTTGCATATGTGACCGTTTTTGCTTACAATGAAGGTAGCTGCAATCTGACTCCAGGAATGTTTGCTGGGTCTTTTTGTTTCTCCGTGTTTTTACCAAATGCTGACATCAACTACGGGATCTTAAACATGCATAATTATTGGCTCTTCTGTAGATGTATATATACCCAGGGAATGAAGAAACTGGCAGGTCTGCACTGGAAGTCATCCCGGGAGATTGTTATAATCCCCCCCCTAGTTCATCCCACGCTGCTGAGTTTCGCACTTCAGACTCCATGGTCCCCTGTGGAACAGTGTTAACCACCAGGCCATAGCATTCATCAGGAGAGGCGGAATGGTGGAAGGCATAAACATGATGTGCAGCACTGACCCTTCAAAGAACAAACAACATTTTTGTTCTTTTTCTCTTTTCTTTTTCTCTCTTTTGCTTTTTAAAAAATTTTGTTTCTTTTTTTTTAAATTTTTGTTCCTCAGCTGGTTATTCAGGTCCACCAGTGATGATATTTTTCATGCCTGCAACCACTTTTACCTGCCATTAAGGTAGCTAGCCGCATTCTGGCTCTGGAAAGCAGTTTTTATTGTGTGTGTTTGAATGCAAAAACTACTTCTATTTGAGGTTGTCAGTTCACTATGCATGATTCGTAGGCCCAGGGAAAACTACAACTTTCGTTTTCTCCTTTCCCCCAAACACTACCATTACGAGCAAGTCCATTCACACGTCATGCACGATATCAGCAACCTGGTAGACCCTTTTACCAACTGCATCTCCCTTCACCTTCAACTTCACAGTCTAGTAGACCATTGGGGCACCACTGAAGATTTTCCAACTAACTTCCTCCACTCCTGGCAGTTTTTCAGCGTTCTATATACCAAGTCGTTGCTCTCAAGGCTAGTGCACTCCCACAGCAGTAGTAAGACTTCGGAAACATGCACAAGTTTTATGTCTTTTTCCCCACCTTCATCCACACTATCAGTCACACATCGCTTAGTCTTGCGTGAATGATGTAAGGGCTCCTGATGTGTGGACAAAAAACGCGTGTAGTCATTGTGCACTTGAGACCTCCTATCTTACTGTTTGTAAACTGAAAGAAACTTTGTTGAAAGCAGCCGAAAATTTATTGAGAGAGAGAGAGAAGAGAGAGAGAGAGAGAGAGAGAGAGAGAGAGAGAGAGAGAGAGAGAGAGAGAGAGAGAGAGAGAGAGAGAGAGAGAGAGAGAGAGAGAGAGAGGGAAGACAGAGAGACAGAGAGATAGAGAGAGAGAGAGAGAGAGAGAGACAGAGAGACAGACAGACAGACAGACAGACAGACAGACAGACAGACAGACAGACAGACAGACAGACAGACAGACAGACAGACAGACAGACAGACAGACAGACAGAGAGAGAGAGAGCATCTTCAAGTTACATCGTCATCAAAACAAACCAGTCAACAAAATATGTCAGAAGACTCACACTTAAAAAAAAAAAATAAATAAATAAATAAAAAATGAAACCTAGATCTATAAGCTCACAATGTGGCCAAACCTAACAAGGAATAGAAAACCCCGAAAAGCAAACTAAAAAAAAAGAGCAAGATTATATACAAGAAATGTCAAATAGGAGCGAAACAACATTCAAAATTATAAATCAAACTCAATGTTTTTAAAAAATAATATATATACTTATGAAAATGAGAAAATAGCAAATATTCATCAGGACCATTAAACATAAGGCATTACAAATCTATAGGCCAAAACATTCATATGAAAAAGAATACATTCCATGTGTGTGTGTGTGTGTGTGTGTGTGTGTGTGTGTGTGTGTGTGTGTGTGTGTGTGTGTGTGTGTGTAAGTGTGTGCGCGCGTGTGCGTGTGCGTGTGTGTGTGTGAGTGCGTACGTGCATGCGTGTGTGCGTGCGTGCGCGCGCGCACGCGCGCGCGTGTGTGTATGGGGGGGGGGGGGAACAAGCAAAGAAGGCAAAAGGGAAAAAGAAATGCACACGAAAAACAAACAAACATAAAAACCCTGAAACACACAAAAAACCATAAATACAATTCGTATCTCTATATTTTAACAGTGAATACAATTTCAATTCAAATTTCAATAAGAACCAAAACATTCCTATCCAATGATAAGATTAGGATAGCATATGTGGAAGTGGAAGATGAGGGGGGGGGGGGAAGGGCATCTTCAAGTTACATCAAGATCAAAACATACCGGTCAATAAAGTATTTTAAAGCACCCACATAACACTTCTATAAACAATAATTATCATCAAAGAAACCTGTAAACTCACAACATACCCAAGCCTTACAATAATAAGAATCCCGAAAGCAAAACAAACAAACAAAAAAGCAATTATATAAAGAAATATCAAATAGGAGCCAAACAACATTTAAGGTTATATAAAACAGTTTTAAATCAAATTCAATACATTAAAAAATTAAAATATACTAATGAAGATGAAGGGAAAAATGCAATTATTCAGGGCAATTGTATACAAGGCATTACAATTCTATAAGCCAAAAACATTTATATGAAAAGTAATACATTCCGTGTGAGTGAGTGAGTGTGTGTGTGTGTGTGTGTGGTGTGTGTGTGTGTGTGTGTGTGTGTGTGTGTGCGTGCGTGCTTCCGTGCGTGCGTGCTTCCGTGCTGTGTGTGTGTGTGTGTGTGTGTGTGTGTGTGTGTGTTGCATGCGTGTGTGTGTGTGTGCATGCGTGTGTGTGTGTGTGTGTGTGTGTGTGTGTGTGTGTGTGTGTGTGTGTGTGTGTGTGTGTGTGTGTGTGTGTGGAGGGGGGAACAAGCAAAGAAGGCATTAAAAAAACCATGCACACACACATACAAAAGTAAAAACCCTTAAACACAAAAAACTAATTAAAAATCATATCTATATTTAAACAGTAGAATTCTATTTCAGTTCAACATAGGAACCAAACACCTATACAAAGATAAGTCTAGGGTAGTATATGTGAGAGTGGATGGTGGAAAGGAAGGAGAAAGGAAAGGAAAGGAAGAGAGAGAGAGAGAGAGAGAGAGAGAGAGAGAGAGAGAGAGAGAGAGAGAGAGAGAGAGAGAGAGAAGAGGAGAGAGAGAGAGAGAGAGAGAGAGAGAGAGAGAGAGAGAGAGAGAGAGAGAGAGAGAGAGAGCATATTCAGATTACATCATCATAAAAAACCCAGTCAATAAAGTATTTAAAAACATCCATAAAAATACTTCTTTAAACAGTAATTATCATCAATGAAACCTATAGGAGATGAAAAAAAAACAAACAAAAAAAAAAAAAAACATAAAAAACAAAAAACAAAACAAAAACAAACAAAAATAAAACAAACAAAAAAACCACCATGAGAAGCAACAACACAGAAACAAACAATGAAAAAGTAAAACAAAAACCAAAACAGAACTAAAAACAACAAAACTGTATATATAAAAATATCAAATAGCAACGAAACAGCATTTAAAGTTATATAAACCAGGTTTAAATCATCTCAAATCATTAAAATATCATATATACTATTAAAAAAAAAGAAAAAAAAAAAGACTGCAATCATTTAGGGCAAGGTACATAAGGCATCACGTAATGCGACATATCTTTAAGCTA